>ML660201.1:23820805-23843549 GCA_007570785.1 Antilocapra americana | reverse complement strand
AAATAAAAAAAGACAAATCATCCTCTTTTCTGTCTATGAATCAGTTGAATGGGAAGGTTTGATAGTTCCTTTCTCCTTCCTCTCAACTTAATGTGTGTGTTTGTACTTCTCAATTTAATGTGTGTATTTGTAGCATGGTGCAAAGGAAAGTTTATGGGAGTCAAAATTCTGCCCTTTACCAAGCTGTGTGACCATGTTTACATATATTTCTTTGCCTAAGATAAGGCTGAATTGTATCTACTTTGCATAGTTGGTGTGAAAGATAAGAAGGATCACTGGTTGAACATGGTGGATGAGAGAACCACTTTTATTTTGTCATTGCAGTTAATACTCTGGTTTGGTTGATCAGACAAACACATCTTTTTGGACTACGTCCAGTGGAATTGCTGTATATCTGACAGAAAGAACAAATGTTCCAGGGCCTCAGCATGTACAACAGTAGCAAATCATATTTATTGAGCACATGTCAGGAGCCAGGAATGGGTGGTGCTAAGTGTTTTATATGTATGGTTAATATTTACTGTTCATAAAACCCTATCATATTCATTTTACACAGGAAGAGGCAGGCCTAAAATATTAAATAATTTGGTATTTGCCAGTCAGCCAAGAATTGGGTCTTGAACTCAGGTTGCTCAACTCCAAATCCTAGAATTTGTTAACACTAGAGTTAATAAAAACAAGGTTCATTCTAGTACATGGTGAGCAAAAGGGTTGAATATTTCTGAAATTTTTCTGGATTTTGTGATAATAGAATGAAAGCTGATCTTTATTTCTCTCATGTTTTTAGAAAAGATTTAAATGTATCATTATTTGTTGCAAAGTCTATTATATTACCTATTCACAAACAATGGATACATCATCTCCAGCAGATGTTTGTATTTTCAGTTGAGATTAATTGATTGACCTTCCCAGTATAAAGTAATTAATATTAGAGGAACTTGTTGAGGGTTTGAATTTCCCTTTAAACACATAAGTCCAGCTATTTTAAGGATCATTTTAAGAACATTTGTTTCAAGATTGTTATTTCAAGATCAATTTAAAGATTTTTTCTCTTTCATGTCTACTAAAAATATCTTTGGGAGTAGTAATGATTATTATCATCATTTAAGTGATAACTGAACCTAGAGAAGAAACTAACAATGTCATAAAAAAATGAGGGTGAATAAATGCCTTTTAAAATATTCTGGAATATTTACAGCATAAGATAAAACTACTTTCCTTTTTTAAATAGAAAGAGAAAAGCATGCCTAATGTGAAACTTCTTACTGTTTGATTTGCTTTAATGTCTTCTCTATTTATATTATTTTTCCTTTATAAAAATAAGGAAGAAAATCTCAGGGAAAAACCATTTCCTAGGACATTATTTTGGAAATTGGTTTCTTTCTCTAGTGAAGTAAAACTCCTTTGTCATCTTTCACGGGATAATATTTTGGACTATAAGCAGGAAACTTTAAATTTATTGCATTTTATTGACTTTAGGTGAAGAAAGCAGCTTTATTGATCTAAACTGGAAATAAATTTGGAATGAGTTGCATTAGGAAATGAGGTGAGTTTGATGATTGTATTATGTATATGTATACGTGTAGCTGTGTATTTATATATATACTTATATACTTTGGTAGCTGGAAGTATATGTAGTTGGATGATTTAAAGAGAAGAGTTTTTGATGAACAAATTAGGGAGCTATTGAGGGAAAATGAGGATTTAAACTTTTATTTGGGGATACTGGGCAGGGGATATTTTCACAGAATATAGCTGGGCAAACTGAAAAGAGTTTATATGTATAAAATTTTGAAAGTTGTGAGTGTTTCTTACATTCTTTCTGTCTAAAAGCAATAGAATATAAAACAAAGATACAAAGTAAAATAAACCCAGATTAGGTGTAATTAGGTAGGATGCATGTATTTGTCCATGTTATTTGCTTAGTCATCTCCGACTCTTTATGACCCCCTGGACTGTCACCTGCCAGGCTCCTCTGTCCATGGAATTCTCCAGGTAAGAATACTGGAGTGGCTTGCTATTCCCTTTTCCAGGGATCTTCCTGACCCAGGGATCTGGGTTGCAGATCTGCATTGCAGGCAGATTCCCTACAGTCTGAGCCACAACTCACATATACAGGATATCCAAGAGAACCAATGTTGATTAGCTTAATGCATTTTTTTAACCAAAAAATCCTTTTTTTGGTTAAAGGATTTGTCAAGGAAGGGCCGAGATTGTTTAGTTATGAAGTGTGACTGGCTTATAGTATACAAAGTGAAAATTAGGTAAAAATCTAAGGGTGAAATATGGAAGAAATAAGTAGGTGAAAGATAATGCTATCAGGAAAATAAATCTATTACATTAGGCAGTATGTGATTTTGCAGTGTATTAGGTTTATCTTCAGTGGTGAGGATGCCAGCTCACAAGAAAACTTATTATTCACCTTGTATTGTCATGCTAAAAGAAAATTGTATGTAAATAATTATACTATGGCACAATATTACTCTATCTGAAAAGCAAACCTCAGAAAGGAAAGTTTTGACTTTTATAGAGCTTTGTCATTTATTCAATGGCAAATTAATATAAACATATTTTTTGGAAGATTGGTGGGTATGTATTTCAATGATGGGGATGCTAGGACGTTTAGACAGCACTAGTATTTTAGCAGCTAAATATACTGCTTTCTATATAAGATAGACAAAACAGTGCTCTAAACACAGAGCCAACCCCCTTATATGAATTGTTACATGAAGTATTAACTAGAATACAATCATTTCTGTGATGTTTCATGCCTTTATAAATGTCTTCCTTCCTTGATTTAGTCAGCAGTGGTTTTTCATTCTCTCAAAACAGGAACTTTTAAAATCTTAAGCAACCTAAGCAGTTGCTTTTAAATTAACATCATTGAATCCTTGCCACTCTCACCATTTGGAAAGACATAAAATAATTTAAATAGAATATGTGACTAGCTAAAATGAAGATGATTTTATTATTCATGAAGAGTTTAATATGAACACCTTAGTCCCTGCATTTCTTCATTTTGTTGAATTATGGTACAACATAAAACTGTCAGACTGGGTTGTAGACTCAGTCTCCGTGGAGTTTCCTTTTAAGTTTTCTTTTTCTATAAATCCAATTTTTGGTTCATGTCTTTCCTCTAGCATTCTTTTTCTTTTCTTCTTCTTCTTTTCTTTCCTCTGATATTCTATAGCTTTGTTTCACTGACCTTTCCCCTTTTCTTGGATTTGAAGCCAGAAACTGACTGTATCTTAGAAATAACATTACCACAATTATATAAAAATCCAACAGTGGTTTATAGGCTGAGTTGATAAACCTTAGAGTTGAAATAGATTTGGGGGAATCAACCCTGGTAAAATGTCTCCTGAGGGTGAGGAGGACTTTGCAAAGGAAAGTTTTCCTGTAATCCAGCACTCAGGATAAAGTGATACCTATAGGCCTCTAAACATATCTACCATGAAGAATAGTAGTTAGAAGCATTAGTCTTGTAGTGAGACAGAATTGTATTCTCTCTCTTTCTATCTCTATGATCTAGGACATGCCTCCTGATCTGCAACTTCCTCATTTAAATAATAAGATAGATTACACTTCACCTTCATAGTTGTTGTGAACATTATATAATGCAATTCATGTAAACCATCTAATGTGGTGCCTGGTACATGGTTTCTATTGTAACTGGTTCTGTAGGCTATTGAGTTTAGAGATGATATGCTTCCTTTCTCTCTAAAATTGCCAAGTCTAAAATTATTGGTTAGAACCCAGGAGGATTTGCTGAGATGATTATATGTTAACACTTTATATGATGATGTTATATAATCCATCAAGTTGCTGTTTCAGGTCATTCCCCTGGTCCCTATGTCTCAAGAGTTTGGCACATACCTGCTGTAGAGACTTGCCACTCATGAGTCAGGAGATCAATGAGGCCCTTACACCAGCAGTCCTCAACCTTTTTGGCACCAGAAGCAGTTTCCTATTGTGGTTGTTCATTGCTAAGTCATGTCCTCCTCTTTACAACTGCATGGACTGCAGGGCATCAGGCTTTCCTGTACTTCACTACCTCTTGGAGTTTGCTCAAACTCATGTCCATTAAGTCAGTGATGTCATCCAACAATATCAACCTCTGTGGCCCCTTTGCCTCTTGCCCCCAATCTTCCCCAGCATCAGGGTCTTTTGAAGTGAGCTGGCTCTTTGCATGAGGTGTCCAAAATATTGGAGCTTCACCTTCAGCATCAGTCCTTCCAATGAATATTCAGGGTTGACTGCCCTTAGGATTGACTGGTTTGATCTTGCAAAGTCTTCTCAAGTCTTCTCCAAAATCACACTTCAAAAGCATAAATTCTTCTGTGTTCTGCCTCCTTTATGGTCCAACTCTCACATCCATACATGACTACTGGAAAAATCATAGCTTTGACTAGATGGACCTTTGTTGGCAAAATAATGTCTGCTTTTTAATATGCTGTCTCGGTTTGCCATAGCTTTCCTTCCAAGGAGCATGGCTTTTAATTTCATGGCTGCAGTCACCATCTGCAGTGATTTTAGAGTCCAAGAAAATAAAAGTCTTTTACTGTCTCTACTTTCTCACCTTTTATTTGCCATGAAATAATGGGATTGGTTGCCAGGATCTTCATTGTTTTAATGTTGAGCTTCAAACCAGGTTTTTCACTCTCCTCTTTGACCCTTATAAAGAGGCTCTTTAGTTCCTCTTCACTGTCTGCCATTAGAGTGTTATCATCTGTATATCTGAGGTTGTTTATATTTCTTCTGGCATCTTGATTCAAGCTTGTAATTTAGCCAGCCTGGCATTTTGCATGATGTACTCTGCATATAAGTTAAATAAGCAGATTGACAATATACAGCCTTGTTGTATTCCTTTCACAGTTTTGAACCGGTCAGTTGTTTCATGTCTGTTCTGTTGCTTCTTTTTTTTTTTTTTTCATTTACCACTCTTTATTTTTATTTTATTTTATTTTTTTTTCCCTCCCTTTTATTGTTTTTGTCATACCTGTTGCTTCTTGACATGTGCACATATAGATTTCTCAGGAGACAGATTCGGGGGTCTGGTTTTCCCATCTCTTTAAGAATTTTCCAGTTTGTTGGTCTTTAATGTCATTCAGTTTGATCTTTACTGCTTCCCTAGTGGCTCAGATGGTAAAGAATCTTCCTACAATGCAGGAGACCTAGGTTCAATCCCTGGGTGGGGAAAATCTCCTGGAAGAGGATGTAGCAAACACTGCAGTACCCTTGCCTGGAGAATTCCATGGGCAGAGGTGTCTGGCAGGCTATAGTCCATAGGATTGTAAAGAGTTGGACACAAGTGAGCAACTTTTAGTTCACCATATTATATAACAGTATAAATGTTGTCTTATTTCATGGTAAACATTTTACTTTTTACCAAAAAAGGGAGGAAAACAAAGAAGCTTAATAGAAAAGTATATGCTTCTTAGTCATAATTTCATCACCTAGAGGTGATCATCTTTCTTTTGTCTAGAAAACACATTTGGACTTTTTCTTTTTATCTTTCTTACTTGCATATACAAACACACATTTATTTTATTTTTTATGCATTTGGAATTTTGCCTTGTTGATATATATATATATATTTACCTTTTTAAAGAGCATTCTATTCTTTTGGATTTCATCATCCTCTAATTCTCCATGTTTAAAACAATTTACATGAGGCAATGGTTTAGTAAATGAAATAACTGGAAATAAAAATCTGACTTAATTATCACAATGTGAGGATAGAGATAGAAAAGAATGAGATTTCCTTATGTTACTAAACTACCATATTAATACCTGGATCTACCTGAGTGCGTGTATGCATGCTCAGTCAGGTCTGACTCTTTGCGACCCTATGGACTGTAGCCTGCCAGGCTCCTCTGTCTATGTGATTTTTCAGCAAGAATACTGGAGGGGGTTGCCATGCCCTCCTCCAACAGATCTTTCTGACCCAGGGTTCGAACCCACATCTCCTGCACCTTCTGCATTGCTGGTGGATTGTTTATCACTGAGCCATCCAGGGAAGCCTTATGTCTACCTAATTAACTCTAAATTTAAATTAATGGAAAATAGAAATTAATCTATAAAAAAATAAGGAAAATAAATAGTAGTTCACAGAAAACAATATTAAAATTATGCAACTAAGCATTCCAGAGGAAGCAGAGCAGTTACATGTACAACTGTAACTCTTACTTGGAAGGATTAATTGGAAGTGATGGTAGTGCATTGTCCTTTGGAATGTTGGACAAGTGCATGTTTTCCTGCATATATTATTATCTTTCATGTGATCCTGGTGAGAAATATAATTATTAAAGGATGCACTATCCATTTATATTTACAATATCTTGTTTTGCTATTTCTTTTCTGCCTTTTTATAGATTCCATGTTCCTACTGAAGTTATTCAAGCATTATAATGATAAGGTTGGATTGAGTCATTAATGCAAAATATAGCTACCTAGATATTTATGACTTTGAGTTTGATAAATGTTTTTCTTACCCCTCTGTCCCCAAGTTTAAAAAAGGCAAAATCTTCAAGTTGATTTAATTATAGTATTTTGTCAGCTGAGTAAGCGTTTGAGTGAGGAATACAGAGCTCTCACTTGCCAAAGTAAACTTTGTAAGTTGTTTCCCTGCGTGCTTATATCACCTACATAATCTGGAGAGATCAGATAAAGACAAATAGCCTCAGATTCTTTCATTGAGTTGTTCATTCACTCATCACATATTTATTCAGTTTTTACTGTTTTTCAGGCTCTGTGCTAGTTGCTAGAGATAGCATGGTAGATAAATATTTTAAGCTCATAGATTTTATACACATATATATCCATTACCATATTTTTATTTTATTTGGACACACACATACACAGATACATGTGTAATTTTAGCCTGATATCTTAGGTTCTTATCTTTTATCCTGCACCACCTTGGAAGTCTATAAGGTCATCACGTTGAAAAATATATTAAGAAAGATAAGTCTGAGTATTTCCCTTCTAGAGCTTATTTAAGGTCTGGTGTTTCTGATGCATGTCCCAATAATTATCTTTAAAGGTTGGAAATTCATATTTTACAATGGTAAACTACAACTAGAATTCCATAATTATAAGAACCAGTACCATTTGAGAAGAGGTACTAGGTGGAACCTTGGTGGACTAAATCATCCATGGCCTTCTTATTTACCTTGGGCTTATGACAGAATGATCATGTGATGTGGTGGATATCTTTTTTTAAAAAAAATATGCTCAGTGTCAATCTCTACCCCATTTCCCCTCACAAGCTCTTCATGATAACAATACTGTACTTTTCTTTTTATACAACTCCTTCTATACTCTCAGTACGTTTTGCTTAGGTAAGGTCAATTGATTCCATACCTATCCAGTCAGATTACCTTATTATGATGGCTGTGGTTATTTGTTTAGACATGTGAACATGGCCTTACTGAGCTTAGTCACAAGCATTTGCCTAGAACTATTAGGAAAAATAGAGGCATATTCTATTTTCCTTAGATTTTTAACTTTGTAGATGTATTTAAAAAGTTGTTTTCCATCTTTGATCCTCTGAAACGTTGCGCGCCAGAAGAAAGCAGGCTGAAAAAGTGAGAGGGAAAGACAGTAACCTGACCACATTATATAAGAAAGAAAGAAAGAAACAAAGTGAAGTCACTCAGTCATGTCCGACTCTTGGTGACCCCATGGACTGTAGCCTACCAAACTCCTCAGTCCATGGGATTTTCTAGGAAAGAATACTGGAGTGGGTTGCCATTTCCTTCTCCAGGGGATCTTCCCAACCCAGGGATTGAACCCGGGTCTCCCACATTACAGGCAGATGCTTTACCATCTGAGCCACCAAGGAAGCAATCAAATCATGGTTTAAACAAGCTCATTCTTGAAAGGCAAATTTTAATTGTCTTTTTAACATTTGCAACTACCAAAAGTTTTACTAACATAGTGTCCCTCATTCACCTCTGTCTGATAGTCCCTGAATCTTTATGGAAACTTATGTTTCAGTTTCTTTTGGTACAGTTGACTTCAGCTCTGGTCCACTTATTGTATTATTTACATGCTGGCCTATGTGTCCATACACAGCACATGCACAAATGCCTATAGAGGCACATGCATAATTTCACAAAGGAAATAAATGTCTATAACTAAGAGAAACTGTGTTCACCTGTGACTCTGATACAACAAGAATTTGAGGAGCAGTCTGTCCATGGCTGTTAGCGTCATCGTGTCACCAGGCATCAAGACACCTGTCTTTCTTTAGCTTACAGTTTAGAGCTTATTCTCATCCTCATTTAATGGATGCTGGATCTATCGCCATCATAATTATGTTCCAAGCAAGAAAAGAGAGAAGGGTCCATGGTAAAAAGGATAAAAAATGAAATAAGTAAAAATAAAATCAGATTAACAAGCCAAAATTTGTCATATTTCAAGTTTTTCTTTTTTTCTCAGACACTGTATCAGAAGTTTCTGTTACTTCTCATTGACTAGGACTGTGTCACATCATGACCCTTACATGTAGAGACTGAGAAATAAAAGTGTGACTGCAAGTGAGGAAGAAAGCTAGAAAGGGTGTTGAATAGGCAGTTATCAGTGCTGCTATAGGGTATATTTTATTAACTGGTGTTTTCTCATTTATAACATGAGTGGTTTGCACTGGCTAGTCTCCAACAAAATTCCCAACTGAATCAGAATCCGTAGTACGGGTGGTCAAAATATGTATTTTAACAAATACATATTTATTAAATATTTATTAATAAATAAACATGCATTGATTTTTTAAAAAAATAGTTAATCACTCCAAGAGTGATTCTCAGGCTTTCAAGGCGGTGCTAGTGGTAAAGAACCTGCCTGCCAGTGCAAAAAACAAAAGAGATATGGGTTCAATACCTGGCCTGGGGAAGATCCACTGCTGGAGGACATGGCAACCCACTCCAGTATTCTTGCCTGCAAAATCCCATGTGCAGAGGAGTCTGGTGGGCTACAGTCTATAGGGTCGCAAAGATTTGGACATAACTGAAGCAACTTAGCATGCACAGTGATTCTCATTATAACCCTGATTTGATGGATTTAAGTAGGTGAGGATTAAATTCCCATCCAGTGCTGTACTGTGCTTTGCTTAGTCCTGTTCGACCCTTTGCAATCCCATGGACTATAGCCTGCCAGGCTCCTCTGTCCATGGGGATTCTCCAGGAAAGAATACTGGAGTGGGTTGCCATGCTCTCCTCCAGAAGATCTTCCCATCCCAGGAATCAAACCCAGGTCTCCTGCATTGTAGGCTGATTGTTTACTGACTCAGCCTCCATGGAAGCCCAAGAATACTGGAGTGGGTAGTCTATCCCTATTGCAGGGGATCTTCCCAACCTGTGAACTGAACTGGGGTCTCCTGCACTGCAGGTAGATTCTTTATCAGCTGAACTACCAGTGAAGCCCTCCCATGCAGTACTTAAGGGTAATTCTGAATTCTAATTTTCTAACTATCTGCTGTTTTGTTTTATATATATTGTGTTACTAAAGAATAAAAACATCCATATTAAACACCCTAGGCTACTCTACAATTTCAAGCTTGTACAATGGTATTATGAACCATTTATTGTTGTATCCTGGGTGGTCTATCTTGAAATCTAGTAGGATGTTTGAAAGAAGATTATAGCTCTTTACAATCAAGCTCTGAAAAGTATTTAGTTCTCTTAACAGAAAGAAACAGGCTGAGGTAAACTCCATGAAATCAAAGAGAACAGAATGCTCAGGAGGCTATAACTTTTTTTTTTTTTTCCTACTGCTGAAAGTATAGATTTGGAAATGGAGGAGATTCATTGGTCCAGAAGAATCAGCAGGGTAGGCATAGGTGGGAATCCTGTGCTCTGTTGGACACCCCCAGAGCCAAGCTTGTCTGATGGGCTCACCCAAGGAGAGCAAGCAGACAAAGCTCATTTTCTTTGTTTGGAAACAGTTTGCACTTCAGAGGAATATCAGAAAGATGCCAGTTGCTCCATTTGAGGCAACAGAGGAAAAAATAGTCAAAATGTGTAATACAGCATCTCCAAATTTGAGAAAGAAAAAAGTGTCCTTTTTAAGACAGATTCACCTAGGAGCAGGGATCAGAACTAGGGAAACAAGAATGTCCTCTAGGAGTTTGGCATAACTTAAGCTTAGAACTGTGGCCTTCAGAGAGGAACAAGAGTGATTCAAATGTTGTACTCATGGAAGCATTGAGAATAATTTGTGCTGTTGTTGATTCTCATTCACTTTGCATTTTTCTTTAATAATGTGCAGTTAATCTGTATAGCTATATTAAAATATTTAGGAATTTTTAAAGCCATAAATAAGGATAACTCAAAGAACTAAACACATACATGTGAAATATACTCTAAAGATAATAGATGATAATTTAGGAGAGTATCTTTATGACCTAGGAGTGAGAAGCGGTAACTTAAACAATACCAACAAAGCCTTATTACAGAGAAAATAATAGAGGAATGTAATAATTGGCCAAAATTAAAGATTTCTTTTTTTTTTAATTTTCTTTACTTTATTGTGTTGGTTTTGCCATACATTGACATGAAACCACCATGGGTTTACATATACTCCCCCTCCAGAACCCCCCTCCCTCCTCCCTCCCGATTCCCTCCCCCTGGGTCATCTCGGTGCACCAGCCCCAAGCATCAACCCTGGGCTGGCGATTGATTTCACATATGATAATTAACATGTTTCAATGCCATTCTCCCATATCATCCCACCCTTGCCCTCTTCCACAGAGTCCACGAGTCTGTTCTATACATCTGCGTTCCTTTTGATGGAACTGGAGCCTATTATCCAGAGTGAAGTAAGCCAGAAGGAAAAACAACAATACAGTATACTAATGCATATATATGGAATTTAGAAAGATGGTAACGAGAACCCTGCATGCGAGACAGCAAAATTAAGGATTTCTATTCAAAACTTGATACTATCCAAAAAGTTAACAGATGATAGACTAGGAGATGACATCTATAATTTCTCATTTCGATAAATTGATTTCAAGAATGCAAGAAAGTCCTGAATGGAATTAGAAAAATAAGAAAAGGATCTGATCAGACAATTCACAGGAGACCTAAAGCTTATGAAAAAGCTTAGTATTAGAAAAAGTCAAACTAAACTATCAGTAAATTTCAAACACTTATCAATTGTGTAAAGTAGGGCTGGCCAACATGAGGCTATCTAGAAAATCATGTGCATCACTTTGGAGAGAAATCTAGAAGTTCCTAGTCTATTTACATAGGAGCCGCACGACCCAATAAACTTAACACAGTATGTTCCTAGAGAAATCATCTCATATGTCAGTAAGGGGACTTCTCTGAAAACACTTCTTATATTGTGTTGAGTAGGAAGTTATCTGAAGTTCATAATTAAAGTCCATCACTAGGGTGAGAGTACAATACAAGGAAATAAATGAAATACTCTCTTAGTTTGGGATCACCTAGATGCAGACCATGGGATGGAGACACTTTCTGGGGATGTGTAAGAAACACGTAGGAGAGCAGAGAAGTGCCAAATGAATGGGAAGACAGCAGCCAATAAAGAGAATGAATCATTAATTTAAGAACTAGCCACTGAAGCTTAACCATTTAGGGAAACCCTGGAGGTCGGCCTAGAATATCGTACAGCTAAGAGAAGAGGTTGCTGGAGAATTTATACACCAACTCTGGTCATTGATTGAGAGTTGCTTTCAAGAAGCATAATGTCCTTACCTCTTCAGGCATACAGTGGGCAGCAGTATGGTCTCTGGTGGCCAGAGAAAGCCCATAGGCAATGAAATGCAAGTGGAGTGCAGATATTTAGAAGCTCACAGATGTACACTGATAGAATAAGAATAGAGGACATGAGTAGGGCACTGTGCCTGCAATAAATTCTAAGCAGTAGTTACATGCAGTGAAATACATACCTAGAGTAACACAGAAAGACCTTGAAAAGAGTGGTGAGTGAGAAAATACAAAACAATATGATCTATAGCACAATTCCATTAATGTAAATTGAGTATAACTGCAGAGGGAAAAAACATTAATATGAACTTCTTAAGAACACATATAAATATGGGGAAAAAAATCTGAAATAAAATGGTTACCAGGGAACAGAAAGGAGAATTAGAGTGGGGAACGAGAATAAAAATAATTGTTCTTAAGCTTGATATTGTGACACGAACTGAGAAATATAATTCACACAATCATCCTCTCAAACCCTGAAGGAAAAAAATTTTAAAGATTTTAGTTTCATTGTTTCAAAATCTCTTTTCTATACTGTTTACCTAAGTAGATTAAAAGTACTTACATCTACTCTTGCTATACAAAGTAGCTGAGGGTGATCATTTCATTCTTATTGCTAGGTTTCAGTATAATAATAAGGGCAGAAACTTGTGATTTTAGTGTGTATATGGAGAATGAACAATAATAAAATAAACAACAACAATAATATTACTATTATCCAAGTATGTATTAAGGACTTACTAACTTGATGGTTCTGAATCTCATTGCATTATGAGCTTATAAAAACCATAACAAAAGGGGTTCAAAGATAAATTTACTTCCAAAAGTTTCTTTAAACTGCTCTTATTATCTAATTAGACACCCTGCATTGTTTGCACATATTACAGTGTTATAAAATGTCTCTTTGCCTCAAGAGACTCTCCTAGAAAATTGCAAGAAACTTGATATTTAAAGGAGATAAATACATTTACATATATTATCTCATAAATATATACCCATTCATACAGATAAGAATATCATACATATCGAATGAATAAATCCATTAACTCTTTCTTTTAACAGCAGAGTTTAATCCATTTATATTTATTGTCCTTAGCAACATATTTGCTTCTTCCACAGTATGTCTTATGCCAGTAAATGGTAACTCTATTTTCCATTTCCTTAGACTGAGAACCTTAAAGCCAGTTTCCTTTCCTCTTATTCCCCACATGTATTTTCTCAACAACCCCCTCCAGAGCCCTGTATAATTTGGCTTTTATTCTCACTCTGCTTCAATATTCTCATCCTCACTCTGCTCAGTCACACTTATCTGCCTCTGTCCTTTGGATTTGTGTAGCTAACTCTAGCAGAACTTTCACAGTTGCAATTTTCTCTTTTTGGTACTATCTTATTTTGGATTTGAAACTTCATCTCCAAGAGTCTTTTTATAATGTCATCTATTTATTGAATCTTTCCCTGGCCACCTTACTATAGATACTCTCTCCCTCTGGCACTTTATATTTCCATTCCCTGATATGAATCCTCCGTATTTATAACAGTTCCTGGAACCTGGTAGGTGCTCTGTAAATATCTGTCACATAAGTGAATATTTCATACACTCCCTTACAAAATACTTTATTGGTATGCTTATTTACTTGCTTTCTATTGAATGGATAGTTTTATAAACTTCCTTTATTTCCTTTAGGCTTGGTAGTTTCAGATTTAATTATATTTTAAATGGTTATTTCTATATTTTTGTTATTTGAACATAAAACACTTTGACTTGCACATATGTGAATGCTTAGTTGCTCAGTCCTGTCTGACTCTTTGTGACCCTATGGAATGCAGCTCATCAGGCTCCTCTGTCCATGGGATTGCCCAGGCAAGAATACTGGAGTGGGTTGTCATTTTCCTCCTCCAGGGGATTTTCCCAACCCAGGGATCAAATCTGTGTCTCATGTATCTCCTGCATTGCAGGTGGATTCTTTACCCACTGAATCATCAGAGAAGCCCAACTTGCAAATACAAAACAAGTGAAACATCTCATTAAATGTCATGAAGTGAACACATGTATAACCAGCATGTGGATGAAGAAATAGAACATTCCTAGACCACTAGGGAATATGTGGCACTAATGGTGAAGAATCTGCCTGTCAGCGCAGAAGACCTAAGAGACATGGGTTTGATCCCTGAGTTAGGAAGATTCCCCTGGAGAAGGACATGGCAACCCATTCCAGTTCTTGCCTGGAGAATCCCCATGGATGAAAGAGCCTAGCAGGCTACAGTCCATAGGGTTGTAAAGAGTCAGACACCACTGAAGCGACTTAGCAGGCAGAGCACTAGAAGCTATTTTGTGCTCCCTTTCAGTTTCTACCTGCCCCTTAAAGTTAATATGGTTGGGACATAATTAGTTTTGGTTATCCTTAAATTCTGTACAAATACAGTCTTCTAGTATGTGCTCTTTACTGTTTGAATTCTGTCATTTAACATAGTATCTATGAGATTTATCCATACTATTATGTTCATTATTAATTTATTTATTCTCATACATGTGTAATAATTATACAAATATAGCACAATTTATCCATTTACCTATGGATGGACTTAGGTTTACTTGGATTTTTTAAAAATAGTGTTTTTAGTAGAGGAAAACATAGGCAGAACACTTTATGAAAAAAACTGCAGCAACATCCTTTTTGACCCACCTTCTAGAGTAATGAAAATAAAAACAAAAATAAACAAATGGGAGTTAAATAAACCTAAAAGCTTTAGCAAAGAAGGAAACAATAAACAAGATGAAAAGACACCTCCAGAATGGGAGAAAATATTTGCAAATGAACCAACTGACATAGGATTAATCTCCAGAATATAAAAGTATCTCATGCAGCTTAACATAAAAAATAAAATGAACAACCCAATAAAAAAAAAATGGATGCAAGACTTAAACAGACATTTCTCCACAGAAGACATACAGATGACCAACAACCACACTAAAGATGCTCAACATTGCTCATTATTGTTATTGTTGTTGCTCAGGTGCTCAGTTGTGTCTAACTCTTTGTGACTCCTTGGACTGTATGCCTCCATGTTCCTCTGTCCATGGAGATTTTTAGGGCAAGAATACCAGAGTGAGCTGTCATTTCCTCTTCTATGGAATCTTCCCAGACCAACGTCTCCTGCATTGGCAGGCAGATTCTTTACCACTGAGCCACCAGGGAAAGTTGCTCATTATTAGAGAAATGCAAATCAAAACTACAATGATGTATCACCTCACACCGGTCAGAGTGACCATCATCAAGAAAAACTACAAACAGTAAATGCTAGAGAGGGTGGGGAGAAAAGGGAACCCTCTTGCACTGTTGATGAGGATGCAAATAGACACAACCACCATGGAAAACAGTATGGAAGTTCCTTAAAAAACTAAAACTAAAACTGCCATATGATCCAGCAATACCACTACTGGGCATATACTCTGAGAAAACCGTAATTCAAAATGACACGTGTACCCCAATGTTTACTGCAGCAATATTTTACAATAGCCAGGACATGGAAGCAACCTAAATGTCCATTGACAGATGAATGGATAAAGAAGATATGATACATATTTAGAGAGGAATATTCCTCAACTATAAAATATATTGAAACTGGGTCATTTGTAGTAATGAGGATGAACATAGAATCTGTCAGACAGAGTGAAGTAAGTCAGAAAGAGAAAACAAATGTCATATACTAATGCATACATATGAGATCTAGAAAAATGGTACTGATTAATTTATCTGCAGGGCAGCAATAGAGTTGCAGACACGCAGAATGGACTTGTGGACATAGTAGGGGAAGGAGAGGGTGGAACAAACTGACACTGACACATATACACTATCATGTATAAAATAGATAGGTAGTGGGAATGGTGGGAACCTGCTGTTTAGCACAGGGAGCTCAGCTCAGTGCTCTGTGATGACCTGGGTAGGATGTGAGGATGGGAAGGAGGCTTAGGAGGGAGGACATATACATATACTTGTAGCCAATTCCCACTGTACAACAGAAATAACACAACATTTTAAAGCCACTGCACTCCAATTAAAAAATAAATAAATAAACAATAGTGTTTCTCTGAATATTATTGTTCTTTTTTATTTTAAAAACATGTGTCAATTTATGTTAGATAGAAATTGCTAGATCATAGAATGTGTATAGACTTAGTGTTAGTAGAATATTGCCAGTTTTCTCAAGTGGCTGTAAATATCAGTTAACACATCAACAATATATGAAAATTTCATTGTTAATAATTCATGGCAGATTCATGTCAATGTACGGCAAAACCAAAACAATATTGTAAAGAAAAAAATAAATACATAAAATCAAATAAACTTCAAAAATAATTCATATTCAGAAACATAATTATTATTAATTGACTAGTTCATTTGGAGGCATAACATTATTCCTTCAGTTCAGGTCAATCGCTCAGTCATGTCCGACTCTTTGTGAACCCATGGGCTGCAGAATGCCAGGATTCCATGTCCATCACCAACTCCAGGAGCTGGCTCAAACTCATGTCCATTGAATCGGTGATGCTATCCAACCATCTCATCCTCTGCCATCCCCTTCTCCTACTGCCTTCAACCTTTCACAGCATCAGGGTATTTTCCAATGAGTCATTGAAAGCGTTATATCTTAGCAAGCATTAATTCAATGTGATCTTCCCATGATTACCATCCCTGGTATTGATACATATAACTTTAGTTGCACAGTAATTAGACTAATGGACATACATCACTGAACTACCTTACTGAACATACTTTATGTTCATACTTTACAGAACATACTTTATACTTCACTAAAGTCCCATATGTTCATACTTTACTGAATTCTCCAGACAAGAATACTGGAGTAGGTAGTGATTCCCTTCTCCAGAGGATCTGACCCAGGGATAGAACTGGGGTCTCCCCCATTTGCAGGCAGATTCTTTACATTCTGAGGCACAAGGAAAGCCCCGATATATAACTTAAGTTGCACATTAAGTAGACTTATGAACATATATTACTGAATTACTTTTTTTGTTACTATTTTATCTTTCATTTCTTTCCTTTAACTTATGGATCACTTCCTCTGAATAAAGTACATCCTTTAGTAGTTATATCTTTTAGGTCTGTGGTTGCATGACAAGTTCTTAATTTTAAGAACTATTATGCACATGACAAGTTCTTAACTTTATTCTCTACTCCTGCTTTAGATAGTAAAAAAAAGTTCTAGACAGTTTTTTTTCTTTTGTTTGATGATATAAGTCCCCTGTCTCTTTTGTTCTGATGAAAAGTCTGCTGTTAGTCTAATTGTCATACCTTTCTAAATAATATATTCCCTCTAGTAGCATTTAAAATTTCTCTGTATTACTGATGCTCTGCAGTTCAACCACACTATTTCCAGGGTTTAAATTATTTTTATTATCCCACTTGAGTGACAAAGTGGCAACAGCCCAGGCTTATTTTTGCTAATTTTACAACCATCAATTAAAAGAGTTCCTTGTTCTCTAGTGTCCTAGCAGAAGTCCTAGGTTTAGTGCTCATGTATCTAAATGTGTTTTCTTTGAATGATACCTATAGCCTGAGAGTTGGAATACAATCATGGGCAAAGACTTCAGTCATGTGCCAATACCTGAGGTGATAAGGTCTATGGTCAGCCCACCCAAACTGCATATATCAGGATGTAGGGAACAGCCATTCCACAAACACTTGTGGGATTTCGAGTGATATTACAGGTACTGGAGACTGATTCCAAACTACAGGGGTAGAGATGCTCTCTGAGGATATCCCCTATAAAGAAGGGCTAAGACATATTTGGTCGAAGAGTTAGCACCATTTGAGTAGGGAGCAGTGATAAGCAAAATCATGAGAGTAGATGTTTCTGCTGGGGTAGAAATTAGACCAATTGTTACAGTTGTTTGGCAAATCAGATGTAAAGATGATATTATGGTTGCAAAGGTAGGCTGGAAATAGAAGGACATGAGCTGTCAAGTTATACATTTGAACTTCTCTTTGGAAATAGTAGGCTTTCTTCGTGGCTCAGGTGGTAAAGAACCTGCCTTCAATGCAGAAGACCAGGTTCGGTCCCTAGGTTGGGAAGATCCCCTAGGGGAGGAAACGGCAACTCACTTCAGCATTCTTGTCTGGAGAATCCCATGGACAGAGGACCTGGCGGGCTATAGTCCATAGGGTTGCAAAGAGTTGGATACAACTCAGTGACCAACACTTTTCTTTGGAAAGAGTGGAATTCATTGAAAGATAATTGGTAATGTGGTCAGGAATGTATTTGACAGAAGGAGAAAATTTTGTTAGTAAGAGGAGTTTAGCTTAAGGAGAATATTGAGGAGTGTTTGGGGGCAGAATTTTGTTTCCTCAAAATCTGAAGCTTAACCCTTACATCCTTACAATGTGACTGTATTCAATGATAAGAGCCTTTCAAGAGATGCTTATGTCATAAGCCTGTTAAGGTGCCTCCCAATCCAACCTGACAGGTGTTTTTTATGAAGAGGAAATTTGGACCAGTAAAAGCTACATCAGAGGCCTATGTGCATAGAGGAAAGACCCATGTGAGGACACAGAGAGAAGGTGTCCATCCGCAAGCCACAGAAAGTTCTAAGAAGGAACCAAGCCTTCTAACACCTTGATCTTGGATTTCTAACCTCATCAACTGTGAAAAAATTAACTTCTGTATTTTAAGCCATCTGTGGTACTTTGTTGCAGTGGCCCTAGCAAACTAAAATAGGGAGTGATTTCAAAATTTCTAATACTGTAGCAGTGAAAGCAGGGAGAAGTTATTTTAGAGGTAAAACCTACCATACTTGCCAACAGATTGTATGCTAGGCATAAGGGAGAAGCAGCAGCAAACTCTCTGTTAAATATCCTTTACAATTAAATTATAAAGCAAATTCCCACATATTGTTTGCTTGATAAATTCTTAGAGCAGGTATGTAAAATCTGTGGCGATGCACCATGTGGCAACTCCAGTCTGTTATATCTCTTAGCATATATGAAAGCTTGTTGATTCCTAATCTTGCTTAAAGGCAGGAGAGATCCATAAAACAGCACTTCACATTTATGATACTAGATTCACCTCCCTTGAAGAGTAGGCTCTGCCAATGCCTGGAAACAAAAGCAAGCTGAGTAGTTTCACAAAGGCTCAGGGTTGCTCCTACAGCTGCAGCTTGATAGTGGCAGTGGGAAATTAAAACTTTTTAGCTCTCCCTAAGCTGTTTGCTTACAGATGGTACTGGGAGTTCATTTTTGTATGTGTGTTGTATATGATGGTTCTGGCCAAGGAGAAAAAGCTCATAAGACCATCTACTTTCTCATTCAATTTCCTAGAGCAAAAATTGAATTAAGATAAGAATATTAATAGGTACCAGTAGTCTTTTAAAATTATAGGTTTGAATGGAGGATTTTAAGTGACTTCTTTGGTGTTTACTTACTTCATATACACTCAGTAAATTATGTAGGCATTTATTACTACTGTAAAATGGAATTTGTAGAACTAAGTATGTTTACTCGTAAGTTTGAAGTATACACTTTCTGTAATATATAGACTGGTTTATAATGTGGTGTACATAAAAATGACATAATGTATATAATTAAAGAAAATTTTCAAAATCTGTGATTTCTTCTATTGTAGATCTTTTTATTGTTTTGAAAGGATTACCATATAATGCAGTAAAACACTGTGCATACATCTCATTTTACTTGGATATACTGGCCAACTTTTCAATTGAAAATATTTGCCTGCAGAGGAAGAAGATAGGCTTTGGATTTCTTGTTTGTATTCAGTCTATAAAAATTAATGCCAGGTTGGCAGGTTTGTAAATATGTACTATGGGTAGCAGTTCCAAGGCAGTCATTCCCCTCCCCCAACCCCTTGCACAAAGCTCTCTAACTGTTAAGTTGCTAATAAAAATATGCATGCAAGGAATTCTGAGAAATTTTATGAATCAACAAAGAGTACTTGTTGAGAGACCTGTGGCAAAGATTTCTATTAGTCGTCTAATAGTCTTATTAAGAATCTACTCCCGTATCATGCTTTGGGTTTATGCTTTCAAACAATTTTCGTGAATCATTAGAGTTTTGCATTTACCTCTTTGAAATAAGATATGCATGACAAATTTTCTGTGGCTTAGGAAAAATAAGATTTTAAGAATTCATAAACTATTTTTAAAAAATGAAAAGGACAGAAATCAGTAACAGTGGAGTGGGCACTACATTTTTACCCAAGCATCACGTCTAGAAGCTGAAAATGATCACATATTTTAAAGAATGTTAGAAAAAAGTATAAGAACATTATTTTGAATCATATTTTTAAATTAGTAATACATCTCGAATCCCCAAAATTAGCTTATTTATATTATTTTTCAGATTTTGATTGTATAATTTGAATATAAATAAAAAAGAGGTTGTTATTTTAGAATGTCACATGGAACTAACTACACATTTCTCCTCCCTTCTGGAATAGTCTATTTTGTTATATATACTTTTTCAGAGTATATGCTACTTAAAAACTTACTAGATAATCTCTTCCAAACAATAAAAAATTCATTCTTCTCTTTTTCCTGTTAAGTAATGTTATTTTGCCTTCCATTTTTCTTAAACAGTATTTAAAACATAAACTTGCCTCCAAAATGTA
This sequence comes from Antilocapra americana, assembly GCA_007570785.1. Classification (NCBI taxonomy): domain Eukaryota; kingdom Metazoa; phylum Chordata; class Mammalia; order Artiodactyla; family Antilocapridae; genus Antilocapra; species Antilocapra americana. The sequence continues at coordinate 23,823,171 of ML660201.1, read as the reverse complement.
TGATAAAATTATTCTGTAATTTGCAACAACCCATTCCTCTTATTAATAGCCTGGTAGTTGGTGATATGTATTCTATATCATGCATTAGATAATTATAATTTTTAAGGACCATGAATGAAATGCATGCTGACTGCCAATTCTTAGTACTCACATAAATCACCAAAATCTACTTCCAGAGGGCAAAGTGTGAAAAATCAATTTAAAAAATGTAATATGGGAATGAGAAAAGAATCTGTTCGTTGGCAAGAAGAGCAGTATGAAAGGGCTATTAGATGGAAAGAGATGAATTTCTGATGATGGCTCCCAGAGCACTCTAAAGTATGTTAGATACAAGATGGCTTTGAGGATATATGTAACCAAATTGTCCCTTTTGCCTGTTTTAATGAAAGAGGCATCGTGATATACTCATGCTGTTTTCAAACTGGGAGCCTTAAATAACTGCTCTAGTGACCAGAAATCACATGTAGCTTCTTAAAAACTAAATGTCATGGTACTTAGGAATAAAACAAAATGTAGTTCAATTTTGCTGTTTTCTGAAAAGACTAATGATCTTGTAACCAGAAAACCGATGCCCCTAAATAGTTATCAGAGAGCTGACGATATCACTACAGAGCACTGGATTCTCACGGAAGCAACCCTGTTTATTTTAGAGCAATATAGAAAAAATTTTAATTGATAAAATCACTTCAAATCTCAATACCCAGAAACTAACTGTTAGCATTCTGATGATAATCCTTCCAAAAACTTTATTTACACATGTACATACAAATAAATATATGCATGTGAGGTTGCTCTGTACTTGCTATTTCACACCCTCTCTTTAAGTTTTTGTTCAGCTATATGTCATGGAATTCTTATCAATAAATATAGACCCCTATGATTCTCTTTAATGACTATGTAATGATTCATTGTATGGAGACACCATACTTTACCTGGCATGCTGCAGTCCATGGGATCATGAAGAGTTGGACACAACTCAGTGACTAAACAACAACAAATACTTTATTTTAACCTACTCTCCATTGACTGGTTTCCAGACTTTTCTTTTTTGTGGGCCTGGGAGAGTTATTATAAACAATGAAAGGAACATAGTTGTATATAATCTTTGCACTCATGGTAAGTTCCTACAAGAGGAATTGTTGAAATCAGAAAAGCAATGCTGAACAGTGAACATGTTTGTTTGGTTGAGTTCTGAACAGTGCAGACAGGGCCCCTGGGAAGCCTGTCCAGGGTGAAGTCTCAAGTGCAGCAAATTCCCCTTTCTCTAATGACCTTCCCTCTTATAGGTTGGTCTAGATTCTCCTCCACCTGCTGATACTCAGGCTGATGAGTTCCAACATACAGAAGAACTTTTTAAACTGATCTTATCAGCAGTATTTTGATTCACGGAGGCAATCATAACAACAGACATATTTGCATTCATCACTTGGGTCAGGATTTAATCAAATCCTGTTGATCAAACTGATTAATATTGAAAAATGTGAAGGGATGTGGCCTCCAAGTAACACTTTTGATAACAATTATTACTCACATGTGATGGTGATCCTAAACGTACCCAGTGACATGACCCACCCTCTCTGCCTGGCTTCTGAATGTATTTTAAAATAAGACAAAGGAGTTATGGAGATGTGGGTCAAAATATCTCCTTATTGGTTAATTGATACTGGAAAATGTGTTTTTAAGTTTGTAGGAAAATGAGATTTCTAATACAGAACCTTGGCTTAGGCTGACTTTCCTCCAAGAAACAGGAGTTGACCATCCCAAGCTGTCCCTTGTAAACTTGCAGAATAGCAGAGTAGGAAAGACAGACAACTTTATGAGGAAAGTCCTAATCCCAGGAAGGATGGGACTGGTATGCATGTTTCCACATTCTTCTTCACAACCCTCAAAAGAGAAAATTAAATCTACTCCTCTAGGATTGAATGAGGGAAAGGGAAGAGAAGGACCAATTTTTTTTTTATTATTGTTTTTGCCATACATTGTCATGATATCACCATGGGTTTACATATGCTTCCCCTCCGGAACCCCCCTCCCTCCTCCCTCCCCCCCGGGAAATCTCGCTGCACCAGTCCCGAGCATCAATCCTGGGCTGGCGATTGATTAGACACATGACAATTAACATGCTTCAATGCCCTTCTCCCATATCATCCCACCCTTACCCTCATCCACAAAGTCCACGAGTCTATTCTATACATCTGCGTTCCTTTTGTTGTCTCCCATGTTGGGTTTTCGTTACTGTCTTTCTAAATGCCATATATATGTGTTAATATACTGTATTGTTGTTTTTGCTTCTGGCTTACTTCACTCTGGATAATGGGCTCCAGTTTCGTCCATCTGAGTAGAATTGCTTCAAATGAATTTTTTTT
>ML660201.1:23732306-23815805 GCA_007570785.1 Antilocapra americana | reverse complement strand
GAAAATAAAAATAAAGGAGAAAAAAGAAATAAGAAGAAGAAAAAAAATAGCAAGGTCATATGGGACTTAAAAATTCTAAAAAAAAAAAGAAGAAAAAGAAAAGAAAAAGAAAAAAAACAATATATATATATATATAAAAGTTTTAAAAATTTAAAAGATGTTCCTAGTACAGTTATAATGAAGGCTTTCTCTGGTGCTGGTGCATTCGGTGAAGGGAAGGGTCTGTAGATTTTCAGATGATTCCCTGGTCCGGCTTCTCCTTCTCACAGTCTATAGACTCCTTTCTATGCAGTTATCGCCACCTGCAGGGCTTTAATTTGCTTCTCCTGTCTGTTTCAAAGCTGTTAGTTCTGCTAGCATCTTCTGTCTGCTGGTCTTTTAAGTGTCTATTCAGCGCTTTGGAGATTGCCCTGCTCCTGGTGAGAGGGCTTCCCCCGCCCCCTCTGCTCAGGCTCTCTGTCATCCGCCCAGCACAGTTGGGGAGTGGGGCTTCTCTCCCTCCCCCGGCCCAGCCGCTCGGTTTTCTCAGCGTGCAGCTAAGCAGGCGAGAAGGACCAATTTTGTTACATGAAGGGAGCTCCTCCTCACAGAGGAAAACATAGAGAATAGAGGAAAAAATGTTTGCCTAGTAATGTGCTCTAACAGTATTTTGTTACTTCAGGTAGGATTAGGATTATTGAATTCATACCCAGAAACATCAGATCCAAATAAAAAACTAGGCAATGTGATGGTGAACCATACTTTCTGAGAAAGTTGGAAGGAATAGGTAGGGAAGATAAAGGAGTGGAGCTATTTCTCCCTAAACTATTAAAACAAAGTGAAAGTCGCTCAGTCCTGCCCTGCTCTTTACGACCCCATGGACAGTCCATGGAATACTCCAGGCCAGAATACTGGAGTGGGTAGCCTATCACTTCTCCAGCAGATCTTCCCTCCCTAGGAATTGAACCAGGGTCTCCTGAATTGCAGGCAGATTCTTTACCAGCTTAGCTACCAGGGAAACTATTAAAGTCCACCGTTTTATGATTATGGTTAAAGGAAAAGCCATTATGTCCCTACTCAGAGTGTATGGGATGAGATAATCCACATGTTCAGAGTGTATATAGTACAATTAACCCTCACTTCTGGACTTCTGTGTTTAACTTGGATTAAGACTACTTATTGAACGTATTCAGACAAGAATGTTTTAAACATGAAAGAAAAGTGAAAGTTGCTCAGTCGTATCTGACTCTTTGTTACTCCAGGGACTGCAGCCCCCAAGGCTCTCTGTCCATGGGGACTCTCCAGGCAAGGATAATGGAGTGAGTTGCCATGCCCTCCTCCAGGGGATCTTCCCAAACCAGGGACTGAACCCAGCTCTCCCACATTGCAGGCAGATTCTTTACCAACTGAGCCACCAGGGAAACCCAGTTTTAAACATGGCATTATCTTAAAAATAAAGGTATACTGTGATGACCTATTTCAACAGATGAACTTGCAGATTTATACACATACTGGGTAAGGAACAAAAATAAGCGAAGAATTCCAGGTTAAGGAAAACAATAATATATACTTGATGCAGAATGGCAAGTGATAGTAAGCCTCATAATGGGGAAGGTGGGAAGCGTGTGATGGGGAATGGCAAACTCAAACTTAGTCTAAATGGATCAGACAGTAGTCAGGTTCTTATGCTTCTCTTTATTTTTTAAGAGACCCTAAAAAGTAAGATTTTATACAAAATCTGCATTCTAAAGATAGCAATGTCATTTTAAAGGGATCAGAGGGACTTCCCTGGTAGTCCAATGGTTAAGACTATGCGTGCCAATGCAGGGGTCACTGGTTTGATCCCTAGTGTAGAAGGATCCAACATGCCATGGAGCAAAGTAAGCCCATGTACCACAACATATTCTAAAGCCCATGTTCTGCAACAAGAGAAGCCACTTCACTGCCACCACATTGAGAAGCCTGAGTATCACAACTAGAGAAAGTCTGCACCAGGAAAAAAGAATTAGAGGGAATTCACTGGTGGTCCACTCGTTAAGACTCCACCTTCCAATGCAGAGGGTGTAGGTTTAATCTCCAGTTCAGTAACAAAGATCCCACATGCTACACAGCCAAAAGATAAAAACAAAATAAAAAATGATCAAAGCTCCAGAAACATGAGAAGCCCAGAATACCATAATGTTGTTAAGGCTGGAAAAATCTGATCAGCACACCCCACTGTTACATTGAAGGGCTTCCTACATTGTTTTAACTCCTTGCGTTACTTGCTCCAGATTCAAAGTCTAGATGAACTCTGGCAACAATTCTGTAATCTCAACCCTTTCCACTTATCGTAGAGAATAGAGTAAAAGTTTCGGATCCTTTTAGCTTCATTAGTAAGAATAGGCAGCTGAAATTTTACTTACAAGTTCAAATACAAGGTTTGGCAAACTGCGACCCATGGCCAATCCAGATCATTGCTTTTTTGGGGTAAATATTTTTTAAGGGCGGGCAGGCCAGGTGGCTTGCCAGGATCTTGGTTCCCCAAAGAGGGATTGAATGCAGGACCTCAGCAGTGAAAACAAAAACCCTATCCACTGCATCACCGGCATTCTTGTAAATACATTTTATTAGAGCATAGCTATGCCTGTTTGTGTATGAAATATCTATGGCTGCTCTTTTGCTCCAAGGGTAAAGTTGATAGTTAGGGCCAAAACCACTTGGCCTGAAAAGCTGAAAATATGTATTAAGTTGCTTTTCATAGAAAAACTTCACAGACTCTTGTGACAGACAAAAAGGAATTAACAATCAGTACCAACAAATGAGAAAAAGCCATTACACACACCAGAAATGATGTCATTGTAAAATCTGCACCTGGGACTATCCAGGTGGCTCAGTGGTAAAGAATTTGCCAGTTTAGGGGCTGTGGGTTCGATCCCTATTTCGGGAAGATTCCATAGGCCACAGAGCAACAAAGACTGCACCACAACTACTAAAGCCCACTACCCCTGAGCCTGTGGTCTGTAACAAGAGAAGCAGTCATAATGAGAAACCCACACACCCCAAATAGAGGTAGCCCTTACTCTCAGTAACTAGAGAAAGCCTATGCAACAATGAAGACCTAGTGCAGTAGAAATACGTAATGAATTTAAAAAAAAAAAAAAGAACAACTTTATAATGGTTCGATTCCTGGTTGGGGCAATAAGTTTCCTTTGGGAAACTACAGAGCCCAAGAGTCTTGAAGTGTGCACAACACAACTAGAGAGAAGTCTGCACACAGGAAGTAAGGCCATATACAGCCAAAACTTAAACTAATAAATATTAAAGAAAAATGTTTCTAAAATAAATTCCTTATACAGTCATGTAACATATAGCAAATATATAGCAAATATATCTTTTCTTTGCAAAACTGTGCTAACGTACTAGGATTAAAGCTAGGAGCTTATATTCAAAGACCTTAGGAACTAGATTAAAACAACTGATCATAAGGCATGATATTTCAGGTAAGTGGAGGAGCATCGAAAAGGCACATCAAAGCTGGGAGGAGAACGCAAAGCAGAATCTAGTCTGTCACCAAACATGACATATTGTGTTTTTACCAAAAATATCAGACATCTTTGCCAATTATCAAAGCATGAATAACAAAAAGAAAAAATAAACTGTACCTTTTTATTAAGTCTTTTTCCTCAGGTTTTATCCTGTTCCTTCTTTTGGAACATATTCCTCTATTTCTTCATGTTATTCAACTCTTGGGGTTGGTTTCCGTGCATTAGATGAAGTAGTCACCTTCCCGCTCTGGAAGGAGAGCCTCATGCAGATGGACCTTATCCTGCAGCCCAGCCCGGTCTCTTCGTCCTCTCTCAGCCTTTGTGACCGGCCCACAGTCTATTTTATTCCTCCTGGCTCCCAATGGGTGAGCCTGTGACCAGACTGTCAGCGTCCTGAAGGGGGATCTCGGTGGGCCGCTGACTGGGGCTGACAGGAAGCCCGCTTCCTGTGGCTGCCCTTCTAGAAGCACATAGCCATGGTCCTGTGAGGCCGGCAGGGTACAGAAGCTGCCAGTGCCAGATCACCTGGAGGTGTTTCCTGTGCAGCAGCAGCAAATCCTGGGGCTCGAGACGAGCTTGGAAGCTCCCTTGTGGGGGCTGGGTGGCACCAAGATGGTGACATAGTTCGCTGAGGGGCGTCTGTGGACAGCCTCTGCACAGGGACCGAGCGTGAGCAGCCCTTCAGGCTGGAGCACTTCACAAGCCAAACAGGCCTCTTTCTCAGAAAAATGGGGCACCTTTTATTTATTCAGCTTTCTGTGGCCTGGGAGAGGGGAGCCTAATGAAAACTGTCTCCGTTGGGACCCGGGAACACAAGCTTCCCGAAAAGACAGAGGTGCCTCAGTGCGCAGCTGTGGGAGAGCCGAAGGTAGCCTCTGAGGTCTCTGGAAACGGTCACAGTCATCCTTAGCACCTGTTTAATCAGAAGCCGCCCCTCAGACTGCAGCTACGAGGATGAACAACCAGGCCTCTTTCGTGTCTCAGTCCGCGGTCTTCACTGAGCTCCACAGGGTCAGCCTGCCCAGAACCGTGTCTCAGGTTGTTACAGTCCCGCGAGACTTGGGAACAGGAGTCCCCTCAGCCTCCAGAGGCCTGGGGTTGGAACGGCGAGTCCGCGGCGGCGTGCGCTAAAACCAGACGCTCGTGCACAGTCAGAGGAGACTGGGAAGACGGCGCCCAGGGGCTGGACGGACAGCAACTGCCTGGAAAAGAAAAGGAAAAAGGAAGATGGTGCCCGCCAGCCAGGACACAAAGACAGCTTCTGCTGACTGGAAGGAAGCAGAAAGGGGGTGTGTAGATTGTGCCCAGAAGAAAAAGAAAAATAAAAGATGGTGTCCGCTGACAGAGGGAGATACGAAGATGGTAGCCGACAGCAGCAGGTTGGCTGTGAACTCCTGGGAGGCCTGAGCCTCAAGCCGGGCTTTAAGAGCAGATAAACTTCCTTCGCAGCAAGTTTGCCGCCTCTGGATGTACAACCTCTTTCTGGGCCCAAAGGCAGGTGAATCCCATTATGCCAGCTCTCTGATGATCATAGCCTTGTGGGTCTCATGTACCTGAGCCCGGTTAGTTTTCAGTTTTGGAGGGCTCATCTCTCCGGTGCAGGCCTTAAAAGTTGGGGTGTCTACTGTGGGGTTCAAGCTGCTTCTTTAAAAGGGAGAAGCTCGGGTTTTGAGTCCCCTCCTATCTGAGTCACTGTGCAGCAGATGGAGTTTATGGTGGCAGCTGTGTCCCAGCTTCTTCTACCTGCTCTCATGTGGGCCTTCTCTTGTTTGCTAGAGACAGGGGAGTTGCTTTGTTTTTAGGTTTTTTTCCCCAGAGGAAGTTGGGGAAATAAATAAATAGCTACAGATTCAGTGTGTGGATGGGAGGAGGTGAGTTAGGGATGTATTGGTGTCTTAAACAAAAACCAGTTTGTCTTTGCACCTTATTTTGAATTTAAGTTTAAGTATTTTCTACCATTAGAGTCTCTCTTGGACTATGAGATTCTGAAATAGGGTTTAGTGGTTTGGGTTAAATTTACATGTGATCAGACTGTTAACTCGAAAATTGCTAAAAATTAGAAGAAAACTGTGTAATAGTGATAGGAACTGGCTGTGAAAGCAGCCAAGAAAAAATCTGACAGATAACATCAAAAAGGGTAGAGTTAATTTGTCTCAGGCCACAGGAAGTCTGGATATCAGTGTCCAGAGTTGGCACAATTGTTCAGTGTTATCATCAGAGATCAGAGATCCTGGGCACTTTATCTGTCTTTCCATATTGGTCTCTTTGGTTTACAGGTTTCACCCTCATGGTCTCTTTATGACTGTTACACATCCATAACTCAAGTTTGTATTTCAACTGGAAATAGGCTAATAGGACCAGAGGGAAAAAAGGACTCTGCCAGCCAGTGTCCCCTTCTCTCTCACTCTCAGCTCTCTCTGGCTTCCTCTCTTTTTCCTCCTTACTCTCTGTTTCAGTAAATTTCAAGTGTAACATATTGGGTTGGCCAAAAAGTTTGTTCAAGTTTTCCTAAGATGTGAAAAACCTGAGATAATATTTTGGCCATGCTAGTACATTTTAAATTTAAGTAAGGACAGTTGAATGTTCATAGATTGATTGCACCTGTGTAACCAACCTCCAGGTTAAGAGTTAAAGCATTACCAGCCCCTACAAAGATCCCCATTTCCATTGTAGACAATGGTGGTCACTGTCTTGACTTCTAACTGCATAGCATAGGTTTTCATAGTTTTGAACTTTATGTAAATAGAATTATACAGTTATACTCTTTTATGGCTGATATCTTTTGCTAAATGTTATGGTTGTGATATGCATCCTCAGTGTCGGGCATAGTTGTAGTTTGTTCATTCTCACTGTAGTACAATATTCTGTTTTATGGTTATTCATTATTTATCTATTTCACTGTTAGTGGACATTAGGGCTGTTTTCTGTATTAGACTAGTATAAATTGTGCTGTAAATAGTCTTGTGCATTTTTGTTTGTTTTTGGTAATTAGACATATGCATTTCTGTTGGGGATATACCTAGGAGTGGAAGGTCTAATTCATACTTAGTTTTAAACATTAGTAGATGCTACCTAAGAGTTTTGTTCTAGGAAGTTTTACTAATTTATACAACCACTGAATCTGAGTTCCATAGCTCCACATCCTTGACAACACTTGATATGATCCACTTTTAAAATTTTAGACATTATAACTATTATAAGGTACATTTATTAGAAACTTTGTTCAGAAAATACTGTTTACAAATCATTACCTAGAATTCTGTGATAAAATCAATCCTAGGTGCAAGGAATTAACATTTTTGCCTCTATTATGGGTGAAAACTGAAGAGGATATGAATAACTTCTGGGAAGTCAATCCTCAGAGACACTGAAGAGGGGAGAGTCTGAGAAATCATAGAGTCACCACTGAAGTGTTTAGCAAGGAAGACATTAAGTTCCGTAATTCACTTAGCTTCTCCTTACTTACTCCTGGTGGGAGAGGGATCTCTCCTATGCAACAAGGATGTTGAGAAACTAATAGTTTAAGCAATACATGTTTGTAATGACAAAAGATCAGGTGCAAAGATGCTAGAATCTTAATTGAAAAGGAAAAAGAAGAAAAAAATAGGAATCAAGAGAAGAGCGATTGAATGTTCATAGGGGCAGAACTGGAAAATTCTTGTGTTATTGCTTTGGGATAACAATGATTTTAAACTTCATTTAGTATAGCATAAAAGGTCCTTGATCTAGTAAGAGTAGTTTAGATTCCACTCACAGAATAAATGTATTTAGTGAACAAGTCAACAGACACTGTATTGATTCAATCCTGAAGCACTTTAGAAGCAGGACCCTTACAAAAACCCTACCCCCATGAAACCAGTTGGAAAGTGAGCTGATGGTCTGAATCATGTTATAAAATTAAATATCCTTCTTAAGCTGATCTCCAGTTTAACATAATATAGCAGGGAAGCCACCTGGAACAGTACACAGGTTAAACACTCAAATGTCTGCTGTGGTTAGAGATGTGACACAAGTGAATCAAATAAGACTGACAGGGCCAGCCATGTACTCAGGAAGGCGTATGTCTCCCAAAGTTGGTAGGGGCTACTTAAATCAGAGACATTTTAAGAAACTTGGATCCACAGTTGATAGATTTTCTAATTTTTACCCAGATTTTCATTTTTAAATATATAAATCTTATCATATGATTCAATTTGTTAGGAAACACCACCAGTCAAAAAAACTGGTCTGCAAGTGAAATAGGAGGTGAGGTTTGTAACCTCCAGTGAAAGAAGAGAGTTTGGAATGAGAAGCTTGGATTACTCTCTCTACTCCACACCAGTTATGTGGGATATATATGTATTTTTTCTAAAAATTTGCTGTGCTGGGTCTTTGTTGTGGTGTGTGAGCTTTTCATTGTGTGGCTTCTCTTGTTGCAAAGCATGGGCTCTAGGCACACAGGTTTAAGTGGTTGCAGCACACAGGTTCAGTAGTTGCAGCTCACAGGATTTATATATATAAATATATATATTTATTTATATACATAAATATATATAAAACATTTAAACATGTGGCTCAATTCAGTTCAGTCACTCAGTCGTGTCCCACTCTTTGTGACCCCATGGACTGCAGCATGCCAGACCTCCTTGTCCATCACCAACTTCCGGAGTTTACACAAACTCATGTCCGTTGAGTTGGTGATGCCATCCAACCATCTCATCCTCTGTCATGCTCTTTTCTTTCTGCCTTCAATCTTGCCCAGCATCAGGGTCTTTTCAAATGAGTCAGTTCTTCACATCAGGTGGCCAGAGTATTGGAGTTTCAGCTTCAGCATCAGTCCTTCCAATGAATATTCAGGACTGATTTCCTTTAGGATGGACTGGTTGGACCTCCTTTCGGTCCAAGGGGCTCTCAAGAGTCTTCTCTAACACCACAGTTCAAAAGCATCTATTCTTTGGCGCTCAGCTATCCTTATAGTCCAGTTATCACATCCAAACACGACTACTGGAAAAACCATAGCTGTGACTAGATGGACATTTGTTGGCAAAGGAGTGTCTCTACTTTTTAATATGCTGTCTAGATTGGTCAGTACTTTTCTTCTAATTTTCTTCTTTTAATTTCATGGCTGAAGTCTCCATCTGCAGTGATTTTGGAGCCCCCCAAAATAAAATCTCTCACAGTTTCCATTGTTTCCCCATCTATTTGCCATGAAGTGATGGGACCAGATGCCATGATCTTAGTTTTCTGGATGCTGAGTTTTAAGCCAACATTTCCACTCTCCTGTTTCACTTTCATCAAGAGGCCCTTTAGTTCTTCTTTGCTTTCTGCCATAAGGGTGGTATCATCTGCATATCTGAGGTTCTTGATATTTCTCTCAGCAATCTTGATTCCAGATTGTGCTTCATCTTGTGCTTCATCCAGCCCAGAGTTTCTCATGATGTACTCTGCATGTAAGTTAAATAAGCGGGGTGACAATATACAGCCTTGATGTACTCCTTTCCCGATCTAGAACCTGTCTGTTGTTCCATGTTCAGTTCTAACTGTTGCTTCCTGACGTGAATACAGATTTCTCAAGAGGCAGGTCAGGTGGTCTGGTATGCCCATCTCTTTAAGAATTTTCCACAGTTTGTGGTGATCCATACAGTCAAAGGCTTTTGTGTAGTCAACAAAGCAGAAACAGATGTTTTTCTGGAACTCTCTTGCTTTTTGGATGATCCAACACATGTTGGCATTTGATCTCTGGTTCCTCTGCTTTTTCTAAATCCAGCTTGAACATCTGGAAGTTCACGGTTCACGTATTGTTGAAACTATAAGATATACTTAAGTAAGTTATCAGTATAAGTTATGACACATAACATGTAATATCACATTTTTATTAAAGGTTAAGTTCAGAAAAAAAAATCCCTGTGTTAATTATATTAATTTCACATGCATTTATTGACTGATGGCGAAACTAGCTATATACTCAGTATTAATATATTTTCATAAATATATTAATACTGCTTTAAATTACAAGCAAGAGTTAAGGTAGAGAATGTAAATTCAGATTCCACAAACATGTTGCTAACCATATAGAGTGGCATTTGTTAAGCCAGATAAGCTCAATGAGAAATAATGAAATATGTTAGATTTTCCTACCATGTCTACCCGTCCAAAGGAGATAGAAGTGAAGACAAAAGTGACTGTGGATAGCAAATTAGATGTGAATTTGAAGTCTGTACTGCCAGTTAAAAATTGCTGTGTGATTTGGGGTTGAAAAGGCATCATGTCATGAACAAAAAGGAGAGGCAATTGTCAGCCTGTCTCCACTGTTGAACAGACTGTACCTAGAATATCATATGTATCTCATAAAAGCATAACAATAAAAACCTGAAATTATAGGAGTTTTAAAAATAATATTAGAGTATGAGAGGAAATGAAGCCTTAACTGAAAATTAAAAACTAATTAAGTATGCCTAAATAAATTAGTAATAATTTAATTTTACTCATAAGAGAAAAGAACTATTAATGGTGAATAGAAAATTATGAAAACAGAAAAAACTGATGGAAATGTTTACAAACATTCTGTGACAATTATAAAATTAGTGTTTGGAAATTTTAGAAAAGCTACTAATCCTGAGTGTTTCTGGCCTGTATGCTGTTTTATATGTATAATTTGTTTATTTATTCATCTTTGATATATTTACTGAATGGGTTGAAAAGCTTATATTCATGTAGCATATTAATGGTGAAAAGATACCTTTTTGTTCTCTCAGTATTTAGAAATAACATACAATTGAAGGTTTTCTACTATCCTATCAACATTTCCATCTACTATCCTATCACATTTCCAAAGTGATAAGGTTAAGATTATTATTATTATTTTAAATTTGTGATAATTAGTATTTTTACAAAAAAATGAATGGCCAAGAGCCTGCAGGTATTGTTCAAAGTATATTGTCAATGCCTGCCATTCTGAAAGTTATATGCTCATAGCTCAGTCAGTAAAGAATCTGCCTGCAATGCAAGAGACCCAGGTTAGATTCCTGGGTAGGGAAGATTTCCTGGAGAAGGAAATGGCAACCCACTCTACTATTCTTGTCTGGAGAATCCCATGGTCAGAGGAGCCTGGCAGACTATAGTCCATAGGGTCACAACAGTGGGATATGACTTACCGACTAAACCACTACCACAGATAAATAAAAACATACTTACAATAAACATTGGTAAAGTTCAAATAAAGGTAACTCTCAATAAAACATGGAAAAAGTACATATCACCCTGGTGGCTATGAGAACGTGCCTCTCAGACCTCCAGTTAAAAAGATTTTAGTCTATGGCTGAAGTATCTCCCAAATCCAAGCTTGTAATAAAGCTTCGTGCCATATGGGCTACAGCCAGTCAGTGAGTGAGCACATAGGATTGCCGAAGCATATCCATTCTTAGGAGATACGGGGATCCTCTGATGGCTCCGGGACTCCCCAAAAGCCTTGCCAAGGTTTTTTTGAAATTGCACACAGTTAAGGATTCTTTTATCTAATCTTCCTTCTTTCTTATTCAAGGTAAGCCTTGCTTCACAGATTGGTGGCTCCTCCAGGCTTTTCCTCTCCATTTTCTCTCTTCAGTGCTGCCCTTACTTGTCCCATGTTTAATCTGCCTCATGGAGAAATCACACTTCTTAATTCTACACCTTGCAGTTGTTTTATTTAGACAGTTCCTGGATGTGGATATTCTTAACAATTGGTGTTTACTTTCTGTATTCAAAAATATTTTGCAAACCTAAGATCAAGATAATGGATTGAGCAGAGAGCTACTTAACTCCAGCCAAAACTTTTAGAATTCAAGTAAAATAGATAAAATATATCCACTATGATTCTGAAAAATTCTAAGAGTAGAAATTATGAGGAATTTGTTAGGGAGAGAAAGTAGGTAAGAGTAAACTAGAAAGTGTTGAAGAAAATGCAGCCCAAAATTGAGAGAAGGAAAACTATTTGACAGTGTGAACAAAAATATGATGTTATAAACTTAAATAAACAGATTTAAGAGAAGTTTGGAATGAATTTTTTAAGACAAAAATTTGTTTACACAATGTATTAAAAATTAAGTATATGTCTTAGGAGAAGGCCTGTATAATGATCTTCACTTGTATAATGAAGAACAAGTTAAACAAGTAAAACAGATATTCCATTTTAATTAAAAAATGAAGGTAGATGTAGTATAATCTCTATAGAAGAAAAAAGCATAATGACAAATTTTAAGGAAATATGAGGGCCTGAGAGAAAATATCTGTAAAACACTTGCAGTAAGAAAATATAAAGAACTCTTACTAATCAATAGAGATGTGTCAATAAAGAAAAAAAAATGGATGAAGCTTATCAGTAAGCTGTTTGAAGAAGAAATATATACTTATTGGATAAAAGCACATTATAATGTTTAATCTTACTTATTACCATGGACATGGAAATTAAAATAGCAGTTTGGCAGTATATAAAAATTAGAAGCTTGTAGATATTTTGATTATGCAGTTTAACTTCTAGAGACCTATGCTGAAAAAATATCTATCGATGATCCCTAAGGTAGGACTAATATTGAGCCAGTACACTCTGTTATAATACTTCATTTTATTTTATAGCTGGATAGTTCTGAGTTGCAAAGTATGTGTTCTTCTTGAATAGTATATAAATTATACTATTAAATATTTTGAATATCATTCTTAGTACAAAGTTATTAATTTCATTACAGCATTGCTAGTAATAATAATTATTACTATTTAAAAATCAAAAAACAACGTGAGTATCCCTCAGTAAAGGAATAAACTAATAGATTATGCATATTCACATGAGAAAGTGCTTTGTAATACATCTTGTTTACATGAAGTTTATGACACAGATTGTACCAATAATTTTTAAAGACTTGTTAAAAAGCTTTTTCTAATAGAATTTCTTAACACTGTCGTAACATATATTTTTTTCATTGAGGATGACTGTGAGAAACCAATTCAGAAATAATGGAGTAGTGGCTAATAAAGCTCTGGTCTGAGAAATATAAATAAAATTATTGCATGCTTAAATTCATTTTTAAATTGAAAAAAAATGCCCTACATTTTAAAAACTTTTGACAGAAGACATATTAACATACTCAAAACAAAATCAATCATATATGTACATAAATCTTAGTAAACATCTAAATTTTCCCATTACACTTAAAAGAATACTTGATTTAGAGCAAGATGAAAAAATTATAAATGCCTAGATACAGATTGGTCCTATCCCTAGAAAATCAAATGAGTAATCTCTTAACTCAATTTTTGATTTATACTTTATTTATCTTTGTGTTGAATATATTCATAACTTTCGTTTCAAGTGTTACTTTGGTATACAAAACTTGAGTGTATCTTCTCGACAGTTAATATCTCTATTGAAACTAACTTGGACTTATTGCAGTCTTCACAGCCCTAGATGTTGTGGGGTTTTTTTTGTTTTTTTTTAAACCTTAAATCCCACAACATTTATTATAAAGGTGCTATAAAGGGGAACCCTGATCTTCACGACGGGCTTATTGGTAGGATTTTTGGTAACAGGCACGGGCACCAGGACCTCCAAACTTTGTGGATTCACAGCGACGGGGATTGGCTACCAGCAGGGTGGGGTCATACTGGATGAGGATGTCTTTGATCTCCTTCTTGGAATCCTCATCCATATATTTCTGGTAATAGGCCACCAAAGCTTTGGAGATAGACTGGCAGATGGAGTAAATCTGGGCTACGTGACCACCACCCTTCACTCGGACGCGCATGTCCACACCAGCAAATCGCTCCTTGCCCAGGAGCAGAATAGGTTCCAGTAGCTTGTATTGCAGCGTGGGCGGATCGATCATTTCCAGGGGTCGTTCGTTCACCGTGATGGGGCCGTTATCGCGTTTGCAGTGCGCCACGGCCATGGCCCTCTTCTTGCGTCGGAAGACTTGCACCGACTGCAGAGGGCCCTTGGACAGCATGGTTGCAAACGCAGAAAAGTAGATGTTTTAGAAAAAAGTTGTATCTCTAAGTTTACAAAGTCTGTTTCATGATTCAGTTTCAAAACTGGAACATTTTTGGACTTCTGATATTCAAAAAAGTTTTTTTTTTTAAATTTCTGCTCTTTTTCACCTATTTCAGATGAAAAAATACACACACACACGCACACAAGTCGTGTTTTTGTTTAGTCACTAAGTCATATGTGACTTGTTGAGCTCATCAGCCTCCTCTGTCCTAGGGATTTCACAGGCAAGAATGCTGGAGCGGGTTGCCTTTTCTGCCTCCAGGCAATCTTCCCTTCCCAGGAATCAAACCCATGTTTCCTGCATTGGCAGGCAAATTTTTTAGCACTGAGCCACCTGAGAGGTCAAGTTTACTTTGATGTATTTTCTATATAAAATTCTTAAAAATCATCAAGACTTGGTTTGAACATGGTATAGTGAAATACATTTATGTGATACCAATTTATTCAGTAAGTGCTTGTTGATCACCTGCTATATATGGGACTCGGTACTAGACATTAAGGATGTAATGACTCTAGAAAACTACACAGTTATGATAGCCAGAAGAGTTCTGCTACTTCTTGGAGTTATGCTTGGCTTGTATAGAATAATATATAATTGATTTTGGTGGTGACTTTGGTTTATTAGAAATATAATGGTATTTTTCACTTTCTAATTAGCAGCATTAAATTTCTTAAATCAAAATGATTACTAATTTTACTTTCATTAAAAAGCCACTATGGAAAACAGTGTGGAGGTTCCTTAAAAAGCTGCAAATAGACCTGCCATATGACCCGGCAATCCCACTGCTGGGCATATACACCGAGGAAACCAGAATTGAAAGAGCCACGTGCACCCCAATGTTCATCGCTGCATTGTTTACAATAGCTAAGACATGGAAACAACCCAGATGCCCATCAACTGATGAATGGATAAGAAAGCTGTGGTACATATACACAATGGAATATTACTCAGCATTAAAAAAAAATTCATTTGAAGCAATTCTACTCAGATGGACGAAACTGGAGCCCATTATCCAGAGTGAAGTAAGCCAGAAGCAAAAACAACAATACAGTATATTAACACATGTATATGGAATTTAGAAAGACAGTAATGAGAACCCAACATGGGAGACAACAAAAGGAACGCAGATGTATAGAATAGACTTGTGGACTTTGTGGATGAGGGTAAGGGTGGGATGATATGGGAGAAGGGCATTGAAGCATGTTAATTGTCATGTGTCTAATCAATCGCCAGCCCAGGATTGATCCTCGGGACTGGTGCAGCGAGATTTCCCCGGGGGGAGGGAGGAGGGAGGGGGGACCCGGAGGGGAAGCATATGTAAACCCATGGTGATATCATGACAATGTATGGCAAAAACAATAATAAAAAAAAAAAAAGTTCCTGTTTCACACTTCCAAATGATGCGTGCAT
Organism: Antilocapra americana; assembly: GCA_007570785.1. Classification (NCBI taxonomy): domain Eukaryota; kingdom Metazoa; phylum Chordata; class Mammalia; order Artiodactyla; family Antilocapridae; genus Antilocapra; species Antilocapra americana. The sequence goes on along the minus strand of ML660201.1, from coordinate 23,800,891 downwards.
ATCACAAAGTCCTCATGTCTTTGGTTCTCTGATTTGGCTCTTCAATTTCTGGTTCCTGCTGGAACTAAGAACTTCAAGTTTGTTCAAACATGAATAATGAACTTTTATGTTTATTGCAGATTGACTTGGGATAATGGCTTGAGTTGGTTCTCATATAATTCGGTCCAAATTTGTCTTCCATCATGCAGAATAGATCCTATATTTTAGTTCAAAAACCAGCTTATGTATACAGGTTCATTACGGTGGTATTTAGATTGTTTGCCTGCTTTCTCTCCTTTGCTTTCTGAGTAATTACTTGCTTTGGAAATAATAGCAGTTCAGTTCAGAAACTGCAATTGCCAAATGTTATATTCTACTTAGTCTCTGTTTTTATTAATATTTAGGTGGAGGAGTTTGCTGAATTGTCAGATTGCTTCATTGTTTTCTTGTAATGTGGTTGCCATGTTTAAATATTCATAGCTAAGGAAGTGGGCTTTTGTGCAATGCCTACCTAGTATTCACTGAGAAGCAACTGCTACTTCTTTCATTCAATTTCTGTTCATTTTTTGCTTATTGAACTATTTGACCCTCTTTGGGAAAATCTCTTTGTGTTTCAACTAAAGATATTATTCATAATATATGAGGAAACATACATAAGATAGGCTGCAAGCCGCAGTAAAGCTGAGAACAGCTCCCTTTATCAGTGCAGCAGGTTGGCTCTCTTTTAGTCAGTTATTTACCTATTTTTCCTCCATTTCTAGCAGCATATTTGCTTTGCCATTTTATATTTACTCACAGAATGCAGCAAGATCAAGAAGATGGGACACTCTAAGATTCTATTCTCCCTTGGGTATTTCCACTCCCACGAAGGAGGGTTGCTGATTTGCAGGATATTGCTGCTGTTCTTCTCCACTCCTCTACTTTAATTTCCCTCCCCTGCTGCTCTGCATATTGAACAATAATGAATGTTTTCTGAGCTCCCACTGTCCTCTTACCTACTCTCATTCCCAACAAAAAAGGAAAGTTTTTGAAGCCAGTTTCATTTTATATTAAATTCTACCAAAATGTGCTCAGTTGTATACAGATTTCCAAGATTATCTTTCCTTGAAAATGTGGATTCAAAAGAGAATAATGACTCTAAATTAGCTTTGGCTGAAACATTGAAGAAAGAGTTCAGTACTGTTGTGTTGATTGGCTTTTGTTTATGTAAACTTAAGTCTTATATAAATATTTCTACCTATGTAACTCCCAGTTTGCTCATGAGGATTGACTGTAAAGAGGCTGGATGGAACTTTCTGGAGTTGAAGTTGTGTTCAACATCTCGATTAGGAAAATGATTACATGATATATGTATCATACATGTTTGTAAAAGTCATTGAAGCCTATGTATAACATCTGCAAATCTACCATGTACCAAGAACTGTGTTCAAATGAGTTAAAAAAGGAAGAGGAGGAGGCTGAGAACACAGACATTAGTCCTAAACAATTACATATGTAATTAAAATTCAATAAGTAGTTTGAAGGCATGATACAATATTATCAGAGAAGATAGGTTATAAGCCTTGTCTTAATATAATTAAACATGAATCACAGCCAAAATATGAAGCTATGATTCACAGCAATTTTATCTCAGAATATGATGATGTGTATAGGTACATTGACGAGATTGGTGGATGTATCACATTGAAGGAGACTATGAAATAAGATTATATGCTACCAAAATTCACTTAGTTGCATTTGGACCTCCAATGACACTTGTATTTTTTCCTTAAAAAAAACAAAAAATAGATTTTGTTAGAATATATACCGATTAAAGCATGAGAGTGAAGGGCCTGAGTGACTAACAAGAGAAGAAATAAATGTTAATTCAGAATTCACACAAAAATAATTCTAGTTGTTGTTCTTTAGTCAGTAAGTCATGTCTGATTCTTGTGACCCCTTAGACTGTAGCCTGCCAAGCTCCTCCATTCATGGGGTTTCCCAGGCAAGAATACAGGAGTCAGTTGCCATTTTCTTCTCCAGAGGATCTTCCAAACCCAGATACAGAGCATGTGTTTCCTTTATAAAAACTATGTAACTCTTACTTTATAATCCAGCAACTGCACTCCTTGTTATTCAACATTTATCCAGTTATCAATGAGTTGAAAAAAACATCTGCTTAAGGATGTTTATGGCAGCTGTAATCATAATTACCGAGACTTACAAGCAAACAAAATGTACTTCAGTAAGTGAATATGTAAATAAACTGTGGTACATCCAGACAACGAAATATCATTCAGTGCTGAAAAGAAATGAACTATCAAGTGAAATGACATGGAGGAATGTTAAATGTATATTATTAAGTGGAAAATGGCAATTTGAATACTGTATTCAGTATTGAATACCAAATCACTGTATGATTCCAACTATATAACTGTCTAGAAAACTTCAAACTATGGAGACACTAAAAGGATCAGTGGGTTGCCCTGGATTTAAGGGGGTGTGGGGGATGAATAGGCAGTACAGGGGATTTTAATGACAGTGGAGCCACTGTATATAATACTATAATCATGGATATATGTCATTACATATTTGTCAAAGCCTATAGCATATACGACACAAAATGCAAATCCTAATGTAAACTATGGACTTTGGGTATTGTGTCAGTGTATGAAGGTAAAAAAGAAAATGCCTATCTTAATGGAAACTTTCTTGAAGCCAGAGCTCCCAAGTTTTATATTTCTCAGTATCTAAGAGAAATTCCTATAATTTGTTTATAAACGTCTTCTTTTCCTATACAATCTATACCCTCTCTACTGAAAGTTGCATCTGACTCCTTGCGACCCCATGGACTATATGGTCTATGGAATTCTCCAGGCCAGAATACTGGAATGGGTAGCCTTTCCCTTCTCCAAGGGATATTCCCAACCCAGTGATCAAACCCAGGTCTCCCTCATTGCAGACAGATTCTTAACCAGCTGAGCCACAAGAGAAGCCCAAGAAAGCTAAAGTGGGTAGCCTATCCCTTCTCCAGTGGATCTTCATAACCCAGGAATCCAACCAGGGTCTCCTGCATTGCAGGTGGATTCTTTTCCAGTTGAGCTATCCGAGAAATCCATTAATACTAAGTCACCTTAAAAATTGGGCATACTATAATAAGTCTGAAAATTCAATTCAAACGATAGTCTCTATAGAGCGTGCATGTTAAATAGGCATTCCTTCACCCACAGCCACTGCTACAAAGAGAAGGAAAGCAAAAAAAAAAAAAAATCCAGAACAATATGCTCACAAATAAATATGGCTGTCAAAACGGTTACTTTGTAATGCAAGTGCTGATTGGGAGAGCTGGTCTGTGTTAGGTGGAAATGTTGCCTTTCTTCTAATTGTTTGTTGAAATCTGAATAATCTTAATCATTATCTATTCATATTAGTGAGGAAGCGAGAAAAAAATGAAGAAAATAACGCTGGAATAATAATCATTGGGTCACACTGTTATTTTATGAACATATGTCTCACAAAATTAGCAAAGGTTATTAAAGCTACAGAATTTGCAACTTGCATAAAATAATGCACTTCATTATGTAATTTTCAATCATTAAAATATTTTAAACATGCCATTGTTACATAAATTAGAATCATCCAAAATACAATTGACACCCAAGTCACCTGAATAAAAGGTGATTAAAAATATAACAACTTATTATTGTTTCTAAGCAGAGAATAAAAATCTGCTTTTATTCTGACACTTTATTTGGAATCAAATCAGAATCTCATTTACATAATACAAAAGTAAGATTTTTACAAGTTTATTTATAAGATGATGCTATTACTTCTAGACTATCACATGTTATATCCAAGTTGATTAAAAGTTCAAATCAGCTCAGTCGTGTCCGACTCTTTGCGACCCCATGAATTGCAGCATGCCAGGCCTCCCTGTCCATCACTAACTCCCAGAGTCTACCCAAAGCCATGTCCATCAAGTCGGTGATGCCACCTAGCCGTTTCTCCTCTGTCATCCCCTTCTCCTCCTGCCCCTAATCCTTCCCAGCATTAGGATGTTTTCCAATGAGTCAACTCTTCCCATGAGGTGGCCAAAGTATTGGAGTTTCAGCTTCAACATCAGTCCTTCCAATGACCACCCAGGACTGATCTCCTTTGGGATGGACTTGTTGGATCTCCTTGAAGTCCAGGGGATTCTCAAGAGTCTTCTAAAACACCACAGTTCAAAAGCATCAATTCTTTGGCCTTCAACTTTCTTTATAGTCCAACTCTCACATCCATGCATCACTACTGGAGAAACCATAGCCTTGACTAGATGGACCTTTGTTGGTAAAGAAATGTCTCTACTTTTCAATATGCTATCTAGGTTGGCCATAACTTCCCTTCCAAGGGAAGTGATATTGGAGCCCCCCAAAATAAAGTCTGACACTGTTTCCACTGTCTCCCCATCTTTTTCCCATGAAGTGATGGGACCAAATTCCATGATCTTAGTTTTCTGAAAGTTGAGCTTTAAGCCAACATTTTCACTCCCCTCTTTCACTTTCAGCAAGAGGCTTATTAGGTTCTCTTCACTTTCTGCCATAATGGTGTTATCATCTGCATATCTGAGGTTATTAATATTTCTCCCGGCAATCTTGATTCCAGCTTGTGCTTCTTCCAGCCCAGTGTTTCTCATGATGTAGTCTGCATAGAAGTTAAATAAGCAGGGTTACAATATACAGCCTTGATGTACTCCTTTTCCTATTTGGAACCAGTCTGTTGTTCCATGTCCAGTTCTAACTGTTGTTTCCTGACCTGCGTTCAGGTTTCTCAAGACACAGATCAGATGGTCTGGTATTCCCATCTCTGTAAGAATTTTCCACAGTTTATTGTGATCCACACAGTCAAAGGCTTTGGCATAGTCAATAAAGCAGAAGTAGATGTTTTTCTGGAACTCTCTTGCTTTTTCAATAAACCAGCGGATGTTGGCAATTTTATCTCTGGTTCCACTGATTTTTCTAAAACCAGCATGAAGTTCACGATTCATGCATTGCTGAAGCCTGGCTTGGAGAATTTTGAGCATTACTTTATTAGCGTGTGAGATGAGTAGTAGTTTATGCGGTAGTTTGAGCACTCTTTGGAATTGCCTTTCTTTGGGATTGGAATGAAAACTGACCTTTTCCAGTCCTGTGGCCATTGCTGAATTTTCCAAATTTCCTGGCATATTGAGTGCAGCACTTCACAGCATCATCCTTTAGGATTTGAAATAGCTCAACTGGAATTCCATCACCTCCGCTAGCTTTGTTTGTAGCAATGCTTTCTAAGGCCCACTTGACTTCACATTCCAGGATGTCTGGCTCTAGGTGAGTGATCACACCATCGTGATTATCTGAGTCATGAAGATCTTTTTTGTACAGTTCTTCCGTGTATTCTTACCACCTCTTCTTAATATCTTCTGCTTCTGTTAGGTCCATACCATTTCTGTCCTTTATCGAGCCCATCTTTGGATGAAATTTTCCCTTGGTATCTCTAATTTTCTTGAAGAGATATCTAGTCTTTCCCTTTCTGTTGTTTTCCTCTATTTCTTTGCATTGATTGCTAAGGAATGCTTTCTTATCTCTCCTTGCTATTCTTTGGAATTCTGCATTCAGATGGGAATATCTTTCCTTTTCTCCTTTGCTTTTCACTTCTCTTCTTTTCACAGCTATTTGTAAGGCCTCCTCAGACAGCCATTTTGCTTTTTTGCATTTCTTTTTCTTGGGGTTGGTCTTGATCCCTGTCTCCTGTACAATGTCATGAACCTTTGTCCATAGTTCATCAGGCACTCTGTCTATCAGATCTAGTCCCTTAAATCTATTTCTCACTTCCACTGTATAATTACAAGGGATTTGATTTAGGTCATACTTGAATGGTCTAGTGGTTTTCCTTACTTTCTTCAATTTAAGTCTGAATTTGGCAATAAGGAGTTCATGATCTGAGCCACAGTCAGCTCCTGGTCTTATTTTTGCTGACTATATAGAGCTTCTCCATATTTGGCTGCAAAGAATATAATCAATCTGATTTCCTTGTTGACCATCTCGTGATGTCCATGTGTAGAGTCTTCTCCTATATTGTTGGAGGAGGGTGTTTGCTATGAACAGTGGGTTCTCTTGGCAAAACTGTATTAGCCTTTGCCCTACTTCATTCTGTACACCAAGGCCAAATTTGCCTGTTAGTCCAGATGTTTCTTGACTTCCTACTTTTGCATTCCAGTACCCATAAGAAAAAGGACATCTTTTTTGGGTGTTAGTTCTAAAAGACTTTATAGATCTTTATAGAACCATTCAACTTCAGCTTCTTCAGCATTACTGGTTGGGGCATAGGCTTGGATTACCATGATATTGAATGGTTTGCCTTGGAAACGAACAGAGATCATTCTGTCATTTTTGAGATTGCATCCAAGTACTGCATTTGGACTCTTTTGTTGCCCATGATGGCTATTCCATTTCTTCTAAGGGATTCCTGCCCACAGTAGTAGATATAATGGTCATCTGAGTTAAATTCACCCATTCCAGTCTATCTTAGTTCACTGCTTCCTAGAATGTTGATGTTCACTCTTGCCATCTCCTGTTTGACCACTTCCTATTTGCCTTGATTCATGGACCTAACATTCCAGGTTCCTATGCAATATTGCTCTTTAGACATCGGACCTTGGTTCTATCATTAGTCACATCCACAACTGGATATTGATTTTGTTTTGATCCCTCCTTTCATTCTTTCTGGAATTCTCCACTGATATCCAGTAACATATTGGGCACCTACCGACCTGGGGAGTTCATCTTTTAGTTTCCTATCTTTTTGCCTTTTCATACTGTTCATGGGGTTCTCAAGTCAAGAATACTGAAGTGATTTGCCATTCCCTCCTCCAGTGGACCACATTCTGTCAGACCTCTCCACTATGACCCTTTCGTCTTGGGTGGCCCCACATGGCATGGCTTGGTTTCATTGAGTTAGACAAGGCCGTGGTCCATGTGATCAGATTGGCTAGTTTTCTGTGATTATGGTGCTAGTAAGTCTGCCCTCTGATGCCCTTTCACACTTACCCTCTTGCTTGGGTTTCTCCTACCTTGGACGTGGGGTATCTCTTCATGGCTGCTCCTGCAAAGTGCAGCCGCTGCTCCTTACCTTGGATGATGGGTATCTCCTCACAGCCATCCCTTCTGACTTTATCTTGGAGTAGCTCCTCTTGGCCCTCCTGCGCCCATGCAGCTGCTGCTCCTAGGGCATGGAGTAGCTCCTCTCAGCCTCTGCCCCTGACCTCAGGCATGAGGCAGCTCCTCTCAGCCGCGCTTCTGGGTTTCTCTTACCTTGGACGCGAGGTCTCTCTTCACAGCTGCTCCAGGAAGGTGCAGCTGCTGCCCCTGACAATTTGCAGGCTACACATCACAGCTTATTAGGACGATGATCCCATTTCCTTAGGGTCTAGTGGGGAAAACTTGCCAAATAAATGAGCTACCAAAGAAGAGTGAGTTTCAAATTTAAATTAAATTTACCACAGTCTCAAATGCCCGTGACATCAGTTAAATGACACAGTTTAGATGGTTTTATTCCATTTTTCATTCTTTTTACAAAGCACTTGCCACCAGTAACAAATATTATAAATATAATTAAACAATAAAGCAGCAAACGCTCTAAAGACCTTTGGTAAAAGTGACTACCACTTCCCTCCCTGCAATGATTATACTTGGTAGCAGAAAAGGCTCACAAACTGATGAGAAAACTTGCCCTCCCAGTGAGACTGACTACGAAAACTGGCCAAACATCTGAAATAGAACCAGGTATCAAAGATGAAGACCAATGACAACATTTGCAGTCTGGACTGTCATTGGGATCTGATGGTAGCAATAAGTGTATGACAGAAATAGATGGTTGAAAAGAAATCTAACTGCAGTGGATGAGACTTTCAATAATTGTGAATGGGGAATAAAACCAGAACTGTAATATCTATGCCTAGTAGCTACTTAAAGGACCAATGAGAAATAAGTAGAAAACACTGAAGGATGTCTGTGTCTTTATTGGTTCTAATAAAGAAGGTTATTTTTTCAGTTATAGTTTATGCAGAGTGTAGCACAAAAGAAAAAAAAATATAAGTGATTGATGGCTCACCACATTATAACAACCACTGTAAGCTCCTGTGTCTTCTTTTTTTTTTCTTTTCTGATACAAGCCTTTTCTTTAGCTCATCTGATAACACATATAACTTTAAAATATTTTCTACTTATTATCAGTAAACATTTCTTTTGTTGTGAAAATACTTTGAATTTTTTTTCTGTGAGAACCTAGCCAATTATGCTTAAGGAGGAACATTTTCTCTGCCCCAATAAATTAGGGTTGAGGATAAAGGCAGATGAGAGAAGTAGAGTGGGTATAGATTGTATAGGAAAGGAAAATACATGTATCCTAGGGAAGAAATGAATTGTTTCATTCCTGTATTTTTTCTTATTGAAGTATAATTGATTTACAGTGTTGTCCCTATTTCTTTTATACAGCAAAGTGACTCAGTTACACACATATATACATTCTTATGTTCCTTTTCATTATGATTTATCAGAGGATATTGAATATAATTCCTTGTGCTATACCTCAGAACCTTTCCTATATTTTTAAAGTTACCTATTATTAATAATAGGTAATATTATTGCCTATTTATAGGTAATAGGTAATACCTATTAATTAATAGGTAATTAATAATAGGTACCTATTATTAATAATAGGCGACTTTAAAAATACAGGAAAGATCCATGAGGTAAAGAAAGTAACTCAAAAGGTGAAAGTAAGAGTGAATCTGTTTCCCGGGATGGTTATGTTAAACAAAGTGAAACAGTTCTCTTAAATAAAATACATCCAGAATCTATTCTTACCCCTTTTCCTCCTTGCTTCCACATCTACCTTGATCTTCTGTGGGGCCTAATGAACTCAGATCCACATAGTTTTGAGGTGTAATATAACAATTGAGGATCCAATGAATTCTATGAATCAGCTCCTCAAGAACAAACACAGATACAAATGACATGAAACTTTGCACATAATTCCATTTTAGCAGAAGTCTAGTCATGGTACCCAGTGACTCTAGCTTAGCTAAAACTGGGTTGATAACTATGCTTACCAATATCTACTTTACTTTTTTTGAAAATAGCTTCTGAGTTGTCTTCTGCAGAATGCCTTCTTTTCTGCTCTTTAGTCTGTAAGCTATAGGAAAAACTGATTCACTCTCTTGCTCTTTATGGCTGGTGTATTAGTTTGCTCAAACTACTATAACAAAACACCATGGCCTTGATGGGTTAAACAACAAAAATTTGTTTCTCACAATTCTAGAGGCTGGAAAGTCCAAAATAAAGTTTCTGGTGGGTTCTTTCCTGATGCCTCTTTTCTTGACTTGCAGATGGCTGTCTTGTTGTGTCCTTGCATGACAGAAAAAAGGGGTGAGGGGTGTCTCTGATGTCTTGTCTAATAAGGGCATAAATCTTAATGGTCTTACCCGTATGACCTCATTTAATCTTAATTACCTCCTAAAGACTCTAATGCATAATCACATTGGTCAGTGTGGTGAGGGGAACACAAATTAATCTAGATTATGATGTGATCCAGGCTTGTGGGCAGTAGATGTGGTCCCTCTCTTGACGACATGATTAGTTTAGACATAGTCATGTGACCCAAACCATGTAAATGAGCCCCAGTTTGGAGAATCTGGGGAAACTTCTGAGAAAAACAAGACTTTAAGAAAATGGTATGGTCTGTTATTGGTAAAAACAAGTTTGAACATGCTGGCATTTGCCTTGTAGGATCTAGGATTAAGGCAGGAGAGAGAAAATAAGAAAGGAAAGAGAGAAACTGAGGTAGGATGACATTATTTAAGCCCCTGAATTGAGTAATAAAATATCACTTATAACTTTCCAACTGTACAACCCAAGGGGTTTCCCAGGTGGCGATAGTGGTAAAGAACCCACCTGCCAAGGCAAGAGACAGAAGAGACTCAGATTTGATACCTGGGTCAGTAAGATCCCCTGGAGGAGGGCATGGCAACCCACTCCAGTATTATTGCCTGGAGAATCCCTTGGACAGAGGAACTGATGGGCTACAGTCCATAGGGTCACAAAGAGTCAGACATGACTGAAGCAACTTAGCACTCATGTTTAAGGCAAGATTCCCTACTTGTGCTTAATCTAATCTAATTTGGATTTCTGTCACTTGTAACTGAGATTCCTGACCAATACGCTCAGATACTGGTGAAGAAGTGTGACTGTATACCAGAGAAATGGATCCAACTTCTTTGTCTTGGCAAGAAAGCTCTCTTGGAAAAGTTGGTGGCTTTTCCTTTCCAAGTTGAAATGCAATACAATTTGTAAATGGAAAGGAGATACCTAAAAGAAGATGCCTTTTGACTTTGTCACCTTGAAGGTGAACATGAATCTCAGTATGTATTAATTGATTTATATCAACCTATTTAAAAGTATTGATCTTCAGATTTCAGAATCTATTTGAGTAAGTGAAAATAAAAAATGAAGGTCATTTCATGGCTTTTATACTATTTTTCATTTTAAAAATATGAATACAATGATTTCTAACCAACTACTTAAAAAATATGAAAATGTCCAAAGCTCAGTATGAGAGCTGATATAATGCATCCTTTTGAAAAAATGAATAGTCATATAGTTTCAGACAGTAGTTTTATGCCTAAAATATCATGGGAACAAATATTTAAGAAGAGAGATGTCCAACCATCTTAACCAACTGTTTGATTATGGCACATCAAAACTGGATGAGCACAGAATCAAATACAAGAATCAAGTTGGCAAGCAAAGAAAGTAACTCATGATTATGTTTCAGATACAAGGTAGAAATCAAGATCTGAGTTGATACAAGTTTCAGTTAGAAGTCACAGCAAAGAGGAAAATGATTATTAGGAAACAGTAAACAAAGGAGAGGGGAATGCAGACTTTCACTTCAGATAACTTTGGATTTGATCTCTACTTCGCCTTCTATCAAGTCCAAAGTTCATGACTTCTACAAGTTATTTTATATTTCTAAGCCTCAATTTCTTCATTTGTAAAGTGAGGATAACAGTACCTACTTGATAAAACTATGAGAATTAATTGAATTACTGCCCACTGGTTTATTATTATTTGAGCTTTAAGCCATAAGATAATGTACCAAAAGTGCTTAGGAAAGCCATTAATGCAGACTTAGTACTCAGTGAAAAGCAATTGGTCTTTTTATGATAATTATCATTATAATCATTGTAATAAACCCAATCAATTAGATCCTGGTTTGCATAATAACTCATTCATGACTAGCCCAATTCTTACTCTAAAGGTCATTATGCTCCCAGCATATGCATATTAGTTTTCACTGATACATTTGCAACTCATACACATAGTGTATGAACAAAATAGCAAGCTTTAATGATGCTTGTAAACAAGCTTTTGTAGTAAAAACCCGAGTATTCATGCTACCTTTCACACTGTATGTGATGTGAATTTTACCTGAAGCTGCTTTAAATGATAGTGATTTCCATCTGTCTACTCTTACAGGTTTCTCATTATATTTTAAGATTCTCCTTCTTAAAGACTTGGTGTGGCAAAGCAAAATTGAATTTAGCCAAAGATGGAGTCGAGAAAGATCATATTCCAGACCATCTGCTTTTAGATATGATTTTTAGAATGATGATTTCATTTGAGGTTCTTTTCAGGTACTACTTTAAAATATGACATTTCACAATTCATTTCTAATAGCCCTAGAATTTAAAAATAATAGTTCTGATTCAAAATAGAGGAATCCAAAGTAATATTTAAAAGCTAAACACAATCATTAGGTGACTTACTGTATTTTCAAACTTAAAATTGAACAAGTGAAATATTTCAGCAGGAGAAATGGAAATTCCATCTAAATAAAAGTGAAATATTTTGATCTGTGATTTTAAAGGGATTTGAAAGAGACAATAGCTATTTTTTTACCAGTATTCATATCATTTTTAATTATTTATGTTTAAATTGCTGTAAAAGATTCACAGCATAAAAGTTGCCATTTTATTTATTTCTGACTGTGCTGGGTCTTCCTAGCTGCGTGGGCTTTTCTCTACTTGCAGCTAGTGGGGTCAGTTCTCTAGCTGTGGTTTCCAAGAGGAGCAGTGGCTTCTCTTGGTGCAGAGGATGTGGGCTTTAGTAGATTTGGTACCTGGGCTCAGCAGGTGTGGTTCTGGAGTTTTAGAGCACAGGCTTAATATTTGTGAGGCATGGCCTTAGTTGTTCTGCAGCATATGGGATCTTCCCAGACCTGGGATTGAACTTGTGTGTCTTTTTTTTTTGAATGGACATTTTTTTTTACAGGTTTGAATTTTTTTTTTTAATTTTCTTTACTTTATTGTGTTGGTTTTGCCATACAGTGACATGAAACTGCCATGGGTCTACACATGCTCCCCCTCCAGAACCCCCCTCCATCCCCCCTCCCGACTCCCTCCCCCTGGGACATCCCGGTGGACCAGCCCCCAGCATCAACCCTGGGCTGGCGATTGATTTCGCATATGGTAATTAACATGTTTCAATGTCATTCTTCCATATCATCCCACCTTTGCCCTCTTCCACAGAGTCCACGTGTCTGTTCTATACATCTGCCTTCTTTTTAAATAAATGAAGATCTTTATTGGGTAATATGGATTTAAATGGTATATTTATATATATTCAATATATCAGTGAGCTATATTGTGTATATATTAATATAGGTCTCAATGTATCAGTGAGTTCTGAGGAAGTTTACATCATATAGTAAGTTAACTGAGGTTAGAATGATATTTTGACCTTGATACAAACTGATAAAAAAATGACACTAAAACTCACTTTGATTGTTGGGAAATTTGTTACTATTGGCATCTATACTTTAATAAAATTCCTAAGGTTTCTTATTCTTGATTTTCAACATATGTTGTAACATATTTAATTTGGTGACATAAATATTGATTTTTCAGTTAAATTATCATGTCATAAAAGACAGGTTACATGTAAAGTACTTTTGAATACTTTAATATTCTTATGGAACATTATTAGTGTTATTCAAAAGTATGATGAATTTGAATGGATGTTCCCAAAGTCATTCCATATAGTTTTCTTAACATACTATCTAATGCTAAAACAGATCATTCTTATTACAGGCAATAATGTTGTCAAAAGAAAATATTGGCTCAAGCATTACAGACTTTATAATATTTGATTTGTTCAGCACAATTTTTACATCAAGAAAATGACCAAAATAGATCTACTTAGCACTTCTAATAGTAGTCCAAACAAAATCACAATTTAGAAAAGAAACTTTATAAAGAAAGCCTCCCAGAAACATAGAGAAATGATGATGATTTATTTGATTTTAGAACTTTCTCGTCAGTACCTTGTGTTCATCTTCACCACTATATATTTCTCAAAGCACTTAATGATTTTTATTTTTCTCTCTCCTTGCTAAAATGTAAGCCCCTAAGGGTAGACCTTTTTTTTTTAATTCTTGGAATATCCTCAGTGTCTAGAACAGTGTCTGGGACACAGAATGTGCTCAATTAAGAATTTTAGGTAAAGATGATACAAATTAAATCTTTCACAGCAGTGGTGGAAAACTCTGGATCTTCTGGTAAACAAGTTAGTGGTTGGTCTGCATGTAGATTTTTTTCCTCTGTGAATAAGGGTAAAAATACAAGTAAATATGAATTTGTATCTTTTTTTATATTCAAAAGAACACTCAAATCCTGGGAGGCTTTTAGATCACCTGTTATAAAGATTTAAAATTTAACTGTCACCATAATATTTTAAATGTTATAGGCATAGGCCACATTTTGTCCAATCAGGTTAACATGGAGAAAAAAAAATGTTAGTTTATTTGCTAGAATCAGATTCATGTGATTAGAAAGTAAAGGTATTTTGGGGTGGGGGTGGTCTTCACTAATCAAGAACCTTCTAACATTCTTCTCCAGAGAAAATTCTGAAATTAGTACAGATTATATGAAATCTTAGGGCCTCCTAGGTGGTTCATTGATGAAAGAATCTTCTTCCCAATGCAAGAGATGCAGGAGACACCAGTTCAATCCCTGGGTTGGGAAGATCCTCTGGAGGATGAAATAACAACCCACTCCAGTATTCTTGCTTGGAGAATCCCATCAACAGAGAACCTTGGTGGGCTACAATTTATAGGGTCGCAAAGAACTGGACATGACTGAGTGACTGAGCACATGAAATCTTAAATGCCAATGAAAGCTTAGAAACAATTTGCATGTCTATAAAGCCAGCTACATTGCCCTAGTGCCATATTTCCAGTTTCAAGGTTTAGGCATGTTTTCTCCCCCAGGCGATTGTGTGAAGCAGGAAGTATTTACAAAATGTTAGAATTTTTTTTAAAAAAATGAGTGAAATATCTTCTTGAGGAAGCATGTGAGAGTTAAATTTGTAAGTTGCTTTGGAAAAATTGCATCTGCCCCAATATTGCAGTTCAGAAAATGAAATTAAGATGGCTCTACCTTAGTTAGTTAATATTATTAAGTGAAGAAAAACATTATCAGTGCATTATTAATATCTCTTACTGGCAGAGCTGGACAGAAATAACTTCATTCTTGCACAGTCCTAGGTTTCAAACAAGCAAGTAGTTATATTGCAGTAGCACATTGTGGTAACTATAGGAGCAATCTAGATCAAATAAGGATGAGAAGGGGCTCCTCCAATAAAAGGCCAACCTTTTAAAAGTTTAAATTAAAGAAAATAACAAAATAGTAGTAGTAGTAAATTATTAAATAGTATCTGATTTTTTTTAAATTCATATTTATTTTAGAAGGTCATTCTATGACAGCATTATTCAGTTTTGGCTTTGACTTGCTCTGAATATTGATTTAAAAGTTTGTCTCAAAGTAATTCAGCCAACAAATACATTTGGCACATTTCTAGTATATGAAAGTTTTCAGCTGGTGTAATTACTACCAGGCTTCCCCAGTGGCTCACTGGTAAAAGAATCTGCCTGCAATGCAGGAGATGCAGGTTCAATCCCTGGGTTGTGAAGATCCTGTGGAACAAGGCATGGCAACCCACTCCAGTATTCCTGCATGGAGAATTCCATGGACAGAGGAGCCTGGTGAGCTACAGTCCACAGGGTCACACAGACTCAGACATGACTGAAGTGACTTAGCAAACACATATGTGTAATTACTACCTATTTTGCTTTAGCACTATTGATAATCAACATTTTTTTAAGGCTTTTGACAAGAAACCAATCTTCAATTAAATTCTGTATAAATCACCAATAAGTTGAATAAATTTGTGATTTCTTTTTAAAAAGTTAGTGTAGTTAAGATACCAATTTAAAGCAAAATTATAAGGACAGTTTAAAAAATTCTTTGATAATTGATATGTTCCTGTCTTCCTTCTACTATTCAGACTCCCCCATGTTATAGGACGGGGTAAACTGTGTTGACCCTCTATTTTCCATTGTGAATCTATATTACTGTTCATCCTCAGGGTGACCTGCCTCAGCTGTGGTTCCTCTGAGCTAGAATTGAAGTCATTCAGGGAAGATGTCAAATATAAATATTATTCTCTCTGTGTGTAGGTTGACTGCTCACACTGATCAGAAGCTAACCTCTGTCTGATGATTTTTCTTCAGTTAATATAAGGGGTACATAAGTACAGCTATTATCAGACTCTTCTTATAACCATCTACTTCTTTTATTAGACAGGAAATGACATGTGTCTATCATACAAAAGACATCAAGCACATCCTCCTTTTTTTGTCTAGATATTTTATCCATTTCTTTTTGGTGTTTTGTGTCATCTGCTCAACTGTGAAATTTGAGGAAATACATTGTTACTAATAAACTGACTCCAAATGTAAAAATCTCAAGTTATACAGTGAGAAATAATATTGTGCTCTATTACCCTCATTGGTTATAAATTAGCTTGATGGTTCTGAATCTGTCCTCTTGCTCTGACCCTGTTTGCCCTTGAATGCCAGCATCTATTCCTGTATCCAATGAACAGGCAGTATAAAGCAAAGCAGACTAAATATAAAAGCTCTAGAAGCTAATGAAATGAGGCCATTCTACTGTGAATATTTAGAAAAGGAGAAAAGTAATGGTGTTGTATTGAAACTTTTTAACTTCCTCCAACTTTTAGGGTGTTTACTGAAATCTGAGGACAGAGTCTGACTGCCACAGTTATTTGGGTTTCTATTG
Source organism: Antilocapra americana (assembly GCA_007570785.1). NCBI lineage: Eukaryota > Metazoa > Chordata > Mammalia > Artiodactyla > Antilocapridae > Antilocapra > Antilocapra americana. The sequence goes on along the minus strand of ML660201.1, from coordinate 23,784,723 downwards.
CTTCTGTTATTTCATAACTGGGCCAGCTAATTGCATATTGCCCCAAAGTTCTTAAATTTTAGAGAATAATGAAATACATGCACTTTTATTTCTCTCTTAACCACCATCTTCACTATGGGATCTTCTGACTGGGATACAGGAGACAGTGATGAAGGTGAGGCTATACTAACACAGTCGTTGTTCAGTTGCTCAGGGATCAGGCTACCAATTCCAGAAACAGAGCAATCCTAACAGAAGGTAGAATATGTGGTTTTTGTAGGGCTGGATGGTAGAAGTGGGAAGACATAGGTATGGGGTTTCCTTTGGGGGTAGTGGATAGAGTGTTTCCACTGGGGAGTAATGAAGACATTTAAAATGAGCTGTGGTGATGGCTGCAAACCTCTTTGAATGTGGTGAAAACAACGAATTGAATACTTAAAATGGAAGAATTATATGATAATATGATTTATACTTCTATAAAGCCATTAACTTTTTAAAGCAGGTTTGAAATAAATTTAAAAAAAAATTATCAACTGCCCCTAAGAAATAGAATTCAAGTAATTATCACTTGATCAATTTATAGATATTTCTGTTCCCTCCAAAAGATGTTGGCATGCTTTTGTTTACTCTTGCTTTTGGAAAGTGGTATTGCTAACAGAAAAAGTCATTTTCTTTTTTAGAAATTATGATAAAGCCCTTATACATATAAAGAATGAAATATTATTATATTTGATAAACCAGCAATTGTATCATGAACACTTTTCATTATTATGAAAAATACATGTGAATTTTGTATTCATGCTCTAATTCACAAGTTAAGGAAAAAATACTGTCCCAGTATTTCTCGCCTGGATTAATGAGGTTCAAAAATATGTAAACGACACACTGAATTCCAGACTCTACTATTAAGAACAGCATATTAAAATATTCAATCCAGCATAATCACGTTTCCTGCCAGTGTGTTTAGGTATTGGGATTTATGTGGTAAAGAAAAATATAGTTGTGCTTAATGGATAAAAATTTTCATTATTTATCCAAATATTTACTGAATATCCATAAAATTTGTATTACAGTGGGGTTACATAAAAAGAATAAGAAAAGCAAAGACTCTTTTTTTAGGGGCTGTTTAAATGGTAGGGGATATACAAGAACACACACAAGCATACACTCACACAAGAACATACATAAAAAGTACCACACAAGCTTTTAGGCAAGTATATACCCGCTAACATAAATACACAGATACATAATACGAGTATCAGCATCAACCATATGTGCATGCATTCATGCACACACACAATAGAAAACAAACAAAAAGGGAGAGGCTGAGATTATTTCACTCTGAGGGAATCAGATAAAGTGAGGAAGTGTCTTTGTTAGTCTAGAAGATTTGCTTAGAGACTAGGAAGAATACAGTTTAGGTCTGGAAAAAAATAAACATTGTTGAGAAATCACAAAACTCTCAGGTAAAACTAAAACCAACAGCAACTGTGTGTTTGTTAAGGTTATAAAGGGATTATTTTGACTATTAGTGAAAGCACTGTAATTTTGGTAGGTTTTAGAATGGATGTGATATTCTCAGGCAACAATTTCTGTGATGAGACTGTTAATTCAGTAACAGTGATTATCTCAAATTTAAAATTGGCAACATAGTGATAATGTGAAAATTGAGTGTTAAATTCTACAAGACAGCCTTGATCCCTGGATGTCCAGACTGGATAGAGAGGCTAAAAATATAACAGGAGGAAGTGGAAAGACTGAAATGTGGTAAGTGTAGAGAGAGGTTGAGGGATTTATCTTCCTGATGCCATCTGTCAGTATTGCTATTATGGGGATCCATCTACTGGGGCACTGTGCTAGGCACACCATCTTTTCTAGCAGTTGAGCCATATGTTATGGTTATTAATCAATTTTGAGGAATGAGAAGGTTAAACTCTCAACAGACTAGGTAACAAGTGGCAGAGCAGAAATTCAGGCTCAGAATGATGTAATCTTAAAAACTGCCCTATTTAGAAATTACCGTTGTTTGTTTGAATCTGCCTGCAATGTTGGAGGCCTAGGTTTGATGCCTGGGTTGGGAAGATCCCCTGGAGAAGGAAATGGCAACCCACTCCAGTATTCTTGCTTGGAAAATCCCAAGGACAGAGGAGGCTGGTAGGCTACAGTCCATAGGGTTGCAAGAGTCGGCACGACTTAGTACTATCTTTATTGTTTGTTTCTTGTTACAAATGCCATGATAAACATAAAAATCACTTTGATTTTACAGTGAATTATATTCATATTGATTTTAATTTGACTCTAATCCCTTGTGGCATTTTGAAACTCTTATCATAAGATCTTTTATACCTATGATTCTATAATATTACTGTTATTATTATTTGTTTTAATTTTCACATCTTCATCTGTAGGAATTTTTACCTTCTCTTGGAGAAATTTTGGGGTTGTTATGCAAATAAGCCCAATGAAAGATCCTGTTTCTGAAACTCAGAAAATATGATCTCCTTGATAATCTGCATTATATGTGTGAACAATGAAATCTAGCTGATTAAAGATTCTTCCCTACAACTTTATTGAGAAAGTATTGATATGAAAAAAAAAAAAGAAGTGAAACATCAATAAGCACACCAAGAATAATAATAGCTGGCTTCAGTACAATGCTTTGTATTGCCACAGTGTTTTCACACAAGCTGACTTCTCTGAACAGGTTGTATGATCACCATTTCACAGGTGAGAAAACTGAAACTCAGACAACTTATATAATTTTTTTGGTGTTACGTAGCTGAGATTTCAGGGCTAACACTCTGACAACAAGGGCTGCAAACATTTAGATTTACTCAACTGTTTACCTGACTTTGTAAAACCAGCTTCGAAAAGTAGCACAGTGGGACAGTGAAAACTGATGACTAAAGTTTTGAGACTAAAAGGAAGATTTTTTCTTATGTGATTTTGTTACTAACTTCCTTATCTGTCAGATGTGATTAAGGAAAATCTTGGGGAATCAATAAATTATAAAATCTCAGCAAGCATGGAAAAGTAGAGCACTTAAGCCAGATCTAATTTTGTCAAATATTGGTAACCAAATGACCTTCAAAGGAGTTTATATGTAGAATTATGAATGGTCGATATCAGTGAATCTCACCCAAGTTTTTATCTTCCTTAATTCAAAAGAAAGTATTACGTATAAACTTGATGCTATAAGACAAAAAGAACTGAAATATTATGTATTTGACATACAATTAGGAGTTTATAAGATGTCCTTAAAATATAAATCCAATGTATCTACCTTAATATAATTTATGTAATAAGTATTGGTTACAAGCTAAGTATGTTTTAGTCACTGCATTAGATATACAATATATGAGTAAAGCCCACATTTTAAAAAAATGATGATACATATATATTAATTTAATCCATGTGGCAAATCCTTGCAATGTTTCCACCCAATTCATTTTCATTTTGTCCTGAGGCCACAGATAGACTTCATTTCCCTATTATTGCCTCCCTATAGTTGCAGGTAGCTATGTGACAGAATTCTGGCCAATGAAAGATTACCAGCCATGCTGAGGATCGTCCATACTGTATATCTGTCATATACCATTTTTCTTGCTCTTTCCTCTTCTGGGATGATGTTGGAAGCCAAGAATTAGATGGTTGAATCACAGGAAGAATTCTGAGGTTCTGAGATATATTCCCTTAAGTAATGTAATGTTATAACAGAATTATATACAAAAATTGATAGAAATTTCTATATTTTAAGACAGAGAATAGTATGAAAATAGCTCCCAAACAGCTTAAATGTGTGACCTGGTCTTTGTTTACTTATTTAAAATATGTGTTAAGCTTATACTATGCACTAGGCATTGTGCTAAAGGCTGGAGATAGAAAATAATACAGATACATATAGATACAGATAATACAGATAAATAATAGAAAAGAAATGCAGATAAAATCTCCTAATATGTGGAACTGAGACTCTTTTGTGGGAAAGAGACAGTAAAGAAGAAAGAAATAGCATAATCATTGGTTACTAAAATGCTTTGAAGGAAATTAAAGGGGTAAATGATAATAAGACAGAGTGGTCAAGGAAGAATGTGACAGTGAAGCTAAGGACAGAAAGTAATTGACAATAGAACCAGAACACTAGACTTTCTTGAATATTAAACCAAAGTTCACATCTGATTATAGGAAATAGCATAACCCATTGAACTAATCAATCCCTGAATAAACTACAAAACTTCATTTATTTAAACTTCACGTTGATCATCAATAACATGACACTATTGGTCTTTTCAATAATATGTAAAATGGAAATTTTATATCCATATATAAACACGCACAGGAGTTTGAAGGTGTTTGACACCTAAAATGACTTTTCTAATTAGCATAGTTTACTATTTTTAAACTCCTTACATTGCACATGCTCAGTTATTCAACTGGGCTCAGACTGACAGCAAGATAAATCTTTTTAGTTATTCATGATTAACTTGAATATCATCATAGTTAATATTCCTTAAAGCAGATTTAACTCTAGTGAAGCTGAATTGAACAGAACTCTGGTTCTTTTTGGAGAAGATGATAAAAAGATACTCTTAAACTTAACCCTAGATGTGTTTGACTTTTAAAACCATTTCTATGTGTATTAGAAAAACTACTGGAGCAAGTTCACAGTCTTTCCTAGAGGCACACGTAGGAAGGTACTTATCACTCCTCACAATGGCTGGTTTCAAAAGTTTATCTTAGACAACTTGATAAAGAAGAAGGTACTAAATAGAGAAAGTAAAAAGTACTAGATAGTGTACTAGATAGAGTAACTACTAGATAGAGTACTAGATAGAGTAACTACTAAAGAGAAAGTACTAGATAGTATATATATATATATATACACACACACACACACACACGCACACACACATATATGAAGTTATATTAAGAAATCTCAGAATCACACTGGATGAGGTTTTTAAGATATCAAAATAGATTTCTGATTTGCATATCTTATCCAAGATGACACAAAAGGGAGTTTTTAAACTTAGGGATAAATAATTCTAGAATCTTTAATTTGTATGGGCATTTGAACAGTTTGCAAATTAGGAGGTGATGCTCAGGTTGTGAGCGTGACTTAGGTGACTTGGAACAAAGAAGGAAGAGGGGAATCAGGTCTAGGTTGTCTAAGTATATGCTCCTGGCTTCTTTCCATCACACCACCTATGTCTTCCCAAGGCTTTATTTATTTACTTCTTTCTTTTTTCCCTTTATGGTACTCTCTCTAAGTACTCATAATGTTGATTTGTTTCTGACTTACATTTTTGGAAAGTGTAATGTATCCAAATATTTTGAAAATATAACCTCTTTAAAAATTCATACAAAAACAAAGGAAGTAAGGAGGTGTTTCAGTGAACAAATACAATATTAGGGTCTACTTGAGAAAGGTCAGTTGCCTAAGTTTAGTAGCTTAGACCCATAACATTCATGTATTCTTATTTAATACTTCATATAGAAGTATTATATTATAAAAATCTGTCTATAGAAAATCAATGTCACTCTTTGTGCTAGTAATTAATTGCTTTAGATCCTATAAAAGACTATGGACAGCTTCAGATTCTAGTCAGTGTTTTCTCACAGTGCCAGACACTCATAGTAATAACATTATCTTATTGTGTCACATATATAAGTTAATGCTCACAAAAATTCCATAATAAAAATTATCATTATTATGCATGTTTTAGATATTAGAAAACCAAGTCTCAGAGAGGGAAAACAAATTGTTCAATATCCCATAACTGTTAAAGTTGGAGTTCCTATTAAAATCTTTAGCATTCTGATTCTAGAGCTTATCTTCTCAATTACTAGGTGGTACAACTTCCCAACAGGTTTCTCTGTTGCCTCCATGGTTATTTATTAACTAAATGCTAATTCTTTCAAGTTTGCCTCTCTCTTTTTACTTTTTTGCTTTCATTCTTATGTATGAACACAAAAACAAATATGTAGAATAGCAGTAAAGAATCTAAATAACAATAAATAGTAAGAATCTAAGAACTAAAATGAAAAAAATATACCCAGGGATTACACATACGTGATTAAGGAACGTAATTAAATAAACATATAAAATAAACAAAAATCCAAAACCACCCCTAGCTGTTATTACCAGATAGTTTCAGAGATATATTTCATCTTTAAAAAGCCAAACAGAATGAAATAGAAATAATAGGAAAAAACAGCTCTTGGAACTTATGATTCCAAAAAATCTTAACGTGGATTGAAATACAAAATTAAAGAAAACACCTAAGAATTAGAAGAAAAGAACAAATAAATAAAAACAAAAACTAGAGGATGGAACCAGAAAATACAATACCATATCTGATTACTTGGATTCCCAAGGGAGAACAGATTTATACAGAATTAGCATGTGCTAATTAGAAATTTTAAAATCAGATTTTAAGTTAAAATGGCCCACAAAGTGCCTAGTCACAATGAATAAAGACCTTTAAATGACAAGGCAGCAGGAACTTTCAGGAACTAAAAAGGAAGAGAGAGAAAGCTATCAAAAGCTTCAAGAGAAAAAGAAGAGACCACAATTAAAACAATGAATAATACCATGAGATTCACCAACATTACTATATGCAGACACACTCCTTCAGAATGTTGAGGGAATATTTTCAAACTTGAACTCTATACCTAGACAAACTTGTCATTCACATGTGAGGACAAAAACAAAACATTTCAGATATGCAAAGAGTCAGGAAACTTTGGAATTGAGAAAGCACAGAAAGGCAGCCAAAAGGATTTTGCATGAATAAGCCTTTATTATTGTGTAGAAATAGTCAAGAAGCACAAAGACATCTAAGACAACAACCCCCATGAGAAGCAAAAGAATTGATGGTGTTACGGAGAACTTAAAAATTCTTGACGTCATTCATGGAGCATAAAAACACTGCATACATTTGAACTCCACTCCATTAAGTAATTTAAAAATTAGGACATTATAAGAAGAGAGAAGAAAATGTATTCCAAGCATCCTAACTATGTTATTTTCCTGTTCATAGTGGTGTAAGCAGTTTTAATAGTTTATATCTTCTAGAATCAATGGTTATGACTAAACAGAGAACATGTGGCTATGGTTTCAGAAAATATGAAATTTAAATTCAGATAAAACTAAAAATACAGATGAAACTGAGAAATAAAAGTTTGTAGGCAGAGGTGGTGGGGATCATTAGGCTAGAGTAAGATTGTGCATATCCTCATGTTGTAAAGCAGTGAAGGCAAAGAATATTCTCTGTAAGTTAATGGAATGAAAAATTGAGTTTATAATATTTTTGTTTAAAGTTCCAGGTTAGAACCAAAAAGTGATGTGTAAATATATTGAGAGGTAAAGTGGAGATGGTGTTGAAATATTTGAGCTAACTTTCAACTATCACAGCAGAAAGACTATAAATGATACCTTATGAATCTTCTATAGTCATATAAGACTTCTGTAGGCAACTATAGGAAGAATCTAAAACCAAAAAGAATAAAGTTAGGAATTTTATTCTAGTGGAGAAGGTTGTACAGTAGGAGAAATATAGCAGGAGACTGTTTTCATTACAAGTTCTTCTGCAGTGTCAGAAATTTTTAGCCCTGTGGATTCATAGCTTTGTTAGAAATAAATCTCTTTTTTCATATGCTTCAAGCCAGAAGAAATTAAAATTCTTACTGAATGTATCTGAAAGATGATTCACTACAAATTAATTTTAGTGAGTGATATTTTATACAATTTTTCTTTATTTGTATGTAAAAATAGTTATATTCTTATAAAAATGTTTCTGCTACCAGAAACATAGGCAGTCAAAAATTTCCATTTGTGATAGAATTTAATATGTTTTAAAACACTTAGCAGTGTTTTGATGTCACCTTTGTCTTCAAGTTGACTTTAAGGTATATAATTTAATATGTATGTTTCTGATACAGCATACAAAGATGAAAAATAAGGCTATTCCTGTTCTCCAGGCTGTACAGTCATTATATTGTGATGGTAACATTGACAGGAGTATACATAAAGCATTCAAAGGACCATGATCTCAGAGATATCTAGATTTTGTCATAAGTACAATGTAGAATAAAAGAGCTAGAAAGGGTAGTAGAAAAAAAGTCTTTATTGAATTATGAATGAATACTGGCAATTATGAATAAAGGCTTGTCTCAGTTCTTTGAATGAGATGAGATTAACATAGGAGAGAAATGACAATGCAATGCAATAGGCAAAGTACCCATAATTTAATGTCTGCTCCTCATCTTTCCCAGACTCAATACCCTAAAGAAAAAGCTAATTAATAAAATTTCTATTAGTACTATTGACTGACATTAAGCACTTCAAGGAAAGATGTAGCAGTAAATACCCTTTCTCAAAGTGATGTTTAGGCTGCACAAAATATCCTTAAAAATTAATGTTGAATTTAATGTGTAGAACTGTCCTCTGAATGTTTCCATATCACTGATATGATTCTAATATGGTAACTGTTTTATAAAACTATAGTTTTATTTGAAATATTTATCGTTTGGTGGCATTTTGCCTACAATGATAGAAATTTCATGTTTCAAACTAATGTATGGGTCTCTTAAAAGTAATTATTATTTGAAATAACATTGTTAAATGTCATTTAATTATAAGGGAAATGTGTTAACAAGGAGGACCAAAGTAGAAGAATATAAAATACTTCCATCTATATTTTAATTTTTACAGAGTAATTCATTGTTTTGTACTCTTGTATTTTAATGATATTTAGCTTAATTTTCAAGAGATTAAAAAATATATCATTTTAGATTTGATAAAACCTGTTTAGTTTGTGCTATAATTTAATAGAATTTATAATTTAGCAGAAAACTAGTAATTTTAGGGCTTCTTATTTGAAGGGAGAAAATACATAGACTCTTGGGCTAGGAATGAATTGCATTAAACCTGTGTTAATCTAATATTTGAAGCATAAAGATTTTCAAGAGGGAAAGTTCAATAGAATGTGAAATTCAGTAGGAGAAATATGCAGGAAATTGGCTATCTTTGCTTTCACTTTTTAAATTCATCTAGTTATATTTGTGTAGTCTAAATGTTTTCTGACAAGTAGTCTTACTATGATGCTACTAATGATGATTGTTTAAAAACCAAACTCTTGGACCTGTAATTACCAATGTTATTTTATTAATTTTGGAAACTGCTTCTAAAATATAGTTACTCTCAAACATGCAGGTCAGATTGTATTAATAAGAGCATATACCTGTGTGTTTGTGAAAGAGAGCAAGAGACAAAGACAAAGACAGAGAGACAGAGGAAGGCAAGGATGTGGGCAAGAATGTGAATATCTTCTTGGTATTTATTACTTCTTCTCTGTTTATTTTTAGAGAAATAGTCCAGTTCCACCCTTAGTCCAAATGGTTCTGACCAGTTTAGATGGGGCTAATCTTACCCTGCTCTGATTTTTAATCCTTAGTGTGAGTAAATAAAAATGTCTGGCCAGTTAGCATATTTAGCTTCAGGAGCCATAGAAATAGTCTATTTAAGACATGTGCCTATAACCCAAACTAAGGAAATGAAACATTCCAGGAGTTTTGGTGGTACTTATTAAAGAGAAGTGTTCTGTTCAGTAGAGTTGCTAACTGAAGAGATAGGACAAGGTGAAAGCTGTCAGAAGTCAACATATGAAGAAAGGTACCCAAAAAGTAAAGCCAAAAATTGAGACGAGAGAAGGAGATAGAATGTTGAAACATTGTTTGGGCTTCTGGATGCAGCTGTGCCTGAAGCTGTTGCTTCTCCAGACTTCGCATTTATACCAATAAATTCTCTTTTTAATTTTAGCATAATGATTGTGACTAGATGAATAAGACATGACTCTGAAGTTCAGAGTCTGCTGGGGGGAAACATACAAACAAAAGACTCTGCAATAAATAGATGTAAAGAACCTGGGGCTCACTGTTACTCCAGTTTATCACTGAAAATTCTGAGACCCAGGGAGTTTAAGTTGCTGTGACAAGAACTAGAGCTTTCACATCATTTCATGGGTCTAACCTTCTTTCCTAATAAAATGGCAATTACTTTATTGGCAAGAGGTCATTCTGTCCTTCTAAAAATAGTCCTTTTTCTTCCAACTTTCGCTGAGGTCCAAATTGAAAAGCCCAAAGGAGTAATATAGTGCTGTCTTTGTGCTCTGAAAGGTCATGTGAGGCAGTATAAAGGTTGAGGTTATAATTAGGAAGTGTAAATTCTGGTGTCCTAAATTGAATTAAGATTTGTAAGCCAAGCAGAATTCGATGACTCACTCAATTATTGAAAGTGATTTGCATGATTACCCAAATTTTGTTTATTTACTTGCTAATTGAATTTTTAAAAAATATTTATTTATCGCTGTACTGGGTCTTTGTTGCTGCCCTTGTTGTGGAGCACGGGAATGGGCTGTAGGGTTCATGAACCTCAATAGTTGTAGCACACAACACAGCATTCTCAGTAGTTGTGGCACATGGGGTTAGATGTCCTGCAGCGTGTGGAATCTTCCCCGACCAGGGATCGAACTCATATTCCCTGTATTGGCAGGCAGATTCTTAACCACTGAACAACCAGGGAAATCTTGGTTGCTATTTCTTTATCTTTCTTCTCTAGAAGTCCTATCATTCATCCAGCCAGCGTTCCTTTGTTCAGCAAAAAGTGCATTGCTTTCTTTCTTCTGGGGAACTCTGGGAATGCCATTAAATATGTCAGGATAATATTTACTTCATTGCAATACCAATAGCAAGAGAAAATAACTCACATTTGTATAGAAAATCTTAAGACCTAAGACTTGGAGGGTATCTTGTCCCATGGAAGGCCCTACTGGGCTGTTTTCTGACAGTCCTCCTTGACTTCTGTTTGAATAAGCCAAAGCACATTGCCTTGTCAAATAGTGCTGTGGTGTGCTATGCTTAGTCGCTCAGTCATATCTGACTCTTTGAGACACTGTGGACTGTATCCCACCAGGCTCCTCTGTCCATGGGATTCTCCAGGCAAGAATACTGGAGTAGGTTGCCATGCTCTCCTCCAGAAAATCTTCCCAACCCGGGGATTGAACCCAGGTCTCCTGCATTGTAGGCGGATTCTTTACTGTCTGCACCAACTGTGAAGACCAGTTAAATAGTAGATGCCCCATATATAAATGATAGAAATTTGCCACTTCACAAGGCTCATATGTTCCTTGTTGGTCCCTAAAAGGAGGCCTTATTTCAAAAAGCACCAGCCCCTACATCGCAATTACACAGGTCCATGTGGCTAAGTGGTAAAGAATACACATGCAATGCAGGAGGTGTAGGCTTGATCCCTGGATCAGGAGGAACCCCTGGAGAAGGAAATGGCAACCACCCCAGTATATTCTTGCCTAGGAAATCCCATAGACAGAGGAGCCTGCTGGGCTACAGTCCATGGGTTCACAATGAGTTGGACACAACTTAATGACTAAACAAGCATCTTTGCACCTGACTCATTTCTGCCTTTCCAGATATTGTAGTCCTCTCTTCCTCTTAGTATTTGCTAAAAGAGAAAAAAAAAATCTAATCACTGGTCACTTAAAAGGAAGGATAGTATTTGTTAATCAAATATGCCAGTCCTATCAAAGAAAAACAAAGTTCCAGCTTCGGTGAGCTTGGGGATCTCACAGAGAACCTCCTCTTTACTTGTCATCATAGGGTATGCTGGCATCCAGGAAAAGTGTTGTCAGGAAGGGAAACTCAAAGATGATGTTGGTAAGGGGATCCTGCAACCAACTTCTTTTGGGGTGGCCAGTTTTATAGATCTGTAGAACTTGAAGATCACCATCTACAAGGGCTCTGGCCAGTATTCTTTTTTAGCTCAAGTGTACAATTCTATCATTCCTCTAACTCATAGAGATAGATATAGAGAAAAATGGGGAAAGCACCTTCATTGATTGCACTGAGGAATCGAGGCTTTTGAACTGTGGCGTTGGAGAAGATTCTTTAGAGTCCTTTGGACAGCAAGGAGATCAAACCAGTCAATCCTAAAGGAAATCAGTCCTGGATATTCATTGTAAGGACTGATGCTGAAGCTCCAATACTTTGGCTACCTGGTGTGAAGAGCTGACTCATTAGAAAAGACCTCGATGCTGGAAAAGGTTGAAGGTGGGAGAAAAAGGGGAAAGGAGGACATCGGTGATGACATCACCGACTCAATGGCCCTGGGTTTGAGCAAACTTCAGGAGATGGTGAAGGACAGGGAAGCCTGGCATTCTGCAGGTCCAAAGAGTCGGACACAGCTGAGCAACTGAACAACAGCCTCCACTGACTAGTTTAAACCACAGTGAATTCTGAATTAGCTCTGCTCCCAGAGAGCAACTTTGACATTAGAAATAGAAAAAATAGGTGTGAAAGTGCTGAACTCAATATTCCAGCAAATATAGAAAACTCAGCAGTGGCCACAGGACTGGAAAAGGTCAATTTTCATTGCAATCCCGAAGAAAGGCAATGCCAAAGAATGCTCAAACTATTGCACAGTCACACTCATCTCACACCCTAGTAAAGTAATGCTTAATATTCTCCAAACCAGGCTTTAGCAGTATGTGAGCCATCAACTTGCAGATGTTCAAGCTGATTTTAGAAAAGGCAGAGGAACCAGAGATTAAATTGCCAACATCCGATGGATCATCAAAAAAGCAAGAGAGTTCCAGAAAAATAGTTCTGCTTTATTGACTTGCCAAAGCTTTGACTGTGTGGATCACAATAAACTGGAAAATTCTGAAAGAGATGGGAATACCAGACCACCTGACCTGCCTCTTGAGAAACCTGTATGCAGGTCAGGAAGCAACAATGAGAACTGGACATGGAAAAAGAGACTGGTTCCAAATAGGAAAAAGAGTATGTCAAGGCTGTATATTGTCACCCTGCTTATTTAACTTATATGCAGAGTACATCATGAGAAATGCTAGGCTGGAAGAAGCACAAGCTGGAATCAAGATTGCTGGGAGAGATATCAATAACCTCAGATATGCAGGTGACACCACCCTTATGGCAGTAAGGGAAAAAGAACTAAAGAGCCTCTTGATGAAAGTGAAAGAGGAGGTTGAAAAAGTTGGCTTCAAACTCAGCATTAAGGAAACTAAGATCATGGCACCTGGTCCCATCACTTCATGGCAGATAGATGGGGAAATAGTGGAAACAGCAGCTGACTATTTTTCTGGGCTCCAAAATCACTGCAGATGATGATTGCAGCAATGAAATTAGAAGATGCTTACTCCCTGGAAGGAAAGTTATGACCAACCTAGACACCATATTAAAAATCAGACTCCCCCAAAAAAAAAATCAGAGACATTAACTTTGCCAACAAAGGTCTGTATAGTCAAGGCTATGGTTTTTCCAGTAATCATGTATGGATGTGAGAGTTAGACTATGAAGAAGGCTGAGCACCAAAGAATCAATGCTTTTGAACTGTGGTGTTGGAGAAAACTCTTGAGAGTCCCTTGGTCTGCAAGGAGATCCAACAAGTCCATGCTAAAGGAAATCAGTCCTGGGTGTTTATTGGAGGGACTGATGTTGAAGCTGAAACTCCAATACTTTGGCCTCCTGATGCTAAGAGCTGACTCATTTGAAAAGACCCTGATGCTGGGAAAGATTGAGGGCAGGAGGAGAAGGGGACGACAGAGGTGAGATAGCTGGATGGCATCATCGACTCAATGGCCATGGGTTTGGATGGACGCAGACAAGGAGGCCTGCCGTGCTGTGGTTCATGGGGTCACAAAGAGTCGGACACGACTGAGGTAACTCAACAGAACTGAACAGAAAATTAAGCTTAACAATAGATTTATAAAGATTGGAGAAGTAAGGGAAAAATGTGTTCCTCTTCTACATTTATTGCTAAAATGTGTACTCATTATCTATTGGCCTAAGAACAAAGATCAGTTTTAAAATGCTGACTCTGATATGCAGAGGGGCAAGGATGATGTTGCATATAAGGTGTATTAAGTGAATGTAATCCTTTTGGGATGTAGCAATAATGTGTATTTAGCTTTTCAAGTCTGCCTTGGGAGATGCTACATTAGTCTGTTTCCTAAGTGAACAGTTATTTTAAAAAATTATGTATATTAAGCTATCATTTTCCTTTCATGTCTCCAGCTTCTGAAAACACTCAAAGTATGTCTTAACATTTAAACATGCTTATATCTGTGCATTTGAAGACAGTTCTCACTCTTGCAAACATTTCAAATGTATCCTTGCATCACCCCCAGCAAATCATTTTCAAAATAGTAATGTATGTAACAGTGTCTTTTATTTGGGGTTCCCAGGTGGCACTAGAGATAAACAACCTGCCTGCCAATGCAGGAGATGTAAGAAACAGTTCCATTCTTGAGTCAGGAAAATTCGCTGCAGGAGGGCATGGCAACCCACTTCATTATTTTTGCCTGGAGAATCCCATGGACAGAGGAGTCTGGTGGGCTACAGCCCAAAGGGTTTCAAAGAGTCGGATGTGAATGAAGCAACTTAACGTAAATGCATCTTTTATTTATTACATTTTATTCATATCAACAAAGCAATTATCAGTATATACACACACATATTCTTTGGCATTGCCTTTCTTTGTGATTCGAATGAAAACTGACCTTTTTGAGTCCTGTGGCCACTGCTGAGTTTTCCAAATTTGCTGACATATTGAGTGTAGCACTTTCACAGCATCATCTTTTAGGATTTGAAATAGCTCAACTGGAATTCCATCACTTCCACTAGCTTTGTAGTAATGCTTCCTAAGGCCCACTTGACTTCACATTCCAGGGGTCTGGCTGTAGGTGAGTTATCACACCATCATGATTATCTGGGTCATGCAGATCTTTTTTGTACAGTTCTTCTGTGTATTCTTGCCACCTCTTCTTAATATCTTCTGCTTCTGTCAGTCCCTACCATTTCTGTCCTTTATTGAGCCCATCTTTGCATGAAATGTTCCCTTGATATCTCTAATTTTCTTGAAGAGATCTCTAGTCTTTCCCATTCTATTATTTTTCCTCTATTTATTTGCATTAATCCCTGAGAAAGGCTTTCTTATCTCTCCTTGCTAGTCTCTGAAACTCTGCATTCAAATGGGTATATCTTTCCTTGTCTCCTTTGCTTTTCACTTCTCTTCTTTTCACAGCTATTTGTAAGGCATTACAAATAGACAGCCATTTTGCTTTATTGCATTTCTATTTCTTGGGGATGGTTTTGATCCCTGTCTCCTGTACAATTTCACAAACCTCTGTCCATAGTTCATCAGGCACTCTGTCTACCAGATCTAGTCCCTTAAATCTATTTGTCACTTCCACCGTATAATCATAAGGGATTAGATTTAGGTCATACCCGAATGGTCTAGTGGTTTTCCCCTCTTTCTTCAATTTAAGTCTGAATTTGGCAATGAGGAGTTCATGATCTGAGCAATAGTCAGCTCCCAGTCTTGTTTTTGCTGACTGTATAGAGCTTCTCCGTGTTTGGCTGCAAAGAATATAATCGGTCTGATTTCAGTGTTGACCATCTGGTGATGTCCATGTATAGAGTCTTCTTTTGTGTTGTTGAAAGAGGGTGTTTGCTATGAGCAGTGCATTCTCTTGGCAAAACTCTATTAGCCTTTGCCGTGCTTCATTCTGTACTCCGAGGCCAAATTTGCCTGTTACTCCAGGTGTTTCCTGACTTCCTACTTTTGCATTCCAAAATCACTGCAGATGGTGATTGCAGCCATGAAATTGAGACATTTACTCCTTGGAAGGAAAGTTATGACCAGCCTAGACAGCATATTAAATAGAAGAGATATTACTTTGCCGACAAAGGTCCATTTAGTCAATGCTATGATTTTTCCAGTAGTCATATATAGATGTGAGAGTTGGACTATAAAGAAGGCTGAGTGCCAAAGAATTGATGCTTTTGCACTGTGGTGTTGGAGAGGACTCTTGAGAGTCCCTTGGACTGCAAGGAGATCCACCCAGTCCATCCTAAATGAGATCAGTCTTGGGTGTTCATTGGAAGGTCTGATGTTGAAGCTGAAACTCCAATACTTTGGCCACCTGATGCGAAGAGCTGACTCATTTGAAAAGGCCCTGATGCTGGGAAAGATTGAGGGCAGGAGGAAAAGGGGATGACAGAGGATGAGATGGTTGGCATCACTGACTCGATGGACATGAGTTTGGGCGGGCTCTGGGAGTTGGTGTTGGACAGGGAGGCCTGGCGTGCTGTAGCTCATAGGGTCGCAAAGAGTCGGACACGACTGAGTAACTGAGCTGAACTGAACACACACACATACTCAATACACAAATAAAAAGTATTTTCTTTTATTCAAAGCAATCATAATAATAACATTAGTAGTAGGGTAACCAGCTGTCCTGCTTTGCATGTAACTGAGGGTGTGATGTGGAATTTTAAATTGTAAAACCAGGACAGTTCTAGGCAGACTATCCCAGGTTGCCTGAAGATAAGGGTTCGTGAAACACAGGGTCCTCAGTGGTATAAGCCAGAAAATTCTCATGCAACCTTGGAGGAGTTAGTAATTAGCAGTTATCATTTATTGATTGCTCACTTTATAGCATATGTTTGGCTGGTGCTTTGCATATGTCATCTGTGAACCTCTCATCAGCCATAAAAGGTATGGACTGGGAGGTGGCTAGTTGTCTGCCACTGTTCATGTGCTCGAGTCCATCGCAGGGTCATGGCTACAAAGTGAGTGCCCAGGCAAGGACCATCTTTCTCCTGTTTCCTTGCTCCCAGGTGTGACCACATGGCACTGCGTTATAAACAGAACCTGAGTGGAAATGGTATGTGTCACTCTGCACCAAAGCTTTTAAGAATTGAGTGTGCCTTCTTCAGGATTTCTTTCCCCTCCCACTGATTGACTGCAAAGACCCTTGGTGGTAGTGGAACCACAGGATCTAAGCAGCCTAGACTGCCACAATGTAGGAAAGCTGCCTGCCCACTAGGAGCACCTGCCTAGACTGTAACATAAGAGCCATATAATAAACTTCTGTGGCATTAAGATGCTGAGATATTGAGATGTATTTGTTATACCTTCTAGCGTCGTGCTGATGAATGTAGTACTGTTGTTCACATTTCATTAGGAAGCTGTCACTGAGAAAGATTAAATTAGATATCCAGGGCCACTCACCTTATAAACAGTAGAGTCAGGTACGAATCCAGTAAACCTATGCTTTTATCAGACCCGCAGTATTGCTTCTCACAGATTGAAAGTGATGAAGTGATTTATCTATGAGAACTCAGGTCAACTATAATTTGAAACTCCATATTTCCCTAACTGTGAATTCTAAGTAGAGACCACCTAAAGCAAATGGCTTTTTTGTTATTATATTTTCCACTCCTAAATAAGGGGTTAAGTAAATTATATAATAAACTCTAAGGCTATGTCTTCACTGAAGCTTATACAGTGTAGCATGTAGCTTTCACTGATTAGACCACTTATGCTTGCCCTCTAAGGTGGCATCACAACTAATTGCTCTACTTCCTTTATATTTCTGTTCTTATTTAATTTTATTGTTCTCTCATATACAAAATGATGAATCTAGAGAAATAAGTAACATGATTCAATACCAAGAAAGTAAAAACAAGAAAGAAATTGTACATTTTATTTTTATCAGAAATATGAACACCAGCAAATGTTTAACAACAGTTCCTTACTTGAAGCTTGTCTATATTCAATTGTTTCTAAAGTATCATTCAAATATATCATAATCTTTCAAAACAAACTTTTGTGGGGGGCTATATAGTGTGTATGTGCATGTATACATATCTATGTACATATACAAATATATGTGTCTATGTATATATATCTTTCTTTGCTTATTTATGCAATGCCCTTGCTTCCAGGTATGAGTGCCATTAAATAAAAAGAGGTTAACCCAATTGTCCAGTTCAGTTCAGTCGCTCAGTTGTGTCTGACTCTTTGCGACTCCGTGGACTACAACAAGTCTTGCCATCTTGTCCATCACTAACTCTCGGAGCTTGCTCAAACTCTTGTCCATTGAGTTGATGATGCCATCCACCATCTAATCTGCTGTCATCCCTGTCTCTTCCTGCCTTCAATCTTTCCCAGCATGAGGGTCTTTTCTAATGAGTCAGCTCTTTGCATCAGGTGGCCAAAGTATTGGAGTTTCAGCTTCAACATCAGTCCTTCCAATGAATATTCAGGGTGGATTTTCTTTAGGATTGACTGGTTTGATCTCCTTGCATTCTGAGGGACTCTCAAGAATCTCCAACACCACAGTTCAAAAACATCCATTCTTTGGTGCTTAGCTTTCTTTATGTTTCAACTCTAACATTCATACATGACCAGTGGAAAAACCATAATTTTGACTGTATGGACCTTTGTTGGTAAAGTAATGCCTCTGCTTCTTAATATGCTATCTAGGTTGGTCATAGCTTTTCTTCCAAGGAGCTAGTGTCTTAATTTCATGGCTGCAGTCACCATCTGCAGTTCTTTTGGAGCCCCATAAAATAAAATATCTCACTGTTTCCATTGTTTTCCCATCTATTTGTCATGAAGTGATGGGACTGGATGTCATGATCTTAGTTTTTTGAATGCTGAGTTTTAAACCAACTTTTTCATTCTCCTCTTTGACTTGCATCAAGAGGCTGTTTAGGTCTTCACTTTCTGCCATAAGAGTGGTGCCATCTGCATATCTGAGGTTATTGATATTTTTCCTGGCAATCTTGATTCCAGCTTGTGCTTCATGCAGCCTGGCATTTCACATGATATATTCTGCATGCAAGTTAAATAGGCACAGTGACAATATACAGCCTTGACATATTCCTTTCCCAATCTGGACCCAGTGTGTTGTTCCATGTCCAATTCTAACTGTTGCTTCTTGACCTACATAAATATTTCTCAGGAGACAGGTGAGGTGGTCTGGTATTCCCATCTCTTGAAGAATTTTTCGCAGTTCGTTTTGATCTACACAGTCAAAGGTTTTGGCATTGTCAATAAAGCAGAAGTAGATGTTTTTCTGGTTTCTCTTGCTTTTTTGATGGTCCAGTGGGTGTTGACAACCAATCTCTGGTTCCTCTGCCTTTTCTAAATCCAGCTTGAACATCTGGAAGTTCTTGGCTCATGTACTGTTGAAGCCTGACTTGGAGAATTTTGAGCGTTACTTTGCTAGAGTGTGAGATGAGTGCAATCGTATGGTAGTTTGAGCATTCTTTGGCATCTCCTTTCTTTGAGATTGGAAAGAAAACTGACCTTTTCCAGTCCTGTGGCCACTGCTGAGATTTCCTAATTTGCTGGCGTATTGAGTTCAGCACTTTCACAGCATCATCTTTTAGGATTTGAAATAGCTCAACTGGAATTCCATCACTTCCAGTAACTTTGTTCGTTGTGAGCTTCCCAAGGCCTACTTGACTTCACATTCCAGGATGTATAGGTGAACAATCACACCATTATGGTTATCTGGGTCATGAAGATCTTTTTTGTACAGTTCTGTGTTTCTTGCCACCTCTCTTTAATATCTTCTGCTTCTGTTAGGTCCATACCATTTCTGTCCTTTATTGTGCCATCTTTGCATGAAATGTTCCTTGGTATCTCTAATTTTCCTGAAGAGATCTCTAGTCTTTCCCATTCTATTGTTTTCCTCTATTTCTTTACACTGATCACTGCGGAAGGCTTTCTTATCTCTCCTTGCTGTTCTTTGGAACTCTTCATTCAAATGGGAATATCTTTCCTTTTCTCTTTTGCCTTCCACTTATCTTCTTTTCTCAGCTATTTGTAAGGCCTCCTCAGACAACCATTTTGCCTTTTTGTGTTTCTTTTCTTGGGAATGGTCTTGATCATTGCCTCCTGTTAATGTCACAAACCTCTGTTCATTGTTCCTCTGGCACTCTATCAGATCTAATCTTTTGAATATATTTGTCACTTCCACCGTATAAAGTGAAAGTCACTCAGTCTTGTTAACTCATTATTGTGACCCCAGGGACCATACAGTCCTTGGAATCCTCCAGGCCTGAATACTGGAGTGGGTAGCCTTTCCCTTCTCCAGGGGATCTTCCCAACCTAGGGATCAAATCCAGATCTCCTTCATTGCAGGCAGATTCTTTAGCAGCTGAGTCACAAGGGAAGCCAAGAATCCAGGAGTAGATAGCCTATCCCTTCTCCAGTGAATCTTCCTGACCCAGGAATCAAACTGAGGTCTCCTGCATTGCAAGAGGATTCTATACCAACTGAGTTATAAGGGAAACTGAATATAATCATATAATCATAAGGGATTTGATTTAGGTCATACCTGAATGTCCTAGTTGTTTTCCCGAATTTCTTTCATTTAAGTCTGAATTTGGCAATAAGGAGTTTATGATCTGAGACATAAACTGAGTCATATTTTCTCACATATTTCCAGGAAGAACCAATGGATCAAAATACTGATTTTCCTCAGTTTTTTCCCCAGCATTTGACATTACCTTTAAATAACATGTAAATGTCTTCCTTTGCTTTCCTTTTAAGTTGTTGTACTCTGCTGTTTCTGAATGCTCCTTTCCATCAGTAATATTTGATGAGTCTTAGTTCTTATTTGTGTTTTTTTCCCCATCTGTTGAATAATAATGGTAGTTACCATTACTGAAGTCAACAAGTAGGTTGTATGATAATCTCATTTAAACATCCTACTACCATCAAATATAGATATTATAACCTCTCTTTTATAAATAAGTAAATTTTGGCAAGGGGAGGTTAATCAAAGTGCATGTAACCCATAGTTAATAGTTAGCAGAGATGGGATTTGAATATGTATCTTTGTGATGATTCAAAGTCTTTACATTTAAGCAGTAAGGTATATCCTTTTACTAAACTGACTGGCAAGCAATCACTTCCACACTAGCAATGTTGGAGTCACCCTCAGCATTAACATGGGGACTTATGTAAGTAGATAATAAGTAAAGATGAAAGGCTGGATTGATGAATGAAGGCTGGGGTGAAGGGATGAATACATTGTCAGTTATCTGGATGAAGCAATCAGTGATTGTATTTAGCTAGTTAGGAAACATTAGAAGGAATGGCACTTAAAACTATCAAAATGGCAGATGAGAAATACTTTCATTGGAAAAGTTATTTATAATCATTCAATAGTATGGTTTATCATTCTGAGTTTCACATGACCCTTTGTTCTTCTTTCTTTGTGATGTTTTCTTGATTTCCTACTTGTAGTTCAACCAAGGGTCAAATGAGATCCTTTTTCATATAATGATTTGCATAAATATTCCATGAAATATTTATTCTTATGAATCTTTGCAAAAAGTGTGTTGACCTGAAAAATACCTAACTTTGTTATTGCTCTAATAGTTATTAAATAAATAGCATGGGAAGAAATCTTATGATCCAATTCATGTAATAAAATATGTTGATGAACAGTGTCTTGGCTAAAGTAGTTACTAGAATTAGAATCAGAATTGAGGGTTTGGCTTACACTAAGAAGAGTATGTTTTCTTAAACTATAACTTCTCATAGATATGGTTAGACAGCATCACCAACTCAATGGATATGAGTTTGAGAAAACTCTGAGAGACAGCAAAGGATCAGGAAGCCTGGTGTGCTGCAATCCATGGGGTCACAGAGTTGGACACGAGTTAGTGACTGAACAACAAAATTTAGAGAAGTTCATAAGCTTTACACAGGGTCACTATAAAGCAAATCAATAAGATAGCATTAGATAATGAATCATTAAAAACAAAAAGGTTTAAAATAGTATAAAGAATTAAGAGCATCTCTAAATATGGAATATCATATGACATCCAGTCTGCTATGTCATTGTTTAATTTGATATTTGATAATAGCAACATCCATATATGAGAAATCTAACTTATTTCTGGTCACCTAATTATTTTAAAAAGTTGAATTGATAACTAAATTGAACTTAAAAGTGTTTTTTGGGGAACCTCAGGGCACTATAATTTTTATCATTATTGTAAAGCTTTTATTTCATGCATTCTTTATCTTAATTGTTAAGTATGATGGTGGTGGGTGCTAAGTCACTTCAGTCATGTCCAGCTCTTTGCAACCCTATGGACTGTAGCCCACCAGGCTCCTCTATCTATGGGATTCTCCATGCAAGAATACTGGAGTGGATTGCTATGCCCTCCTCCAGGAGATCAGGGATTGAACCTCCATCTCTTATGTCCTGCATTGGCAAGTGGGTTCTTCACCAGTAGCGCCACCGGGCAAGTGCAATTGTTAAGTATAAACACAGAAATATGTTGCAAGGTGGTAAGGCTTCTTATCTTGGCTGTGACAAGAACTTGCAGCTAGATTTGACACTGACTCTTGAACTTGGTATTCTCAAGCTCTGTGATATTAAAAGTGAAGATTGTAATGGTGATGATGATAGAAGTAACAGAGATTTAGGCATTTTGCATGCATTGTTTATGACAGTCCTAAGAGAAAGATATTTTTAATTCTCATTTTTAGGTGAAAATACTGTCTATCATCAATTTAGTGATTTACAGAAGGTTGCTGTCTGAATAAAGGCATGACTGGAATTAGATCCCAATTGTTGTTAACTAAAAATAGTCAGTGCTTTCTGTTCACTAAACAAGGATGTCATGCCAAAGAATATGCTAAATGACTTCAAAATTTCACCAAAATAACAAACACATGATCAGAGTGGATGGTTCTCTGAGTATCCATTTACAGTTAAAACTCATTGGGCCACTAATGTCCATGCTATTTGGAAGTAATCTTGAAATATTTTAACATAAATCTTTTCTTGAGAAGTCTCTTTCATTATTCCTGAAATAACCTATGGTTAACTGATGGAGTTGAATTTAAAATTAGGACCAAATCTATCTAGTTCCAAAATCTGTTCTCTTATCTTCAGATTATAATGCCTTTATAGTTAAATTTATGAAATATGAAGCCTGATATCAAGGGTTACTGTTATTAAACTGTGATGTGACATTCTCAATGAGGATTTCTAACCATAGTTGAAAAATAAATGAAAGCAGGCAATTCTTTGTTCTGTTTTCTATTTAGATGCACCATCTATAGCTTTATTTCTTCATGAGTCTACAACTACATTTCATTTCAGGATGTTTTCATTAATTTTATCATGGCTTTCATGAGGTTTATGGAATTTTGGTGATGCATTTAAGCAAAGTATAGCAAACCATAGGTTGGCTTTACTTATTAATGAGGTGTGCAGTTTTTTTAGTGTATTTTTGTTGCTTGTCTTATGATTATAATTGTGCCTTATTTTATAGGAACTATAAACAAATATAAAATGTTCAGTATACACAAGTTGATTATGTTTCAAGGGTTCATGATCATTAGAAATAATGTGGATTTTATTTTATAGAAGATATTCAGTTGCTAATTATCTTATATGATGGATAGTAACCTTCCTTTTAAAGTAAAATGAAAAGTGCCCATTTTAGACAGTAACAGTAAATAAATTTCTGTCCTAATATGCAGGGAATTGAAAGGAGCATCATTCTCACTCTTAAAAACAAAGTAGATTATGATTTTTTTGAATTAACTGGCCAAATACCTAACTAAATGAAAGTCTAAGAAGACAGAAGTGAATATAGGAAGGAAATTGAGCACTTGTTCATCTAAGGAGACAGAACCAGAAGATTTCAACAAGAGAAGATGAGAAATTTGTGAAGGCACAGTTTGGGAAATTCTTGTGAAAGGACAGTGGGAAACACTTGTGGGCTGTAGATACTGGCTGAATTTGTATCTTCTTTGCTTTAAAGATTTTTCTTCATAATCCTCTCCAGGCTCACACACAAAAGATTGGAGACTCCTCAGACTTCATTGTGAGGTAGACCTGGGAGATGAAACAGAGTGTATTGTTCTCTTAAATAGATGTGAAAAATCCACCAACATAGGCCATAATCTGGGTCAAAAAAAAAAAATCACAGCCAACTTTAAAGAATAGAAACCATAACAAAAATGTTCTTAGACCATTCTAATTGGAACTCAGTTCGAAATCAGTAACAAAAAGATACCAGAAAAATTCACAGATATATGGAAATTTAACACACTTCAAAGAGAAGGTCTAAGTGAAAGTTAAAGTTACTCAGTTGTGTCTGACTCTGTGACCCCCATGGACTATACAGTCCTTGGAATTCTCCAGGCCAGAATACTGAAGTGGGTAGCTTTGCCCTTCTCCAGGAGATCTTCCCAAACAGGGATTGAACCCAGGTCTCTCGCATTGTAGGCAGATTCTTTACCAAATGAGCCACAAGGGAAGCCTAAGAATACTGGAGTGGGTAGCCTATCCCTTCTACAAGGGATCTTCCTGACACAGGAACAGAACTCAGGTCTCCTGTACTGCAGGAGGATTCTTTACCAACTGAGAAAGTCTAAAAAGGAATTTTAAAATATTTTGAGATGAAACAGAAATTTTAAAGCAACAAATCAAAATGTGTGGAATATAACTAAAGCAGTGCCTAGAAGGACATTTATATCACCGAAAGCTTACTTTAGAAAATAATAAAAATCTCAAACCACTTATCTGTGTTTCACTTGTAAGAAATTAGAAAAGGAAAGAATACTAAACTCAAAACCATCAGAAGATAGCAAAATGATCAAGAAAATTAATGAAACCAAAATAAATTCTTTGCGAGTGTGAAAATAATTGATGAGCATCTAGTCAGAATGATCAAGATGAAACAGGGTAACATAAATTACTGATGTCATGAAAGACAGCTGACACATCACCATGACCTCACAAACATCAAAAGGATAATAAAAGAATACTGAACAACTCCATGTCCATAAGTATGAAAATATGGATGAAATGAACACATTCTTTGGGGTATATGAAGGATGTTATACCTATAAATGGTCTTATACCATGTGATCACATGGACCACAGCCTTGCCTAACTCAGTAAAACTATGAGCCATGCCGTGTAAGGCCGGCCAAGATGGATGGGTCATGGTGGAGAGTTCTGACAAAACATGCTCCACTAGAGAAGGGACTGGCAAACCACTTCAGTGTTCTTTCCTTGAGAACCCCATGAACAGTATGAAAAGGCAAAAAGATAGAATACTGAAAGATGAACTCCTCAGGTAGGTAGGTGCCTATTATGTTACTGGAGATCATTGGAGAAATGACTCCAGAAAGAATGTAAGAGATGGAGCTAAAGAAAAACAACACCCAGTTGTGGATGCGACTAGTGATGGAAGTCAAGTCCAATGTTGTAAAGAACAATTTCTAACTATCTAATCATAATAAAGGTCCATCTAGTCAAAGCTATGGTTTTTCCAGTAGTCATGTATGAATGTGAGAGTTGGACTATCAAGAAAGCTGAGTGCCAAAGAATTGATGCTTTTGAACTGTGGTGTTGGAGAAGACTTTTCAGAGTCTCTTGGACTGCAAGGAGATTCAACCAGTCCATCCTGAAGGAAATCAGTCCTGAATATTCATTGGAAGGGCTGATGCTGAAGCTGAAACTGCAATACTTTGGCCACCTGATGCAAAGAACTGACTCATTAGAAAAGACCCTGATGCTGGGAAAGATTGAAGGCAGGAGAAGCAGGGGACAGAGGATGAGATGGTTGAATGGCATCACTGACTCAATGAACCTGAACTTGAGTAAACTGTGGGAGTTGGTGATGGACAGGGAGGCCTGGCATGCTACAGTCGATGGGATCGCACACAAAGAGTCGGACACGACTTAGCGGCTGAACTTAACTGATACTTATAAATGAAACTGGATTCTCAATTATAAATCTCAAAAAAAGGATAATAGCCCCAGTTGTTTTTAATGCTGAATTCTACCAAACAGTTCAGAAATACATAATATCAGCTCTACATAATTCATTTCAAAAATGGCAGAGAAAAGAAAAATTTCCCTATTTTATCTCATGACACTAGCATTTAGGTAATACCAAAATCACTATTAGTTATATGACTGGTATATTACTAGAAAAGAAAACCTCCAAATCAATATCTCACATGAATGTAGCTGCAGAAATTGTCGACCAAATATTTGAAAATAGAATCTATCAGTATATTAAAATCATAGTACATCATGCCCCAGGGAATTTTATCTTGGGCATATAAACCTGGCTTAACATTAGAAAATCAATCCATGTAGTTTTTCATAATAAATTCAACAAAATGAAAACTTTCAGCAAACTATGAATAGAAGATAACTTCCATCAAATATTCAGTTGAAACTTCTGAAAACCTAAGGCACCAGAAAACCTAAGGTAATCTCATACTCAGTGATGAAAGACTGAATCTTTTTCCTTTTAAGGTCAGACAAAACTCAACAATACCTTGTCTCATCATACCTATTCAAAATCACTTCAAATAAAGTTTTAGACAATGTAAAATAAATAAAAAACAGACATACAGTTTAGAAAAGAATAAATAAAATCATCTCTATTTGCAGTTGACATGATTATCTATGTCAAACATAACAAAAATCTTAAATCTCACAGTGAGTGAGTTCTATGATCTTTTGGGTAACAAAATGTATGCTTCTGTATAATAGCAATGAGCTACAAAAATAGGAAATATGAAAGTCAATATATTTCTTAAAGCACCAGAAAATGAAATAAATGTGCATCTAATAGAATATGTAGTCTGCATTAAAGCCACATTTATTAAATATTTTTTAAAAAGACTTAGATAAATGCAGGGTTAGACCATGTTCATGAGTTGGAGGACTCAGTATCATTAAGATGTCAGTTAATGCCTAATTTTATATATAGATTCAATACAATCCCAATCAAAATCTCAACAGATTTTTTTTTTTTGCTGTTGATAGATATTTCTGAGTCAATTCATGGAAAAACAAAAAGACTAGGATAGCCAAAATGATTTCAAAAATTATGCAAACCCAAGGCTGGCTTATTTTCTCAGAAATGCATAGAACTATTTTAACTGTGATGGAATTTTGTGGGCATTCAGCCATGATATATGTTGTAATAGCCAATTTTCATAATTTATAGAACTGTGGTAATCATACTGATAGCTTACTGTGAACGATGCCGAATTTTTAATTTCTGAAAAGGAAGATTTAACTTTAGGACCAGGGACCAGGCTTCAGACACTCAGAACTTCCTGTGGCAGAAGTTTTATAACAGTGAAAAAGGACAGAGAAAGATTCTGACATAGACATCAGGAGAGGGTGGAGAGTGCCCCACCACTAGTCTTAGCAAGGGAGCTATGTACTTCTTCAACTGCTTTTAACAAAAAATCAAAACAATGTCTCAAGGCTATAAAGGTCTTACCAGACCCACTCCCACAGCATACACTTTAAGATGACAGGATTAGTTAGAAGGTTCTCAAGAAGGAGAAACATGTCCTCTGTCCTGAGCAGGATACATTTGTTGTTATATAATCATTGGTACAGAGTTTAAGGAAAAACATACCCTTGAACAAGATGAGTTGTTTTGTTGTGTAATCATTTGCTTTTGGCTTAAAGAAGAAAAAAAAAAGTTATGTGTGACTAAGATGCAGGAATGGAGAGAAAAAAATGTTTTTCCTTTTCTCCTCCTTGAGAGCCCCAGATTCCTTCCTCCTCCTCATCCTCTCCCTTGGGGACCCCGTGCTTCTTATCAACCTACCTGCGACTTAACTCTCTCAATAATTGCATGGGGCTATTAAAAGAATAGATGCAGAAATTAATGGAAAAGAATAGAGATATCAGAAATAAATTCATGCAAATATAGTTATTTTTGATTTTTGACAAAGGTTGAATGCAATGAAAAAATAAAAACATTTTAGCAAAACTATTAAATACATTAAAATATATTCTATGCTAGATTTACCTCAGAGAGTTTTAGTTTTAGAATCACTGACCTGGATTTAAGATACTGTGTTAAGAAAGGTTTGGTCTGTGCTAATTTGAAATAGAAAGAAAAAGAATTTGTAGAAGTTGAGTTTCCTTAGGAAAAAGATGAATGTGTATAATAAGAGCTTCCATGGAAAACATTCACAATCTTAAAATTGAATTACTAATCAAGTTTCAGAATATATAAAGTACTATATGTACAGAAGTGAGAAAGGTTGGGCCTGATGTGTCTTACCGCACAGGTACATAGGGAGAAACTCATAAAAATTTAAGGTGGCTGTAGCTTAGTGTTAGATGCACAAACTCTCTAATTTCAGTGCCTCTTCTAGAGTAAGGGAGAAGGGGGCAGAGACAGAGACAGAGAGGGAGACAGAGAGAGAGAGAGAGAGAGAGAGAGAGAGAGAGAGAGAGAGATGGAGGGGAGTGGTGAGGAGGGGAGCAGAAGGAGATGAAGAAATTTCTGACAAAAAAA
The DNA here is from genome assembly GCA_007570785.1 of Antilocapra americana. Taxonomy (NCBI): domain Eukaryota; kingdom Metazoa; phylum Chordata; class Mammalia; order Artiodactyla; family Antilocapridae; genus Antilocapra; species Antilocapra americana. The sequence goes on along the minus strand of ML660201.1, from coordinate 23,756,520 downwards.
CTGATCACAAAATAAAACAGTCCCTGCCTTTACTTCTTCCTAGGCCAAATGTCACATTACTTTTAAAAGCTGCAGGCTGCTAAGGAATAGGGAAAATATATAGATAGATATAGATATAGATATAGATATCTGCTGCTAAGTGGCTTCAGTCGTGTCCGACTCTGTGCGACCCCATAGACGGCAGCCCACCAGGCTCCCCCGTCCCTGGGATTCTCCAGGCAAGAACACTGGAGTGGGTTGCCATTTCCTTCTCCAATGCACGAAAGTGAAAAGTGAAAGTGAAGTCGCTCAGTCATGTCCGACTTGTAGCAATCACATGGACTGCAGCCTACCAGGCTCCACCGTCCAAAGAATTTTCCAGGCAAGAGTATTGGAGTGGGGTGCCATTGCCTTCTCCGTATATATATCTACCCACATACATATAATATTTGATTTTCAAAAAGACTTCAAAAGTGTCATAGATTATAGTCATGAGATGTTTGAATGATCAATAGATATAGATTAGTATTGCATGGATATATTATACTCCTTATGATTTCTTATTAATCCAATTGTATTTTGGAACAGAAGGCATGAAAGCCAAAGCCTTTGACTGTGTGGCTCATAAGAAATTTTGGAAAATTCTTCAAGAGGTGGGAATACCAGACCACCTGATTCGCCTCCTGAGATATCTGTATGCAGGTCAAGAAGCAACAATTAGAACAGGACATGGGACAACAGACTGGTTCCAAATTGGGAAAGGAGTATGTTGAGGCTGTATATTGTCACCCTGATTATTTAACTTATATTCAGAGTACGTCATGAGAACTCTGGGCTGGAGTATGCTTGAAGCACAAGCTGGAATCAAGATTGCCGGGAGAAATATCAATAAACTCAGATATGCAGATGACACCCTTATGCCAGAAAGGGAAGAAGAACTAAAGATCCTCTTGAGGAAAGTGAAAGAGGAGAGTGAAAAAGTTGGCTTAAAACTCAGCATTCAGAAAACTAAGATCATGGCCTCTGGTCCCATCACTTCATGGCAAATAGATGGGGAAACAATGGAAACAGTGACAGTCTTTATTTTGGGGGTCCAAAATCACTGCAGATGGTGACTGCAACCATGAAATTAAAAGATGCTTGCTTCTTGGAAGAAAAGTTCTGACCAACCTAGACAGCATATTAAAAAGCAGAGACATTACTTTGCCAACAAAGATCCGTCTAGTCAAAGCTATGGTTTTTCCAGTAGTCAAGTATGAATGTGAGAGTTGGACCATAAAGAAAGCTGAGCACCGAAGAACTGATGCTTTTGAATTGTGGTGTTGGAGAAAACTCTTGAGAATCCCTTGGGCTGCAAGGAGATCCAATGAGTCCATCCTAAAGGAAATCAGCCTTGAATATTCATTGGAAGGACTGATGCTGAAACTGGAACTCCAATACTCTGGCCACCTGATGCGAAGAGCTGACTCATTAGAAAAGCCCCTGATGCTGGGAAAGATTGAAGGAGGGAGAAGAGGATGACAGAGGATGAGATGGTTGGATGGCATTGCCGACTCAATGGACATGAGTTTGAGTAAACCCCAGGAGTTGGAGATGGACAGGGAGGCCTGGGGTGCTGTCCATGGGGTAGCAAAGAGTCGAACACGACTGAGCAACTGAGCTGAACTCAATTGAAATAATTGATTTACAGTGTTATGTTAATTTCTGCTCTTCAGCCAAGTGATTCAGTTACACATATACATATATACACATTATTTTTTCATATTATTTTACAGTGTTGTTTATCATAAGATCAAATATAGTTTCTTTTGCTACACAGTAGGACCTTGTTTATCAGTTCTCTATATAATAGCTTACATCTGTAACCCCAATCTCCCATTCCATCCCTCTCCTACCACGTCATATTTTTTTAAAATAAGGGGAAGGGATGGCTCTGTGGCTAAAGAGTAGAAAATTATAGGTTTTAGTACCTGTGAAGTTTCATACTTGCAGCTTAATAACATATATCAAGACTGAGAGCCTGTAATTCCCATTAGAGTTAACATAATTTTGTATATAATCTCAATTTGGTTTTAGGCACATAATGCTGAATTAAAATTTTCAAAAGTGCTTTTAAAGGTGGTCAGTAGCAGCAGAATTAGATCTCAGATTTAACACTGAGTTAGTGACTGGCTTATTGTAACATTACTCATACATAAGAGACATTATGCATGAATAAATAATCATAGCTAGACATATTAATGGCTACATTGTTGTCTTGGGATTATTTAAACAATGTTTAATAACAAATTACTTCAAACTTCAAAGTAAAATTACCTAATAGGCAGAGACATTAACTGAAAGTCCTACTCAGCATACACATGTATAATAACTTAAAAATGCAATTAGAATAGCATTTCCTCCAGGATATTGCAGAAGTACATTTTTAAGGATGCTTGGAAAACAGAAAGTTAAAATGGTTATTGAGATTTCCCTGGTGGTCCAGTGATTAAGATTGTGCTTCCACTGCAGAGGGTATGGGTTTGATCCCTGATTGGGGAACTAAGATCCTGTATGCCATGAGGTGTGCCCTCCCCCCCTAAAAAATAGTTCTTTATACAGAAAGATAAAACTTTAGTCAGAGCAAATCTAGTGAAGGGATGACAAGAAAATAATCTTATAGAGATGTAATTTTTAAAAAATATGTTTACCCTCTAATTACGATGCTGCCAAGACAAACTAATAATAATTTGTGGAGTTTAAGTATTTTTCAAACTAAGAATGATATTTATTGTGTTACAGGCATTTAATAAAGAATCTCAGGGCTTATCATAAAAAATACCACATTCCTCTGCCAGCAACTTTGGCTTAATATATCCTGTAGGGAAAGACAGAGTAAAAATAAGTCCTATTTTGGCATTTTTCAAGGTTTTTATTAAATGATTATTATGTTTTGACTCTTAAGGAGCTGTCCTGATTCTGTCAGACATGCAAAACTGACAAGGTGCTGATTTTATCTGATCCCTGTGACAAAACAGGGATTGGGGTTTAGCTTATCCAAGTTAGAGTTGCTAGCATGGTCAGTATAAAGGACTATGAAAGAGCAACTCCTGCAGTAATTTCTCTTGCCGCCTTTTTTGCTCACATACACAGTTTGTTCTGAAGAACACTGATTCATACCTTCATTCAGGAAATGAATGAGACACATAACTATTATCCCGGAAATAAGCTAAGGAAGCTTTTGTGACATACATAGAAATTTACATATCAAATATTTTATATGTTGGAGCCCTTTTAATTTTTTATACTGTTTATTCTCTGAACTTTAACAATGAACATTACTAAATCTGATAGTATAGCACTCTTAGTGTCATTTCCTAGCATTTATTGAACAATTATTTTGTGCCCAACACTGTGGTAAGCCCTATGGCCTTTATTGCTTTATTGCTTTCATCTTGTTGGTTGCCTTCTGAAGTTCTTTCTTAGGAGAATGACAGTCCTACTCAGGGACATTTGAAATGTTAATGGGAAGAACTTGAACTGGATAAGCTGGCATTGATCTCTTGTGCAACTTTCCAAGCATTGTAATTAGATGGCATTGACTTTTGAGTAAAAGTCACTGACCGTGACCACATGGTCCATTGTTTTTGTATTGTAAATTAGGCTTTTATTCTTAACCTTGTCAGAGATTTGTTCTGGAAAATGGCATTAATTAGTCACTGAATAAAACCATAAGATGTAATTTGAGTCTGATGGAGAAACAATGAGATTGCTTTAGGGAAAAGAGTGAATCACTTAAATTCAAAGTTCCTAGAAACTAATACTAACACGTTAGTAACCCTCACCTTTACCCTGAACATGATTAGTGCTGGTGCTGTAATTAGTAGAATAATAAAGTATCTGATAAATGAGCAATACAAGATAGCATTTACATATCAATACAGGATAGCAATTACATATCTGTAATTCAATTTGGTCTTTCTATAACAGCGGTAAAATATTATGCATTGAACAAAATAATTAGCAGTATAATGTGCCAGTGAGCAAAATTAATGTCGAAGTGGTGGTTTTAAAAATATTATAAAAAATAGGCAATGGTCTATTGGTTTAATAATTAAAAGATTGAACTGAAAAAATAGTAATGAACATGACAAAGGTCAATTTTTATGATGAGACAAATTATCAAAAAATATATTCACTTTTCGGCATCACTTTTATCATTTCCCACAGTATGTCATTACATCCCTATTATAAATCTTCATATTTTTAATGTAGCATATTAAGAATATATACTTTTATTTCTAATATATGAGATAACTCCTGACCCTCCCTTCTTCCCTCCCTGGTTCCCTCCCTATTTCCCTCTCTCTTTCTTTCTCTCTCTCTCTCTCTACACAAGGACATAAAGAGATCTTATAAGCATAGGCTGAATTGGTGGCAACCTATAAGCCAAGAGGAGGCCTCAGAACAAAACCTATTGTGATTGCCCTTGATCTTGGGTTTCCATAACTATGAGAATAAATGTTGTTTAAGCCACTCTGTCAATGGCATTCTTATTTATAGCAGCCCATGCAAACTGAAGTGGAAGTGACAAATAGATTCAAAAGATTAGAGCCGATAGACACAGTGCCTGAAGATCTGTGACAGAGGTTCCTGACATTGTACAGGAGGAAGTGATCAAGACCATCCCCAAGAAAAAGAAACGCAAAAAGGCAAAATGGTTGTCTGGGGAGGCCTTACAAATACTTGAAAAAAGAACACAAGTGAAAAGCAAAGGAGAAAAGGAAAGATATTCCCATTTGAATGCAGAGTTCCAAAGAATAGCAAGGAGAGGTAAGAAAGCCTTCCTTAGTGATCAATGCAAAGAAATAAAGGAAAACAATAGAATGGGAAAGACTAGAGATCTCTTCAAGAAAATTAGAGATACCAAGGGATCATTTCATGCAAAGATGGGCTCAATAAAGGACAGAAATGGTATGGACCTAACAGAAGCAGAAGATATTAAAGAGAGGTAACAAGAATAGGCAGAAGAATTGTACAAAAAAGATCTTCATGACCCAGATAACCATGATGGTGTTATCACTCACCTAGAGCCAGACATCCTGGAATGTGAAGTCAAGTGGGCCTTAGGAAGCATCACTATGAACAAAGCTAGTGGAGGTGATGAAATTCCAGTTGAGCTATTTCAGATCCTAAAAGATAATGCTGTGAAAGTGCCAGCAAATTTGGCCACAGGACTGGAAAAGGTCAGTTTTCATTCCAATCTCAAGGAAAGGCAAAGCCAAAGAATGTTCATACTACCACACGATAGCACTCATCTCACATGCTAGCAGAGTAATGCTCAAAATTCTCCAAGCCAGGCTTGGACAGTACATGAACTGTGAAATTTCAGATGTTCAAGCTGGATTTAGAAAAGGCAGAGGAACCAGAGATCAAATTGCCAACATTTGTTGGATCATAGAAGAAGCAAAAAAATTCCAGAAAAGCATCTACTTCTGCTTTATTGATTATGCCAAAGCCTTTGACTTTGTGAATCACAACAAACTATGGAATATTCTTCAAGAGATGGGAATACCAGATCACATTACTAGCTAGAAAATATCACAACCAAAATTTGAACCCACTCATTTTAATTCCCAAAGCATAACATTTGATACATATTCTCTATCCCTTTCCTGGCCTCTGTATATCTCTTCTCATTCCTATCAATATTCCAGAAGCACAGAAAGGGAGTAGGTCATTGTCTTAGGGAAAAAAAAAATGTTGATTTCCATACCCAGACACCTTAGCAGGCTAATCTCATCTTAGTGTTCTTGCTTCATTTCCAGTCTGTTTAACATAAATCTGCTCTAAAGTCACCCCAGATTCTATTCCAGTCCCTGCAAGGACTCTTCTTCACATATGAATGTCATCAATCTAGCTCTTTTCTTTCCTTGCAATATTTTTGATTCTTTGTCTTCCTTGTGCAATTCAAATTCTTTAAGACATATCAAAAATTATAAACAAAGCAAACAGATAAATCAGCTAAATAAATAAGGAAATAAATAGATAAGACACTGAATGTTCTGTGTATCAGCCACATTAGAGCTCTGTGTGTTAACTCATGTCATGAATATCATATAACCACTGGGTAAGGCTTCCACCCAAAGCATTAATTATTCTTTTATTTATGTTCTTCTTCTCCTTTATGCATTGTTCTATTATAACATTTTAAAATTAAAATAGGCTTTATTAGAGTATTTTGAGTTTTATAGAAAAACAGAACATAAAATGCTGATGCTGGGTAAGATTGAAGGTGGGAGGAGAAGGGGATGACAGAGGATGAGATGGTTGGATGGCATCACCGATGCAATGGACTTGAGTTTGAGTAAACTCTGGGAGTTGGTGATAGACAGGAAAGCCTGGCATGCTGCAGTCCATGGGGTCACAAAGGGTCAGATACAACTGAGACCTATACTGAGAACATAAAATAGAGAATTTCCATATACCTACTACTCCTCTCCACAACATCTCCACCCAGTTTCTTATGTTATTAATATCTTGCAGTGATGTGGTGAATTTGTTAAAATTGAAATACCCAGTATGGATGCATAATTACTAGCTAAAGTCCATTGGAAAAATTTGGGTTCACTGTTTGGGTTGAATAATCCTTTTAATTTTACCAAATGCGTAATATCATGTATCCACCATTCTAATTCATACAGAATAGTTTCACTGACCAAAAAATCCCCTATGCTCTACCTCTTCATCCCTCTTTCCTTCCCTCCAAAAGCTTGGCAGCCATTTTTAGTTAATTTTTGTGTGTTATAGCACTCCTTTTTGTCCACCTCTGAATTTTTTACAACTAAGAAGATTTGGCTTCTCTTAAACAGAATGTTGTGTAATTTCTCCTGGAAGAAACCATTTCACTCATTAAAATTTTTTAATCACTTTAATGTGATTTCCTTTGTGATATTGATCACATTAATATAACCCTATATCTATACCTCTCTATTTACATTCCTTGATAAACAGTAAATATATTCTCATTATAAAATCTGAACTATAATTTTTATGACCATCTCTTCTAGTTCCAGTAAAACTATAATGTTTATGACCATCTCCTGCAGTTCCAGTACTTTACCTAGAGGGAACCACTGTTCTCATTTCATTTATGTCTTTTCAGAACTTTTCCCTAACCATTCCTATACATGTTATATACCCTAAATATATAGCATTTATGTGGCCATGTTTATTCAACAACTTGCTTTATTCACCCAAATTCTGAATCCTGTGATTGTTTTGTGAGCTACTTTCTGCTGATATGTTATTACACATAGTGAATAATTTATATTATTTTAGCCATTTCTCTCTTAATGAACCTTTATGTTCCCTGAATTTTTTTTAATGTGAAACTGCAATGAGCATTGTTTTTTTATCCAATTTTGTGCACATATGTGTGGGATTATCTTTTATAATATCTGATTCTCTAGCGCATGGCTTCCTTAAGATCATAGTCTTTATCTTTAATTCTCCATATCCCTGAGCTTGGTACTTTCTGCATAGTATGTGCATACTGATATATGAATGAGTAATGGGCTAATAGACTTGTCAATAAACAAATATCTTGTGGTAGTCTTTCAGTTTAGCTTGATGTGTGCTTCAGGCTTATTTAAGATTTTTCTAAACATATGACTATCAGTTCAGCTAAGTCGCTCAGTCGTGTCTGACTCTTTGTGACCCCATGAACCGTAGCATGCCAGACCTCCCTGTCTATCATCGACTCCTGGAGTTTACCCAAACTCATGTCCATTGAGTCAGTGATGCCATACAACCTTCTCATCCTCTGTCATCCCCTTCTCCTCCTGCCTTTAATCTTTTCCAGCATCAGGGTCTTTTCAAATGAGTCAGCTCTTTGCATCAAGTGGCCAACGTATTGGAGTTTCAACTTCAACATCAGTCCTTTCAATGAACACCAAGAACTGATATCCTTTAGGATGGACTGGTTGGATCTCCTTGCAGTACAAGGGACTCGCAAGAGTCTTCTCTGACACCACAGTTTAAAAGCATCAGTTCTTCTGCACTCAGCTTTCTTTCTAGTCCAACTCTCATATCCATACATGACTACTGAAAAAACCATTGCCTTGACTAGACAGACCTTTGTCATTACTTTGGCAAAGTAATGTCTCTGTTTTTTAATATGCTGTCCAGATTGGTCATAACTTTTGTTCCAAGTAGTAAGTGTCTTTTAATTTCATGGCTGCAGTCACCATCTGCATTTATTTTGGAGCCCACCTGACCTGCCTCTTGAGAAACCTGTATGCAGGACAGGAAGCAACAGTTAGAACTGAACATGGAACAACAGACTGGTTCCAAATAGGAAAAGGAGTACATCAAGGCTGTATATTGTCACCCAGCTTATTTAACTTAAATGCAGAGTACATCACGAGAAACACTGGACTGGAGGAAGCACAAGCTGGAATCAAGATTGCCGGGAGAAATATCAATAACCTCAGATATGCAGATGACACCACCCTTATGGTAGAAAGTGAAGAAGAACTAAAGAGCCTCTTGCTGAAAGTGAAAGAGGAGAGTGAAAAAGTTGTCTTAAAGCTCAACTTTCAGAAAACTAACATCATGGCATTTGGTCCCATCACTTCACAGCAAAAAAGTGGAAATATATGACTACAACTGGATATTAAAATAATTAGTCTCAAGCCTAGAAATGAACTAATTCAAAGGCGATTTTATCTTCTTTTGTGGTTAGAATGCACTTTTAGGTTTGTCTACCTTTAAATTGGAAATGGTAACCCAGTCCAGTATTCTTGCCTGGAGAATCCCATGGACAGAGGATCCTGGTAGGCTACAGTCCCCGGGGTCACAAAGGTCAGACACGACTGAAGTCACTCAGTCATGTCCAACTCTTTGTGACCCCATGGACTGTTGTAGCTCACCAGCCTCCTCTGTCCATGGGATTCTCCAGGCAAGAATACTGGAGTGGGTTGCCATTTCCTCCTTCAAGGAAATTGGTAACATACCCCAGTGTTAAACATTGCTTCCTAGTAACAAGTGCTTTCATTAATACACCTTTTTTTAATCAAAGGTCATTGGAGACATTTCAATATTCACTTACATAATAAATCACTGGCCATAGGTGTTGGTTTCTGCAAAAATCCTCTGGTCAATAATGTGTTAAGAGAATTCTCTGCAATGTTGGTCTCTTTGTTAGTGGAGAAGAACTGACGAGGGTCTTTAGTAAACTTAGGGAATTCATCATTAGAGATGATCTTTCATCTTACTTTTGAGGGTGAGTTCTATTTAGTTTTGTTTTTGAGAATTATGAGTTAAACACCAAGTTGGCTGGACTCCATGACCACAAGAAATAAAAATAAAACTGAAATGAAACTACTGAAGTGTTAATTCCAGCTACTTTAACCAGATAGACATGAAAAGTTCATTGCTCATTATTCTGTCCCTTCTTGTGGCTCCACTGAGAAATTTTCCCTAGCAAAATCATTGGCCTTTTGCATAAAATCAAATGAATGTAAGTCAATATGCTGAAATATCAAGTAAGTCCAGCTTGCCTCTACACATTCTCTTAAAGCTCAAAAGCAAGAAAAAAATAGAGTACTGCAATTTTCTTTCACTTGTTCTATAGTTTCTATTAGATGCTTTCATAAAGAATGTGTTTTTTTTCCCCCTTTCCTCTGTCAGTTTTGCTTTACCTCTTGTTGTTGCTGCTACTTGTTACTAATTCAAAGAAATGATAAGTGAAAAATTGACTAGCATAGTGCCTTCAGCAGACTAAATGATTTTACTGTTTATTATTTTTAATTGAAATATAGTTGCCATACATTATTATGTTACAGATGTATAATATAGTGATTCTAAAATTTTGAAGGTTATACTCTATTTATAGTTATTATGAAATGTTGGTTACATTCCCTCTGTTGTACAATATATCCTTGTAGCTTTTTATACATAATAGTTTGTATCTCTTTCTCCTCTACACTTATATTGCCCTCCTCTTTTCCTTCTCCCCATAGGTAACCACTAGATTGTTCTCTATATTTGTGAGTCTGCTTTTTTGAGGTATATCCACTAGCTTATTGTACTTTTAGACTCCATATATAAGTGATAACATAGATTTGATTTCTCTGCCTGACTTATTCCACTTAGCATAATGCCTTCCATGCCCATTCATGTTGCTGCAAATGGAAAAAAAATTGTTCTTTTTTTATGTCTGTAGTATTTCATTGTGTGTGTGTGTGTGTGTGTGTGTGTGTGTGTGTGTATCATCTTATTTATCCATTTACCTGTTGATGGACCCTTAAAGTGCTTCCATTTGTTGGCAAATGTAAATAAAATTGCTACGAATAATACATTGCTGCATGTATTGTTCTAATTACTGTTTTGGGGGTATATATCCAGGATAAAACCTCTATACTGTTTTCCATAGTGACCACATAAGTTTACATTCACACCAACAGTGTATGAGGATTCCCTTTTCTCTACATTCTCACCAACATTTACTATTTGTGTTCTTTTTGACGATTGTTATTCTGACAAGTATAAAGTGATAACTCATTGTGGTTCTCATTTGCAAGACACTGGTAAAAGAAATTGAAGACAACACAAATAAATGGAAAGATATACTGTGCTCTTAGTTTGGGAAAATTAATATTGCTAAAATGTTCTTACTACCCAAGGCAATCTACAGATTCAGGGCAATCCCTATCAAAATACCAATTGCATTTTCCACAGAACTATAGCAAATAATTTAAAATCTTATGTTAAAACTCAAAAGACCCAAATAGCCAGACACTCTTGAGAAAGATTGAAGTCTTCTAAAAGAAAGAGAACAGAGCAGGAGTAATTTTGCTTCATTACTTCCATAACTACGTTAATCAAACAGTATGAAATTGGCACAAAAAAACCCAGATACATAGAATAATGGAACAGAATAAAGAGCCCAGAAATAAACTCATGCACTCAAGGGTATTTAATCTATGACAAAGGAAGTAAGAATATACAATGGGGAGAAGACAATATCTTCAATAAGTGATACAGGAAAAACTGGACACCTACATATAAAAGAATAAAATTAGAACTCTCTCTAGCACCATATATAAAAAGAAACTCAAAGTGGATTATAGACCTAAATGTAAGACCAGAAACCATAAAAGACAGAGGAAAACATAGAACTGTCTTTGATATAAATTGCAGCACTTTTTTTTTTTTTTGGATATGTCTCCTAAAGCAAAGGAAATAAAACCAAAAATAAATAAATGGGGCCTAAGTAAACTTAAAAACTTTTTGCATAGCAAAGGAAATCGTTGACAAAAGGAAAAGATAACTAACCGAATGAGAGAAAATATTTACAAATGACATGATCAATAAGGGATTAATATCCAATATATATAAATAGCTCATACAGCTTAACATCAAAAACAAAACCAAACAAACAAACAAACAAAAAAATGGTACCTGAACTGAATAGACTTTTTTTCTAAAAAGGAAATGTACATGGTCAAAAGGCATATGAAAATAACATGTTTCTTAAAAACAGTGTGTGAAAATGGTCATCGCTCAGTCATGTCTGACTCTTTCCAACCCCATGAACTCTAGCCCACCAGGCTCCTCTGTCCATGGAATTCTCCAGGCAAGTATACTAGAGTGGGTAGCCATTCCCTTCTCCAGGGGACTTTCCTGACCCAGGAATTGAACCTCAGTATCCTGCATTTCAGGCAGTTTCTTTACTGTCTGAACCATCAGGAATGCTTCCACCGTAAGTTAGTCTCTTACTCTTTTTTTCTCTATAAAATGGGGCATCCATTAATTCAACAAACAAATGGCTTCAGTGAGCCACAGCTTGGTTTTCAACGTTGGGGTAACAAGACCCTAACCTCAAGGTGAACTAGTGGTTTATATTCAAGAAGTGGCAGTAGTGATGATGAGAGGAAAGATGATGATGAAGATGAAGGGAAGAAAAGAAGTGGAAAAAATAACTTGATCTGAGTTGTGAGAATTAAACAGGATCATGAATTTGAAAATACTCTTTGTAGTGAAAGTGTTAGTTGCTTAGTCATTGTCTGACTGTTTGCAACACTATGGACTGTTGCCCTCCAGGATCCTCTGTCCATGGAATTCTCCAGGCAAGAATAGAGTGGGTAGCCATTCACTTCTCCAGGGGATCTCCCCAAGCCAGGAACTGAACCTGGGTCTCCTGCATTGCAAGTGGATTCTTTACCTGCTGAGCCACCAGGGAAGCCCCCTCCATGTAAAGTAATGTTTATTCCAAGCACTATGTACTATGGTGTAATGATGTAATTAAATCATAGTTTGAAACAGCTGTATAAAGAAACAGTGTATGGAAGAAAGAATGGACTGTGTGAGGTAGTCTTTGATGTGATCCCTTGCTTTGTCTCTAAGTTGGTCAGTAATTCTGGACAAATAACCCCAGCTTTTGTACCAGACTTCTTTATTTATCGGAACATGGTGGTTTGACTAGATCATTTGTTTAAGCCGTATTAATAGATATTACAGAAGTAAAAGACTTCATGGTCCAATGAGTTTAAATTTTTTTCTTTTTTTACTATAGTGACCCTTGAAAAGCCACGGTGCCTGTGAGCAGTCAAGGCTCTTAGAATGGTCATGTGTAATCGAAGCATAGTTCACTCTGTTTAACCCAACATTGCTCTGTGTCATTTGACCTGGATGCCTATAAGACATATCATGGGATATGTCTTACAGAACTAGTTGTTTAAGGAACAGAGTTTGTAAAGCCTGGACTAGAAAAGTCCCTCCAAGCTATAACATTTCTAAGAATTTTTATTGTATTTGCTCCTGATTGTTGGTACTTCTCTTTAAATATTTATTATTTGTCTGCATTGGGTGTTAGTTGCGGCATGTGGGATCTTTAGTTTTGGCATGCAGACTTTTAGTTGTGGCTTGTGGGTTCTAGTTCCCTGACCAGGGACCAAACCCCGGCCCTTGCATTGGGAGCACAGAATCTTTGCCACTGGACCACCAGGGAAGTGCCTGTTGGTTCTTATTATCCTGGTCAAAATGCATAGCAATAAATGCATTCATAAATATCACTGATACAGAAGTATAGTGCCAAGTCAGTTCCCATGCATTTAAAAGTGCTTGCTCCCTAGTAAGCATTGCTATTTGTATCCTAAATGGCAGTAAAGAAGGGAAATTATCATTTATAGTTTTTAGTTTGGTTTGGAATACCTTGAGGAAGACTCTCAACCTCAGCAGTACTGAAATTATGTACAGTATAATTCTTTGTCATGGAAAACTTTCAGGTGCATTGTGGGATTTTTAGCTGCGTCCCTGGCCTTCCATCCATGTGTCGGGCATCAGCCCTCAATTGGGACCATTGAGATAGACATTGCTAAATGTCCTGTGGGAATCAAAATCACACCCAGTTAAGAACCACCATGTTGGATCACCCATGTTATCAACCAGCATCCAGTACAGATGGAACATCCTACTTTAGAAATGGACCTAGCACTGTAACTAAAGTCTGCAGATGGTAGCCGGTGATGGAAAATTTTCACTTTGTGGTGGCATTAATGACTGTTTTGCAACCCTGTGTATTCTTACTTGGAGTCATGCTTCTGTTTCCAGGTTGAGCTGCAGCTCTGACATTGCTGCCAATCAGACTTAACGAGAAATGAAAAGCAGCTGCAATATTTCAAAGCACCGGACAGATTGGGCAGAAGGTATGTGGACAAATCCTATTAACAAATAACGAGGAATTGTGCACACACAGGGCCTCCCACACTGTGCCTTGGAAACCTACACCAAGCCGTTTCCATCACTGTTGTGCATAAATCACAGAAATCATAATAAATTGAGGGAAATGTTATTTCACACACATGGAGGCTCAAAGTACTTTCTGATGATGACTAAAGACATCTTGAATCATTTTATTTAAAAAAGACATGTAGCAAAACAAACCTTTTATCCAGCTTCGCTTTTAAGCAGCCAGCTCTCAATTTCTAGTCTTAAGCCTAAAAATAATATTAAACTCATTAATGAGAATCTTTATAGGAAAGAAAAATAGTAAGTAAAATTCCCTGAGTGGTACAGATGTCATGAATGATTTGGGCAGAATAACCTTGAGGTTTACTTCCAAACCTGAGCAACTATTAATTTCCCATCTGGATTCCTAGAAGACCAAATTGTTTCAAACTATTACTATATTTAAAAAAGCCTATTAATGTCATCTTCCCTTTAATTATTGAGGTACTCTATGTTTCCAGTTATGTTTAAATTGATAAATGTACTGTGTGAGACTGGTACCTTTCCTTTAATGCTTTGCTATCACTGTAGACATTGCCTGGTGGAGGGCCCAGTATCAGAACTTTGTCTGCTAGTAACACATAAACTTTGTAATGGGTAACTTGTGGTGAGGTTAGCATGGTTAAATTTTCTGAGTGTTTTAGTTCTGACTATTTGGGAAAATAACTCTAGGTATTTGGTCTTTTCAATTTAGTATCATGAGTGAACACTTTAGAGATGAAATGTGGCTATAAACTGAGTGATAACTGATATTTGATTAAGAATTTAGGTTAAACAAATAGCAGTTTACTCAGAGAGCCTCAAAAGCTCCTCACTACATCATAATAGCATGTATATGTGTAGGTACACATGCATTCTTTCCTTCTTTCCCTCCTTTCTTTTTTGCTTCCTCCATTCTCCTCCCTTTTCTCTCACTCCATTGCATTAGTTCTTTATTCATTCCATCATTCATTTGAAAGGCAACATAATGCCATATAATGTAAAAGATAAGAGCAGGAATTACATAGATTAAAATCTCAGATCTTCCTACTAGTTGTCTGGAAGTCAATTTCTCTAATGTCAGTGGAATGAGTAGTATTAGCATATAATTTACTGATTGCTATGGAAGATATTAATAAATAAAGTTATGCATAAAGCATTTGAAATAGTCTGTGGCACACAGTAGATTCTATAGAAGTGATAGCTGTTTTCATTCATTCATTCCTCAAGGAATCTATGTGTACTACTCTTTTATACCAAGAGGGATAATATTGGTGATCAAAATAGTCGCTGTTCTCATGGAGCTTTCAGCTTGGTTGAGCAGACAATATTAAGCACATAATGTAAGAAATAAGATCTCTGGAGTTGAGTAACACCATTCTGAGAGTATGTAAATAAAGGAAAATGCCTTAGATAGTAGTAGGGATTCACTGTGGGGGAAGTAGGTTGATAGGTAGGAGGAAGATAGAAAAATGTTTAAGTAATTATAGTAGTCTGAGTCTTCAATGATACCAGCTTTGGATTGTGCACACATCCATGCTAAGTCACTTCAGTCATGTCTGAAACTTTGCGACCCCATGTGCACCTTGTATACACCAGGCAGGACCCAGGAGAAAGGAGTAGTGACCCCCAAGAGACTGGAGCCAGGTTTGCCCGTCAGTGTCCAGGAGTCTCTGGTGGAGGCGTGGGTTGGCTGTGGCCTGCTGCAGGGTCAGGGGGCACTGAGTGTAGCAGTGCATGGGATCTTTTGAAGGAGGTCACCACTATCTTCATTACCTTCACCATAGTTTGGCCCCAGATACATAACAGGGAGGGAACACAGCTCCACCCATCAACAGAAAATTGGGTTAAAGATTTACTGAGCATGGCCCTGCCCATCAGAACAAGACCCAGTTTCCCCCTCAGGCAGTCTCTCCCATCAGGAAGCTTCAATAAGTCTCTTATCCTTCTCCATCGGTGGGCACACAGACTGAAAACCACAGTCACAGAAAACTAACCAATCTGATCACATGGACCACAGCCTTGTCTAACTCAATGAAACTATGAGCTGTGCTGTGTAAGGCCACCCAAGATGGACGGGTCATGGTGGAGAGTTCTGACAAAACAGGATCCACTGGAGAAGGGGATGGCAAACCACTTCAGTATTCTTGCCTTAAGAACCCCATGAACAGTATGAAAAGGCAGAAAGACAGGACAGATGAACTCCCCAGGTAGATAGGTGCCCAATATGCTACTGGAGAACAGTGGAGAAGTAACTCCAGAAAGACTGAAGAGGTGGAGCCAAAGCAAAAAAAGCACCCAGTTGTGGATGTGGCTGGTGATGGAAGTGAAGTCTGTGTTGTAAAGAGCAATAATGAATAGGAACCTGGAATGTTAGGTCCATGAATTAAGGCAAATTGGAAGTGGTCAAACAGGAGATGGCAAGAGTGAACTTTGACATTTTAGGAATCAGAAAACTAAAATGGACTAAAATGGGTGAATTTAACTCAGATGACCATTATAACTACTACTGTGGGCAAGAATCCCTTAGAAGAACTGGAGTAGTCATCATGGTCAACAAAAGAGTTTGAAATGAAGTACTTGGATGCAATCTCAAAAACGACAGAATGATCTCTGATCGTTTCCAAGGTAAAACTTAAATATCACGGTAATCCAAGTCTATGCCCCAACCAGTAATACTGAAGAAGCAGAAGTTGAATGGTTCTATGAAGACCTACAAGACCTTCTAGGACTAACACCCCCAAAAGATGTCCTTTTCATTATAGGGGACTGGAGCACAAAAGTAGGAAGTCAAGAAATACCTGGAATAACAGGCAAATTCGGACTTGGAGTACAGAATGATTTAGGGCAAATGCTAATAGAGTTTTGCCAAGATAATGCACTGGTTATAGCAAACATCCTCTTCCAACAACATAAGAGAGGACTCTACACATGGACATGACCAGGTGGTCAATACTGAAACCAAATTGATAATATTCTTTGCAGCCAAAGAGAGAAAAGTTCTACACAGTCAGCAAAAACAAGACCAGGAGCTGACTGTGGCTCAGATCATGAACTCCTTATTGCCTAATTCAGACTTAAATTGAAGAAAGTAGGGAAGATTACTAGACCATTCAGATATGACCTAAATCAAATTTCTTACAGTTGTACAGTGGAAGTGAGAAATAGATTCAAGGGATTAGATCTAATAGAGTGCTTGAAGAACTAAGGACAGAAGTCCATGACATTGTACAGAAGGCAGGGATCAAGACCATCCCCAAGGAAAAGAAATGCAAAAAGGCAAAAGTAGGCTGAGTAGGCCTTACAAATAGCTGAGAAAAGAAGAGAAATGAAAGGCAAAGGAGAAAAGGAAAGATATACCCATTTGAATGCAGAGTTCTAAAGAATAGCAAGGAGAGATAAGAAAGCCTTCTCAGTGATTAGTGCAAAGAAATAGAGGAAAACAATAGAATGGCAAAGACTAGAGATTTCTTCAAGAAAATTAGAGATACCAAAGGAACATTTTATGCAAAAATGGGCACAATAAAGGACAGAAATGTTATGGACCTAACAAAAGCAGAAGATATTAGGAAGACAGAGGCAAGAATACACAGAAAAACTGTACAAAAAAGATCTTCATGACCTGGATAAGCATTATGGTGTGATCACTCACCCAGAGCCAAACATCCTGGAATGAGAAGTCAAGTGGGTTTTAAGAAGCATCACTATAAACAAAGCTAGTGGAGGTGATGAAATTCAAGTTGAGCTATTTATTTCAAATCCTGAAAGATGATGCTGTGAAAGTGCTGCACTCTATATACCAGAAAGTTTAGAAAACTCAGCAGTGACTACAGGACTGGAAACGGTCAGTTTTCATTCCAGTCCCAAGAAAGGCAATGCCAAAGAATACTCAAACTACCGCACAATTGCATTCATCTCACAGACTAGCAAAGTAATGCTCAAAATTCTCCAAGCCAGACTTGAACAGTACGTGAACCATGGACTTCCAGATGCTCAAGCTGGATTTAGAAAAGGCAGAGGAACCAGAGATCAAATTGACAACATCTGTTGGATCATCAAAAAAGCAAGAGAGTTCCAAAAAATCATCTACTTCTGCTTTCCTGTGGAGAAGGAAATGGCAACCCACTCCAATTTTCTTGCCTGGAGAATCCCAGGGACAGAGGAGCCTGGTGTGCTGCCAGGCCCCTGTCTATGGGGTCGCACAGAGTCAGACACGACTGAAGCAATGCAGGCCCAGCAGTAGCAGCAGCTGCTTTTTGACAATGCCAAAGCATTTGACTGTATGGATCACAAAAAAATTGTAGAAAATTCTTAGAGATGGGAATACCAGACCAACTGACCTACCTTTTGAAAAATCCATATGCAGGTCAGGAAGCAACAGTTAGTACTTTACTTGGAACAGCAGACTGTTTCCAAATAGGGAAAGGAGTACGTTGAGGCTGTATAATGTCATCCTGTTTCTTTAACTTACATGCAGAGTACATCATGAGAAATGCTGGGCTGGAGGAAGCACAAGCTGGAATCAAGATTGCTGGGAGAAATATCAATAACCTCAGATATGCAGATGACACCACCCTTATGGCAGAAAGTGAAGAAGAACTAAAGAGCCTCTTGCTGAAAGTGAAAGAGGAGAGTGAAAAAGTTGGCTTCAAACTGAACATTCAGAAAACTAAGATCATGGCATCTGATCCCATCACTTCATGGGAAATAAATAGGGAAACAGTGGAAACAGTGACAGACTTTATTTTGGGGGGCTCCCAAATCATGGCAGATGGTGATGGCAGCCATGAAATTAAAAGACGCTTACTCATTGGAAGCAAAGTTATGACCAACCTAGACAGCATATTAAAAAGCAGAGACATTCCTTTGCCAACAAAGGTCCATCTAGTCAAAGCTGTGGTTTTTCCAGTGGTCATGTATGGGTGTGAGAGTTGGACTATAAAGAAAGCTGAGGGCAGAAGAACTGATGCTTTTGAACTGTGGTGTTGGAGAAGACTCTTGAGAGTCCCTTGGACTGCAAGGAGATCCAACCAGTCCATCCTAAAGGAGATCAGTCCTGGGTGTTCATTGGAAGGACTGATGCTGAAGTTGAAACTCCAATACTTTGGTCACTTGATGCAAAGGACTGATTCATTTGAAAAGACCCTGATGCTGGGAAAGACCGCAGGTGGGAGGCAAAGGGGATAACATAAGGTGAGATGGTTGGATGGCATCATCAACTCAAAAGACATGAGTTTGAGTAAACTCAGGGAGTTGGTGATGCACAGGAAGCCCTGGTGTCCTGCAAATCATTGGGTCTCAAAGAGTCGGACACGACTGAGTGACTGAACTGAACTGAATTATAGTAGGGATTGCAAAAGTGAATAGAGTTGATGATAATGGTTCTCTCACTCAAATTCATGTACTCCACAGTGAACTCATCACCCAGATGCTGTTAAGCTCACCTGCAAGCAACTCATGTATTCTTCTAAGAATTGCCCTTGGTTGTATGCAGACATCTTGCCCGGAAATGCCTAGGAGGTTTTTCCCTATCTCCAGGGAAGGAAGGCTAATGAATGGGATGACAAGGAGCCTATAATTGATACAAAAGCCTGAATCTCTGTCTCTGCCTCAAGTAGTCCAACTTCATAGTGCCTTTCGTGTTCCAGACTTCTTGTGGGTTGAGACTGGGGCTGGAATTCAGCAGAACCCAGGGCTTTGCCTCACTTCTCATCCTGTCCTCTCCTGCTTTCATCACTCCTTTATAAATCACTTGCTTAGAATTCTTTTATCAAGCAATATCACTAGTACACTTGATCTGAGAGCAGATATATTGGAAAATTGTTGGTGAATTGGATTGCCTGGCAGGGCTGATGGCCTATTGGAAATTGGTAATCATGTGTACATCTGATTCAAAGCTATCTAGTATGGGTCTATATCCAGAAAAGCTTGGATTTTAAAATGCAGACATAAAGAAAACATTGGTCAGGATTAATTTAGGATGACATTTTGCCAGACTGCTGTGATGAAAAAAATAGAAGTGCTGTGGAGTTTGGGTACTGACATAAGTATAGAAATAGTGGTCTGTGGTATCAATGAGTAAGGGAAGACATTAATAAAGATAAATGTTGTGGCACAGGGAAAAGCAGAGGGTAGAAGATGAAAAGATCCTACAGGGTCAAGAATTCAGATCAAAAGAGTAAATAATTCAACTGGATGGGCTAATGGCAGTAGCAAAAATATAATAAATACAAATTTATGATTAAGTGGTTCCATTTCTTATAATAACAAATTCCTAGATATAATCTTTGCAGAATGTGGCTGCACTGGTATCAGAGACTTAGAGGTCAAGGATGTTAGAGACCAGGCAGTGAAAGGATGGGTTTATGTATGGACGTTGAAGGTGGTCTGATTTTAAAGACGCTTTGGCCTAGTTCCAAAGAATCAGGTCAACAAATGGAGAATGAACCAGAGGCTTTAAAAATGATCACAAATGAGAAGGGGGAAGAGCAGCGTAATGAATAGTTTGGTAATCAAGGAAGTAGGAGTTACTTTACAAGAGGCTGAAAGAAATGGTTTAGAAGTGGAAGTGAGAAGCATGAAGTAAATAGACCTTCCTAATCCTCAGACACACAGTGGGTAGATGGTAAACAAAACATTGACCATCACCTGAGAGGTAACCTTCCAAAAGACTGATGTTTTCTACTGAGAACCAGATTTCAGTTAAGATAAGGACAAGTAAGAACTCTGAGCAGTGGGTAAGGATAAAGCGGAGTTTGCTGGACTTTCTCTGAACTAGGTGGTAAAATATAGGCAATATAGCATCCAGGTTAGTTGTATGCTCAGGACCAGCTATATAAGGTGAAGTGCAACATGAAAATGAATAGCTCCTTATCCAAAAATTATTAATAATCTCAAGACAATTAGAAAAGAATCTTAACTTAAGTATGGGGCTTTTTTACATGTGGAGCCCTGCATAAGAGGAAAACTTGCAATTGGCTTCTGGATTCAGACTACATGCACTCAAATCCAGGCTCTGCCTAGTACTAGCTTCATCTAGTCACTTATGTTCTCAGTTTCCTCCTCTTCAAAACAATCATCTTGGTATTCAAATAAAAGGATTTCAATGAAAATTAAATGGGTTCATATGTGTGCAATGCTTGTACTAAGCACTAAATACTAAGATATGTACTAAGCACTCAATACATTTTCTGAATTTTTTATTATTGGTAATAGAATGCATATCAGCTAGTGTAAGTCTCTCACCAATAATATTAGTTGTAAAATTTGAAGTTCAAGGGAGTTAAACTGCAAAAGAAAATCAGTTCTCGTTCGCCAAACTGTAAACCACCATGAGGATGAGTTTAAATTCATGCTATTTACGTATTTTCGTGCAATAGTTTAATCTTTCAAGTGGTCATTACTTGAAGGAAGCTGCCATATTCAATCTGTCCTCAAGAGAAAAACTTAAAATATGGTTCAGTCAGGTCTGAGTCTTCTATTTGTGAGAATAATTGGGATTCTGCCACTTTCACAGAAGCAAAAGTTTGGGTATTATGGGATAGTTTTGCTATTGTCATGGAGCTGGTGGCAGAAGGTGACTCACATCCTGCAAATTGACAGCCAGCACTGCCCCTGAAGACTGACCTGCTAATGTTAAAGAATGAGCAGCCCACTGATGTGTGTCCCTTCCCAGATCCCCCTGAAAACCTACAGATTTTATTTTATCCTAGGTGTAAAACTCCTTAGCTTCTCAAGGGATAGAACTATTGGGAATCTTGACTGTGAATGGAGAGTTTTGTGTGGTCCTTAATTGGGAGAAGAACCTGTCAAAAATAATATATTCACATATACTCTGAGCTGTTATGGGCCTGGCAACACTTTAGAAACTGTCACACCACTGGTGGCAGGTGGGTTGGTTTTTCAACAACACTAAGAGCTGACAGGAATGTCTTTCAGAAATCTACTGCCTTGAAGATTTCTAGTTCAAGTATTAGGAGAGGTGTGGAGGGTATAAGAGGAGACAGGATGAGAGTTAGATGGCTGGCTACCTGCTGTAAAGTGTTTGAACTGTGACAGCTGATTTCCGTTTAATTTGGGGAAGCAACTAATCTGCTTTAAAATCAGAAGTTTTAGTAAGTTCGAATATTGCGTTGCTAGATTTAGACTATGGATCATTTTGGGAGCACTAATGAGAGAAGAAGCCAGGTGATCTAAGAGAGGATAGAAAGGAAAATAGAGGGAATGCACCATTTGTGTTTTTGTGAAAAGGCTGCTACTATTTATTCACAGGATAGTGGCTGTTTTGTGTGTCGTTTTTGTTTCTGTTCTCATGGAAATCAGTGAGATTTCCTTTCCTTCCTGCTCCTCCTGATAGGTTTTGGCCACCTAGACTGCTCACTGTCTCTTGCAAAACTTCAGGTCCTTTCAAATGAAATAGGGACAAAAATTCAACTGAATAACTATTTGCTGCCATTGCTCCTCCTCCTCCTCGCTAGTTTTAAGGGTTTTAAAACTTGCTTTGTGTCACAAACTTCTTTGGCAATCTAAAGAAACCTGTGGATTACTTCTCAGAATGATGTTTCTAAATGCATAAAATAAATGCATAGCATATAAAGAGAAACCCAATTATGTTGACATGCAGTTCTCTCCTTGAATCCCTTGGAAAAGAGCCCCTGCCCTAGTTCTTGGACCTTTTTATGCAGATCATACTAATCAGTGGAGGGAAAATCAGAATAGGGAATTTGAATTGTGTCAGGAGTAACTTCTACAAGGGGTAAGAATAAAGAGAAATACAGCAAAGGAAATGAACAAGGAAAGACCTCTTGGGATGAAGTATATTTTGATGCTGTGTAGAGAAAGAGAAACATGAAGGGATGCTTCAGGGGAAGCAGAAGGGGGCAAAACATAAAGAAATGAAAAGGATGGCAGAAGTAGGTTTTAAATTGAGTCCCTTTGATGTTCTTTGAGAGACAATTAGAGAACTGGAATTATTTTTTCATTATTACTGGAGTCTATTTGCTTGAAGACTGGCTCACATGAGGCTCAGAACTTTGTTCGGGTCGTACATGGAATTTACTCTAGTTTCTACCATCTATTTCTCTCTACAACCTTCTGAAATTTTAGAAACCATATATATCTTCTATGATCAATCGAATTCTTTCGCTTTAGTGATACTCTTTTTAACATTTTCCTTTTCTCACACTGTTGTAACTATCTCTTCATCAGTAATTGATCTCTTGCTTTGCAGTGTGGTCACACGTGCTGATTTCCTTCATATTGTTGGCTTCATATTCAAACATTGTATGAATGAATTAATGAATACATTTATTGAATGCATAATGGATACATATCAAAATGTCTGCCTACATTTTTGGTAGGAATGCTCATAAAAGCAGAAGACATTGTCATCCTAGGAACTGTAATCATGGACAGAGGGCTTTCAGTGAATTTGGGTCAAAGCAGTCAGTGAACTGTATGCTAACCTCTTCATCTGTGTGTCTTATATCACAGCTCTGAGGGAGAAATTTTATTAATCCTATATTGATGATGAGGTGTGGCTATTTTCTTTTAATCAGTGGAGATTTGGACTTGAATGATACATTCTTCCTTCTTATTTCAAAGCTCAATTATTATCCACTGTATCAAACTGTCTCCTTTATGATAAAATGGACAATAATCTCTTAGTATTTTTTCATTAGTATTCTTATTGATACTTGCTCTTAATATTAACAAGAAACATTATATTTTCATAACTAGAAATATAGTCTTACACTCTGAAAAATCTCATCACCTTTTCCTGGTCTTTATAAAAATACTTTGTATCCATCTTGATTTGCTATATTTCAGTAAACCTTTAAAAAAGCAATCTGTCACTTAGGATAACACTGATAGGCTATCCAACTGGACCTCACTTAATCATGGTTTTAGATTTATCTTTTTTTCACCATTGTTAGTAAAACACCATTAACTTATATGACATACTTGTAACACTTACAGTATCTTTTATTAATCAGTTACTGTTCCTGATGTTTGTGGCTGCCACAGGATTTTTAAAATGAAGGCCAAAAACAACAATACAGTA
This sequence comes from Antilocapra americana, assembly GCA_007570785.1. Lineage (NCBI taxonomy): Eukaryota > Metazoa > Chordata > Mammalia > Artiodactyla > Antilocapridae > Antilocapra > Antilocapra americana. The sequence continues at coordinate 23,732,726 of ML660201.1, read as the reverse complement.
TACTAACGCATATATATGGAATTTAGAAAGACGGTAACGAGAACCCAGCATGCGAGACAGCAAAAGGAACGCAGATGTATAGAACAGACTCGTGGACTCTGTGGATGAGGGTAAGGGTGGGATGATATGGGAAAATGGCATTGAAACATGTTAATTATCATATGTCTAATCAATCGCCAGCCCAGGATTGATGCTCCGGGCTGGTGCAGCGAGATTTCCCGGGGGGAGGGAGGAGGGAGGGAGGAGGGAGGGGGGTTCTGGAGGGGGAGCATATGTAAACCCATGGTGATATCATGGCATTGTATGGCAAAAACAATAAAAGGGAAAAAAATAAAATAAAATGAAGGCCAGAATCAAATCCCCTAATAATGTTAAATGTTAGTCACTCAATTGTGTCTAACTCATTGTGAACCCATGGAC
>ML660201.1:23550001-23732296 GCA_007570785.1 Antilocapra americana | reverse complement strand
GTTACATAATCCAGTTAAGGGAGCACAGTTAGAAAGAGCTGAAACATGGATTTGAAACTATTTTTAAGTAGGGATTTCAGTTTTTTTCAATCGACTTTGTTATTCAGACAATCAAAAATAATATCTGTCTTCAAGTATTAGTATGATAAAGGTCTACCTGTCATTGAAACACATGAGATTTGTAATTACAAATAGTCTCTGACTTACAGTGTTTCAACTTACGATATTTCAGGTGATATGATATTGTTACAGGTGATATGATATTGTTATTCAGTCTCTAAGTGGTGTCTGGTGTCTGACTCTTTGCAGTTCCATGAACTGCAGCATGCCAGGCTCCTCTGTCCTTCAATATCTCGTTGAGTTTGCTCAGATTCATGTCCATTGAATTGGTGATGCTATCTTACCATCTCATCCTCTGCCTCCCCTTAATTCTTTTGCCTTAAATATTTCCCAGCATCAAGGTCTTTTCCAATGAGTCAGCTCTTTATAGCAGGTGGCCAAAGTATTGAAGCTTCAGCTTCAACATCAGTCTTCCCAATGTATATTTAAGGTTGATTTCCTTGAGGATTGACTGGTTTGATCTCCTTGCAGTCCAACAGACTCCCCAGAGTCTTCTCCAGGACCACAATTTGAAAGCCTCAATTCTTCAGCACTCAACCTTCTTTATGGTACAACTCTCACATCCATCCATGACTATTGGAAAAACCATGGTTTTGACTATACTATCTGTCAGCAAAGTGATGTCTCTCCACTATTACCCCTTCTATTTGCCGTGAAGTGATGGGATTGGATGCCATGATCTTAGTTTTTTGAATGTTGAGTTTTAAGCCAGCTTTTTCACTCTCCTATTTTATCATCATTAGGAACTACAGAGCCTCTTTAGTTCCTCTTTACTTTCTGCCATTAGGGTGATATCATCTGCCTATCTGAGGTTGTTGATATTTTCACCAGCAGTCTTGATTCCAGTTTGTAATTCATTCAGCCAGGCATTTCTTATGATGTACTCTGAATTGGAGTTAAATAAGCAAGGTGACAATATACAGCCTTGTTGTACTACTTTCCCAATTTGGAACTGGTCTGTTGTTCCATGTCCAGGTTTAACTCTTGCTTCTTGACCTGCGTATAGGTTTCTCAGGTAAGGTGGTCTGGTATTCCCTTCTTTTTAAGAATTTTCCACAGTTTCTTGTGATCTACACAGTCAAGGGTTTTAGCATAGTCAGTGAAGCAAAAGTAGATGTTTTTCTGGAATCTCCTTTCTTTATCTATGATCCAATAAATGTAGGCAATATGATTTATGGTTCCTCTGCCTTTTCTAAGTCCACCTTGTACGTCAGGAAGTTCTCAGTTCACATACTGCTAAAACCTAGCTTGAAGAATTTTGAGTATAATGTTACTCGCATATGAAATAAGCACAATTATACATTGGAGTTGGATTACTGTTAGGTTGAATGGTTTGGCTTGGAAAAGAAATCATTCCATCATTTTTGAGATTGCACCCAAGTACTGCATTTTGGACACTTTTGTTGACTGTTAGGGCTACTCCATTCCTTCTAAGGGATTCTTGCCCACAATAGTAGATATAATGGTTACATGAATTAAATTCACCCATTCCCATCCATTTTAGTTCACTGATTCTTAAGATCTTGATGTTCACTCTTGCCTTCTCCTGCTTGATCACATCCAGTTTACCTTGATTCATGGCCCTACAGTCCAGGTTCCTGTGCAATATTGTTCTTTACAGCATTGAACTTTATTTTCACTACCAGACACATCCACAACTGAATGTCATTTTCACTTTGGTGGCCCAGCTACTTCATTGTTTCTGGAGCTAGTAGTAATTGCCCTTCACTCTTCCCCAGTAGTATATTGGACACCTTCTGACCTTGGGGGGCTCATTTCCCGGTGTCATATCTTTTTGCCTTTTCATACTGATCATGGGATTCTCACAGCAAGAATACTGTAGTGGTTTGCATTCCCTCTTCCAGTGGACCATGTTTTGTCAGAACTCTTCACTATGACCCGTCTGCCTCAGGTGGCCCTGAATAGCATGGCTCATAGTTTCATTGAATTATACAAACCTCTTCTCTACAAGGCTGTAATCATGAAGGGGATGCTATAGTGATATGCATTAAGTAGAAACCCTACTTCAGATTTTGAATTTGAATCTTTTACCAGGCTCACAATATACGGTATGGTACTCTCTCATGATCCTGAGTGGCAAGCCACTGCTCCCAGTCAGCCACGTGATCACAAGGGTATAAGCAACAAATACACTTACAAACATTCTGGGCCCAGATAGCCATTCTATTTTTTACTTTCAGTACAGTCTTCAATAAATTACAGTAGATATTCCGTACTTTATTATAGTATAATCTTTGTGTGAGAGGATAGTGTCCAACTTTAGGCTACTGCACATGTTCTGAGCATGTGTAAGGTAGGCTAGACTAAGCCACGATATTCATGAGTTTGGTGTATTAAATGCATGTTTACAGAAGAAGCATACCTTCATTTTACTGTTCTTTGCTTCATTGTGCTCCCCACATAACTTGTGCTTTTTACAAACTGACAATTTGTGGCAGCACTTCATCCAGCAAGTCAGTTGGTGCCATTTTCCCAACAGTATTTGCTCCCTTCATGTCTCTGTGTCACATTTTGGTAATTCTCACAAAATTTAAAAACTTACATTATTACTGAGTTTGTTATGATAATATAGTGGCTCAGTTGGGAAAGAATCTGCCTGCATTGCAGGACACACAGGTTTGATCCCTCGATCCCTGGATCAGGAAGATCCCCTGGAGAAGGAAATAGCAACCCACTCCAGTACTCTACCCTCGAGACTTCCATGGACAGAGGAACCGGGCAGGCTAAAGTCCATGGGATTGCAGAGTCAGACACAACTGTGCAACTAACCTTCACTTTTGTGTGTGTGTGTGTGTGTGTGGTTATATGTGATCTTTGAGGTTACTACTGAAATTGTTTGGGGCATCATGAGACATACCTGTACAAGACGGGAACTTAACCCATAAGTGTTATATGTATTCTGATGCCTTCATGAATGAGCTGTTCCCCTCCATTCTCTCCTCTGTTTGGACCTCCCTATTCATGGAGATACAATTATATTGAAATAGACCAATTAATACCCCTATAACGGCCTCTAAATGTTCAAGAGAAAGGAAGAGTCAATTGATGTGGCATACTTCATTGTTATCTTATTTCAAGAAATTTCCACAGACACCTCAACCTTTATCACCTGCCACCCTCCTCACTCAGCAGCCTTCAGCATGGAGGCAAGATCCTCCACCAGCAAAAAGATAATGACTCACTGAGGTGCAAATGATGGTTAACCTTTTTTAAGCAATAAAGCATTCTATTTAATGTATGCACATTTTTGACATTATGCCATTGCACACTCAGTAGGCTGCCTTATAGTCTGTGTTACACAATAGTGTAAACATAACTTTCATATGTTTTGGGAAACCAAAAAAAATTGTGTGACTCAGTTTTTAAGGTATTTGCTTTACTGGGGTCATCTAGAATTGAACCTGGACTATTTCTAAGATATGCCTATATTTTCAGTTTGCATGAATTTATATGGCTATAACCCCATTGTTAGTTGAGGGAGATCTGTATTTGAATGAGGGGTTGGAGAAGAATGAGGGGTAAAAAAAATAACATATAGCATGGGTATTATATTCATATAATACTTTCATAAAGAATTTATTAATGTCATAATTCATCTGTTAAGTAGTTTTAATTAAAATAGTTTGCATAAATAGACTGTTTCCCTATGTTATCAAAACAAAGTAATATTAATGATGTAAATTTTCCATATTCCTATTAATAAGCTAAATGGATAGTGCGCCATTAGAAAAAAATATTTTTGTTACCTCACTATTTTGCTTTTCCAAAATAGTCTTTTTCTTGATATTCCAATTGAATTAGAACATTGGATTCACTTGTTAACAGTAGTACAGGAAATATTAATAATAATCTGAGGAATTATTTGTGGGTATTCATTTTTTAATGTTGTCAGGAATATTCTTATTTAATATTTGCATATTCTAGGAGGAATGACAAAAGTCATAAATTCTTTTTAAGGTTGTTAAACACCTCCAAGTGCTGATAATTATTTTAAGAGATAAAACTTAAAAAAAAGTCTTGCTATAGCCTTGTCAAAGTTAAAATCTTTATAATTCCTAATTGTTGTTTAGTCACTAAGATGTGTTCGACTCTTCTGCAAGCCCATAGACTGTAGCCCATCAGGCTCCTCTGTCCATGAGATTCTCCAGGCAAAAATACTGGAGTGGGTTGCTATTCCCTTCTCCAGGGGATCTTCCTGACTCAGGGATTGAACCCCAGGCCTCCTACATAGCAGGCAGATTCTTTACTGTCTGAGCCACCAGGGTACTCATTCTCATTTGGCTGGTTTCATTTATTTCCACAGCAGTAACATCACAGTAGCAGTGAACACACCCAGGGATCAGATCTTGGTCTCTAGAAATTATCCTCCAATAAAAGAAATCAGGGTTCCTTGCAGAGATTGTTGATTTCAGCACTAGAGCAGGGAAAATATGATATGAACTTCATGCATCTTGTGATGCCATAGATGGAGGAGGAGGTGTTAAAATGAGGAAGAAGAAGAGACAAAAAGAGCATGGGAGCATGTCAGATGGGCACAGGGGCAACTTGAAAATCTCCCATAGCCAAAGCTAGAGTGATAAAAGCAACCAATTAAATAATTATAGTACTGGAACATAACTCAAAGAATAAAGTGAATATTCACAATTCTATACTGTTATAATTACATGATTGAATAAATAAATGTGTTAACTCTTCCTTGTAGAGTTATTCTAGTTAGTGAATATAGACAGAATGAGGGAAATGGAAAGCTACCTTTAAATTGTGATAGTAATCGTTGCTGCAGGCAAGGTCCACTGGTGAAAGCTACAGTTAGTGGGTAAAATTTCAAGGACAATCAGCATAGTTATATAGTCTTAAAGTGTTATCAGTTCAGTTCAGTCCCTCAGTTGTGTCCGATTCTTTGCGACCCCATGAACGGCAGCACATCAGGACTCCCTGTCCATCACCAACTCCCGGGGTCTACCCAAACCCATATCCATCGAGTTGGTGATGCCATTCAGCCACCTCATCCTCTGTCATCCCCTTCTCCTCTTGCCCCCAATCCTTCCCAGCATTAGGGTCTTTTCTAGTGAGTCATCTCTTCGCATGAAGTGGCCAAAGTACTGGAGTTTCAGCTTCAACATCAGTCCTTCCAATGAACACCCAGGACTGATCTCCTTTAGGATGGACTGGTTGGATCTCCTTGCAGTCCAAAGGTAAGAATTTATTAACCCTGTGATAGTGTTAAAATATATCCACAGATTTACTGAAATTCTCTCTTTGGAAAATGTTACCTAATTTCCCTCCCCTTAAGTATGAGATGGACTTAATGTATCACTTCTAAAAAGGAGAATACAGAAAAAGAAAAATAGTAACTTTATATTGAAAACTCTGGGAGAAACTATCTTAACCAAAGGATCAAGCCTAACATTACTAGTCATAAAGGAACCTGGTAGGCTACAGTCCATAGGGTTGCAAAGAGTTGGTCATGACTGAGCAGCTTCACCTGATACTATGTACTCTCTGATATAAAGTCATTAGAAGAGCACCTGATATTACTGTTTCCAAAATTACACAACCTCAGTTTAACCATGAGAAAGTATTAGACAGATTAAATTAAAGGCTATTCTACAAAATGTCTAATTAGTATTCTTTTAAAGTGTCAAATTTATGAATACACAAGGAAAGATGAAAGAAATTTCAGGTTAGAGGAGAGAGATCAAGGCAATATAAGGGGCTTACCTGGTGGCTCAGACTGATGCTGAAGCTCCAATAATTTGGCCACCTGATGTGAAGAACCAACTCTCTGGAAAAGACCCTGATTCTGGGAAAGATTGAAGGCAAAATGAGAAGAAGGCATCAGAGAATGGAATGGTTAGATAGCATCACCGAATCAGTGGATAAAAATTTGAGCAAACTCTGGGAGATAGTGAAGGAAGCCTGCTGCAGTCTATAGCATTGCAAAGAGTCTGACATAATGAGTAAATGAGCATGATAACCTGGATTGGATCCTGGAACAAGAAAAGAAGGCATTAGTGAAAAATGTGGGGAAATCCAACTAATGTTTATAGTTTAGTTCATGAAATTGTACCATCTTAATTTTTCAATGTTGATAATGAAGAGCATATGGAAACTCTCGTACTCTCTCTACAACATTGCTATAAGTAGAAAATTACTTCAAAATCACAAGTTTTAAAAAGGTCAAGCCTGGAAACAATTAAATGTTTACCTTTCAAGTAAGCAAAAACAAATGAGTGATACAATGGCAAAAAATAGATTATTTGTAATGCTAAGAGGAGCTTTAAATGTGTATGACCTAGATTCTCTTTATTTTAGTATCATTCCAAAATGGTAAAATTATATTGTTATTGGCTGAAGCGTTAATGTTTTATTTGTGTCAAGCAAAGTTATGAATAGAGATGAAGCATGTCCAGGAAAAGCCAGTGTATGTTTAAAAATATATATATATATATATCTCCACTTTGAAAGATTTGATAACAACAGACTTTAGATAAATCTAATCTTTAAAAGAGCTGTTATTAAAATTATAGAGAAGAAAATAATCCTTCTATCAGATGAGTTTTAAAATACTTTAATGAATTTCATTTGTGTATGTAAAGATGTAATAGACTATTAAGTTATCTAAGTGAATGTTTTCCCCATATCATTTAACAGTAAGCATATGTTTGTTGTATTCTCATTGCATGATTGTGGAACCTAGGGGTCTGATAACTTTCATTCTCCTTCCTTGAAACATGTTCCCAGCATAATAATTTTCCATGCACTCCTCACTATCCACATCATATCCCAACTGCTCCTTGGAGCCTTTGATAATTACTGTAGTCCTCATTTTTTGTCAAAACTTTACATCTCATTTTTCTCCCCTTAGTTAACATGAGTGCCTTAGTCAATATTTCATACTTAAGCACAGGCACTACCTTGTACTTATTTCTTTCCCCAAAGCACCCAGCACAGTGCTGAACCTAAATAGGGCCTTAATGAATAATTGATTGTTTAATTAAACTCAATGCTTGTACAACAAGGATAATCCATTTCCTGACTCTGCAAGACAACACCAAAATTACTGTTTATCAGAGACTGCCCTTATTGCTGAACATGTATTGTAGGCAAAATACTAAAGCTGCAAGTGCGAAAATCGTGCCAGATTAGTGATCATCCCTGTGTTCCCCATCAGAAGTTATTTGAACCAGCTGCAGTGCAATGACTTTTGACCTACTTTCCATTTTTAAATTGAATTAGGAGCTAAACTATGTATTTCTCCCCGTCTTTGAATGGCCAAACAAACATCAGCACTTCCAAAAATAAGTAAATAAATAAAATAGAAAAATTTCATCAGTTAAAAGACTATAAAGTTCAGGATTTTTTCTTTTAAAAAATGTGTTCTCATCTCTGGAAAAACTCTCAAGGCATTGTATTTTCAGAAAAAAAAATGGACAAAAACAGTTATGAGGTGACAGTTGAATGAACTTTTCAAAAGATTGGAAAGGGGGTGGGAATAAAATTTTGAACTGAATAAAGAAGAAATGGCAAACAGAGGAAATCAACTGTATGCTCCTGATACTTTTTTCTTTTTGTAAACTACAAAATCCTAAATCATTTTCTAATTTCCCTTAAATGGTTATGAACCTCATAATCTTTTAAAAAATAGAGAATATGTCCTACAGCATTAAAATGGACATCACTGACATATTTAAGAATTTCAGCAAACATATATTCTTGAAACTTGAGGTATCAGAAGGGGAACACATGTATACCCATGGCAGATTCATGTCAATGTATGACAAAATCAACATGATAATGTAAAGGAACAAGTAAATAAATTAATTAATTTTTAAAAGCTATATTGCATTTGGTTCATTATCAAGTATCCTAAAAATGTGTACAAGCTTTGACCCTGCAATTCAGCTTTTATGAATTTATCTAAAAAAAAAAAAAAAACCACATGTTTTTGTTTGAGTTGAGTAAGAACTCTGTAAAGGTCAGAATCCCACCGCAGATGAGATTTTGCTCTAGGGTGCAAACCCTTATAACAAGCTAACTCTAATTTTAATTAATGATTGACATAGAAATCCTGTAAAATAAATAAAAATGATTCATTTGACAACATATGGCAAATGCCAAGCTATGGGGGTTTTCATCCTTTTTTGTAACATCCATATTGTTATCATAAGGTAACTGGAATTTGGCTGCCTAAGAGACAATAACATAGAGGCTGCCCTTTTCAAATATCTGTGTTTCTCCCAGGAAGATAAATACTACAGAAGTATGCAAAATAAAGAGGAAAACAAAGATGTTCTTATACAATTTATTTGAGCTTGTATCTTGAGGTTTTTTTGAAGTTCATTTACAATTCTAAAGTCTCTGACTCATTGACTTCTTTAATTTATAAAGACATTAATTTAGCTATTACTACTGTAATCTATTAGCTTCCCTAGTGGCTCAGATGGTAAAGAATCTGCCTGGAATGTGGGAGACCTGGGTTCCATACCTGAGTTGTCTGGAGAAGGGCATGGCAATCCACTCCAGTATTCATGCTTGGAGAATCCCACGGACAGAGGAGACTGGCAGGCTACTACCAATACATCTTCCTGAGGACACTTATTTTTAAAGCAATGCTTGGAAATCATCATTTCAAATATTCATCTGTATATTTTCAGAATAAAATAAAATGGAAAAAATTTTTTTCTTGTATTTTTGTAGAGTCCCAACAATTTTTAACCAATTCCTTTGACCCAGAAGCTATACTGCTCCTCCTGGAAACCGATGAGATTTTTTCCTTAGCCCAAAGTTAAAGTATCAGAAATACAACCATTAATAAGACATGTGGAACCTCTCTGAAGGTCCAGTAGTTAAACAAAAACAAACTCTGTGCTTCTCCTGCAGGAGGCATAGATTCAATCCTGGTCTGCAAACTAAGATCTGCTGTGCAGAAAAGACAGGTGGCAAGCGTGTAATTTACTTGAAACTATTAGTAGAGAAATGGTCCAAAACTATTTAGATTTCACAGCAGATTTTAAATGCTATACTTCCAAGTATTTTACCATTAACCAGTGGTAATGGTAAATGGTACCAATAGAGTTCTATCTGCTTCCTTTATTTGACTATGAATGTGACACCTGGGTTACTTTATAAAAATGTTGGAGGACTTTACTCTTCCTAGAATTTTTTCTTTTGCTGTTCATTTATTCATTAATTTACTCATTCATATATCCAACAAGCATTTATGAGCTGCTAAATATGAGAGCTGCTGTATCAGTCACTGGGGAAACCATGATGAGGAAAAAAAGGCTTGGCTGCTATGAAAGTAAGAGTTTAGTAAAGTAAGTCGGTACTAACCAAACTATTACAGAAATAAATGTGGAATTACAACTTTGATCAGTGCCATGGAGAAAGGGATGTGGTACCATTGAATGGTAGACTAAGAGAAGGCTTCCCTAAGTTAAAAATGCAAGGGGAAATTTAGGTTGCTTCTATGTCCTGGCTACTGCAAATAGTTCTGCAGTGAACACTAGGGTGCATGTGTCTTTTAGAATTGTGATTTTCTTTGGGTTTATGTCTAGTAGTGGGATTGCTGGATCATATGGTAGTTTTATTCCTGGTTTGTTAAGGAATATCTGTACTATTCTCCGTAGTGGCTGTACCAATTTACATTCCCACCAACAGTGCAGTAGGGTTCCCTTTTCTCTACACCCTCTCCAGCATTAATTGTTTATAGTTTTCTTGCTGATGGCCATTATTCTCATGGGTGTGAGGTGATACCTCGTTGTTGTTCTGATTTGCATTTCTCTAATAATGTGCTAGGTTGAGCATCTTTAATGTGGTTGTTGGCCATCTGTATGTCTTCTTTGGAGAAACACCTGTTTAGGTCTTTTGTCCATTTTTTAAATTGGGTCATTTTTCTGATATTGAGCTGTATGAGCTCCTTATATATTTTGGCGATTAATCCTTTGTCAGTTGCTTTATTTGCAATCATTTTCTCTCATTCTAAGGATTGTTTTTAAAATTTTTAATTTTTCCTTTGCTGTGCAAAAGCTTTTAAGTTTAATTAGGTCTCGTTTGTTTATTTTTGTTTTCATTCCCATTACTTTAGGAGGTGGGTCATTGACGCACTGTTCACAATAGCTAAAGGACATGGAAGAAACCTAGATGTCCATCAGCAGATAAATGGATAAGAAGTTGTGGTATATATATATAAAATGGAATATTACTCAGCCATAAAAAGGAATAAATTTGAGTTATTTGTAGTGAGGTGGATGAATCCAGAGCCTTTTATATAAAGTAAGTCAGAAAGAGAAAAACAAATATCATATATTAATGCATCTATATGGGATATAGAAAAATACTACTGATGAACCTAATTACAGAGAAGAAATGAAGATGCAGATATAGAGAATGGTCTGGTGGACACAGCAGGAGAAGGAGAGGGTAGGACAGGTTGAGAACATATCATTGACAGATATCCATGAGCATGTGTAAAGTAGATAACTAGCAGGAAGCTGCTGTATGACACAGGGACCCTAGCCTGGTGCTCTGTGACGACCTAGAGGGGTGGAATAGGGTGGGGATGGAGGTGCAAATATATATAATCATGAATGATTCACACTGATGTACAGCAGAGTCCACCACAGCCCTGTAAGGCAATTATCTTCCAATTTAAAAAAGAATGGAAGTGGCGAGAATGTAGCATAAAAAAGAGATAGCATGCACTCAGTCATCAGATATTCAACTAGGAACTGAGGTAACAGCTGCAATGAGACTTGGTGGATGGCCTTAAGTAGAAGGAAGCACGTGTTTTTTAGCAACTGAAAAAAGATTGGAGTGTGAGGTAGAGGAGTTATGAGTTGGAACCTTATGGTTGGCAGGAGAAGGGATGTACTGAGTCTCATAAGCATTCTAAAAGCAACAGGAAGCCATTGAGAGTCAAGTGGGTAGTGATATAGCTGGGTATGTTTCCAAAACTACCTTGGGTGCCTATTTGGAGAAGATGTTCATGAAGGCAAATTGTAAAGCCTTTCCCAGCTTGATTGCTCTTTGAGAAAGTTCTACCTTCTCTTTATTTTCAGGGATATTTGGCATTAGTTAAATATATACAACACTATTACTGTAAAATACACACCATTCTTTGGAAATACCCACCATCCTTCCTTTATCCCAAGCAGTCCACTTGGATAAACTGAGGAATTAATTTGCTTTGGGAGCTAGAGGATAAAGTCAGTATGCTCTTTATCTAATGTCTGTGTGTGTGTGTGTGTGTGTGTGTGTGTGCATGCACATGTAATTCTTTTTTCCTATGATGAAGAATGTCTCCCTGTTCCTTTCATTTACGTTTAAGTCCTCTTTCCATAAAGGTTTTGAAAGATTGAAAATCTATTTACCATCTTGATTAGATTGGTATATGTTTATTCTACATCTAGAATGATAATTTAAATGAGTTTTCCCATTTACATTCAGTTGGGCTTTTTTAAAATTTTAAATCTTGACTTGGTGGTGGTGACGCTATTTGGCTGTCAAAATGGGCTATGATGATGCGTGTTTGTTAAAACAAGGGGTTTTTAAGAAGCTCTTCATGCCCTCTGCTAGGTACTTGTGTGGCTCCCCTAGCTTTTTATCAGATGTAGCATTTATCTTGTAATCCAGCTAGTTTCTCACACACACACACACACAGCAGCCAGTGTTTTTCCATGCACAGTGTTTTTCCTCTTCTACCTTGAAAACAGTTCACTATGTCTCACACAGGTGTGAAGACACTGAAGTAGACTTTATTGTGAGGAAATCAAATATGTTACTGTGTCATTTCTCTGGATATAAATGAAGTCTGTAGTATGAATGTGGACTCACCAACATGTTGTCTATAGCCAATATGTATAATACTTTCAGCCCATAATTTGTAGAACTGAGAAATGTAACCACAGATGACACATAAAGAGCAATTAGCTTTGTGGAAATAAAGTGTTATAAAATAGTTTTCAACTAAGGAAGAAAAAATTTCTCTCTACCCAGGGGCATGAATGTGGATCTGTGTGCAGGAGAGGCGGAGTAATGCAGGAGTTAGGTGTGTGCTACATAAGAGGCAGGCTGGGTGGGTTGTAATCCTATCTCCACCATTTATCACCTGCATGCCATGGGCCAAAGTCCTTATTCTCTCTGTGTCTCAGTTATCTGGGCTCTGAAATTAGTACAATCATAGAGTTCACCTCATCTGGTTCTGACCAGGATTAGATGAGAGGGAAACTGTGAAGGTATTAGAAGAGTGCCTGGCACAAAGTAAGGGATAAAAATAACATTAAGCGATGGTAATCACGTCACATCGATTGAGTAAACTGTGTGATTAAGACTCAGACCTTGTAAAGGACTTTACTTAGTTCCCAACTGTTTGCCTGAAATTCTCTGAGTGACAGCAAAGGGAGAAAAATAGGTATAGGGAAAGACTGACTTATGAAATTCAAATAAGTGACATTTCAAGCTACTGTTTAGTTCTTCATCACTGACAAACAGCTTATTTTTGTACATTTTAAAGATGAAAGAAAATGCATGCATATTAATTTTAAATTAGGCTTTCTAATGGGGTAGAATTTTTCAAGTGATTTCCAATAGTGGGAAGATGAAGCATTTACACCCAAGTGCACATTTTACGGTTTTAGGCTAAAATAAATCATTACAATTAAAGGTATCCCCAAAGCTCCTCACATTGTGGAGAAAAGACTGGGGACATGTGTACATACACATACATTCTCAAATACCAGATTCAAAATAGGTATCATGACCATACTTTCACTCAATGGTTTACCAGCAGTGAGGATTGTTAGATTTTTTTGGTAGCATTGAAATTACTGTTATATTATCCAAAGTAAAAATGTGATAAAAGGTGATAGCTACGGATTTTACTTAGCTGTAGTCTTGCAAATATAGTTCAAAATTTGTGTTTTCCTAAGTAGCAGCTCAGATAACCTTAGGCAATGGAATAATTGTATTAATAATTAAATCGTTAGACAATGCTTACATCTGAGTTCAACAGACTTCAGTCTCCCACATGCTTTAAATCCTTTTATGATGAACTGATGGAAAGTTTGAACACTACAGATTAATCTTGTACTAGTCTTCATGTATTATTATGCTCATCCGGGAAGTCCTTTTCCTTTCTAGCTTTGTAAATTCAATGTGGCCAACCTGGGCTTTCTCCTGTACTTCCTATTCTATGAAGCTTCTCGAACATTCGCTGCTACTAATTATAATAATCATAAATGTTTCTATAATTATGATACTATTACTAATATCATTACTTCTGCTGGTACCCATTAATATCACCATCATCATCATCAGTACTTACTGAGTGCTAAAGGTGAGCAAGTTCTATGTCCATCATTATAGTTAATCATTTCAATAGCACTCTGAAAGATACATGCTAATATTATTCTCTATTTATGGGTAAGAAACTGAGACTTAGAAAGTTTAAATAGTTATCCAATTTCATTAATGCAAATAAAGATGGACCCAAACTTTAAATCCACGCGATCTAACTCCAGGGCTCTAATCTCTTATCCACTCTGATTTACTACCCAAAATAATAACTGAAATATTAGATATTTAACTGGTACTTTCTCTATGTTTTAATGTTTATATCTGAAGCTTCTATTTCCCCCTAAATATCTTTTCTTTCTTCCTTAGAACTAGAATCTAAAATTAGCTAGGCACATGAATATGACCCTGTGTCCTAAATTTTCTACGCATCTGTGTGAATTGTCTGTGTAATGAGTTGTTTGTGTAAGTCCTCCTTAAAAAGGAGAAGTTCATCATCCTTTGATCCTTTCTTCATTCTCCCAGTTGTATTGGGGAGCTGGCAATGGACTAGCCATCAGAATATGAGATGGAAGCCACATGCTAAGGATGGTAGAGAGGCATTGCAGAAAAAGCCTAGGTCCTTGATGCTGTGCCACACTGAGCAACCCTGTACTAACCCTTTCTAGCCTTATTTTAATTGGGGGAAATAAGTTTCTACTGTGTTTATATGTTATTTTCAGGGTTTTTTTCTCTTAAATATAAACTGATATTGCCTAACACACCCTCAGAGAGAAGAGTCTTTTATAAAGTGTGAATACTCCTAATGTTTAAAAGGTACTTGGTAAATATCAGATTGCTTTTTGATAATTATACAGTTCCAAATATCTTTGAGGTCTAAAGTAGTGAAAATCTAGGTCTATTATACATACATTTAAAACTGTAGTATATTTGTAGCTCTTAGTTTTGGATCGTGTATTGGCTGATGTTTATTTTGCAGACACTCTAGTCACTTCTTCATATTAACACATGGTAAAGTTGATAAAATGCTATTATACGTACTTGGGAACACTCACAGGGCTGATAGAATAAGGAAAATACATTGAGGGAAAGATACCCTTTCTGAATTAATGTCTGATCTATTACAGTGGCTTCCCAGGTGACTCAGTGTCAAATCTTCTCTTCCTGGAAATGCAGGCAATACAGGCTTTGATCCTCGGGTCGTGAATATCCCCTGGAAGAGGAAATGGCAACCCATCTCAGTATTCTCACCTGAAAAATGTTTTGGACAGAGGAGCCTAGCAGGCTATAATCCATGGGGTTGCAGAAAGAATTGAACATGACTGAGCAACTGAGCACTGAGCACTTATTACAGTAGTCTTAACTGTTGTTATTATAGTAAAGAACCTGTCAGCAATTACTTTATAAAATCTTCATTCTAATAGTTATGTATACTTTTCTTCATTAATCAAATTTATTGTGATACAGCATTAGAAAACATCTGGAAGTTAGCACAAACCAAGTCAAGAAGGAAGGCAGTCTAAAAAGTGCCTTCCAACAAGAGCTGTCAATGATACAGAACTGAGATTCTACATAAGAAAATTCACCATAGAATTATTAAAGAATCAACTCTATGCAGCTCAGTGTTGCTTTTATCTGGGGAATGTTGTCTAATACCTTACCTTATCAGAAAAGAAAACAATCTGGCATTAAAATAGAATGGGGAAAGTATTCATATTTGTTCTTTTATTTATTATCTCAACTCTTAATAATAAGTATTTTCCTAGCCCTTGGGTCTTAGCTCTCATGATATGATGTAAGAATAACCAATATTGACATAAGTCATGCCTGCCTGGAGCTTACTTTCTGATGGATGAAGGCAGACAATAATCGTAAATAATTGAAAGACTAAGATATTTTAAAATAGTGGTTGAGGTTAACAAGATAATGAGATTGAAAGCGATCAGAGACAAAGGACCATCAGGTCAGATCTTTCTGAGGATGTGTCATTTGAGCTGAGACCTAGATGACAAGATATGCCAATCCTATGAAAATTCTGGGAAAAGCCCTTTAGACAAGGGAAATAAGAAGTGCACAAGCCTTGAGGCTGGGACAAGCTTCAATGACTCGGGAGATTGGAGATAACTTCAGAGCTTCAGGAGCAAAGTAGAAGTGAGGAGAGTGGTGGGTGGTAACATCAGAGGGATAGGCAGGACTGGATTTTGTAGGACCTGGAAAATCATGGGCAGAGGTTTGAATTTAATTTTCAGTTCTTTCAACATGAGAGACAGTGAAAGTAACAGTTTTATGTTAAAGACCTAAGTTCTTTGGCTGTTTATAGCTTCCAACTTAAACTTGGATTTTTAGGATGTGAATTTCTAAGTTCTCATATCTATATCTATATTCTTTAATTGAACATCAGTGCTGAAACTGTCTGGTATTTGACAAATGCTCATGTAAATGGGAATATGAAAGCTGAAACAAGTTATGGATTCTTGTGGCCTATGATAAATCATGAATCTTACTCAATTATGAGCCTCTGTTTATTCATGGTGAAAGCATACAGAAATAGTAAACTCAGCCTTACCTGTCGATAATGCATTAAGTTGATTAAATATTGATTTTTAATTTTAGATCTGTCATTTCTTATTTGATAATATTTTAAATTTGCCTTTTCTTATTTATTGCTCTATATATCCATTTCTTAAAACGCATCATTGGAAAAGCTGTGGTAAATTGTTAAATATATGGATAAGAGTAGACAAATGGAGACAAAGTAACACCAAATTGTATGTTTGTAAAGATGTTCTTATATTGTTTGCAAAATCTGGGAGGTATATTCTGCTCATTGGATTTATGTTACAGGATTTAGCATTAGAGGCAGATACACTGCATTGTTTGCAGTATCTAAGTCAGAGAAAATAGTATACGCTCATGTCACCTGCTCCTCCCAGGAACACAGACATCGCTAGTTAGCTTCCTCCAACAGAACTCAGCCTCAGCCTGAGAAATCTTTTAGCGTCATGTCCTAAGTAGCTACTACTCATCAGTGGGTTATCAAGAGAAACGAGCTGATCAGTTGCCCTTGCCTTAAACTAACAAAGATCAAAGAAAATATGCGTCTTTTCCAGGTGTGAAAATTCTTGTTCGCATCTCACAATAGGGGATAACATAAAGAATATGGGCTCAAGGGACTTAGGGTAAGATTAATAAAATGATTGATAAATGTGTGCTCAGTTGCTTATTCATGTCAGACTCTGCACCCCCATGGACTGTAGTCCCCCAGGCTCCTCTGTCCATGGAACTTTCCAGGCAAGAATATTGGAGTGGGTTGCCACTTCCTACTCCAGGGATCTTCCCACCCCAGGGATCAAACCTGCATTTCTTGCATCTCCTGCCTTGGCAGGCAGATTCTTTACCACTAGCACCACCTGGAGGTGTTTAATAAATATTGGATTCTGTATTTTTCCTAGAAACTCAAATGATACTACTTTGGCCTCAGTCATATAGGAGTACTATAGAGGTCCAAAAAGGTTTTTATTCTCAAATAAGACCTTGTTCTCTCCCATTATCAATATTATCTGGACTCATATTTAGAGGAACATCCAGAGGAAAGTACACATCTACACCCCAGATTTGCCTGTTTTTATTTCAAGTCAGAAATTTATTGCTTGTCCAAATACATTTACAACCTTACAGGTATTAATATTGTTGTCTTCAAATAAGTTCTAAAGAAAAAGGGAAAAGGAAGAAGGGAAGAGTTCATAAAAAGGCCATTGACTTAGGTGAAGAATGCAAAAAAATTAAGGTTTTAAGCTTACAGTATTTGGGCAAAATATTAAAGTTATTTTTATGTTAATTATAATATTGAACATAACATTCTACCATAAATATATTAATATATATTTATGTATACTAAAATACATATCAAACATAACATTCTAGCATAAATTATTGTTAAACATAATATTCTAGCATAAATTATTCAACATAAAATATCATCTACTCCTTGTGTGGTTTGTATTAAAGAGGAAATAAAAATTTGGGTGAATTCCCATTCATTGTTAAGATGAATTTTTATAATGGGATATATTTCTACATATTTTATATAACTTTTTGAAAGTATCTTTTATAGTAAATGCTAAATGAAAAGCAATCTTTTTTTCTCAGTTTTACTGAGAAATAATTAACATTTCACCATATAAGTTTAAAGCATATAGCATAATGGTTTGATTAACATAGATTGTGAAATGATTGCCGCACCTCAGTTACCCTAATATCTATCTTCTCATATAGATACAATAAAATAAAATAAAGGGAAAAAAATCAATCCTTCTTATCTATGTTTCCTGTTCCTAGGAGATTATTTTACTTTATTAGAAACTTTTGAACTTTTTAGTTTATAACATCTGGAAAATATACAGGACTTCCAGCCCCCTAGCAAGAAATGTTAATTAAGAGACTCTGTGATGGGATGAGGTAGAGGATGGCTCAAGCTCATGTTAGAATTTTCTAGTGGTTACGAGGCATGTGGGTAATTAAAATATATTATCTTTTGTTAGTTGCATTGTTTCATTTGCTTTAGAATTAAATAGGTTTAAATAATTGTTTAGGAGCCCCCTTTTGTAAAAATGAGGTGTGGACTAAAAATAAATTGATTCAGAAATGCAGCATGTTAACAGGAGACAACTTTTATTTATTTTTGAGCCCTCGGATTCATGCTGGACACTCAATAAATGCTTGTTGAGTAAATGAATAATCTGGATGAATCTATAACTCTTAAAAAACGAGATGACTGTTCTCCCAATGAAATATAAATGCAAAAAGGTAGGTCTATAGATTTTTATTTCCCTATACACTTCCAAACTGCAACAGCTGTTTTATGAAGTATAGGAATATTGCTCTTACTCATTCTCACATGAAAATGTCTGTTACAAAGAACTGAGCTTTCTAGTAGTTCATAATGACCTGTCCCTTCAAACAGAACTGATCAGTGATTTGGAATCAACCTACCAATTCTAAAAATGAGACATTGCTCATATTGATTTCTTATGTGGCTATCTATCATCTTTGTACTGAAGAAGAAAATTGCAGTAAGTTAACATTGATGAATATTAGGAGTAAACTTTCAAACCATAGGTTTTGTTGAGTATTACCTACCATGAGGTTCATTTCTTCTTAACCCCTAGTGCTGATTGTTTGCAATGAGAAAGCTAATATTACATTAGAAAACTCATGTGTGTGTTTTAATAATATAATGTATTAATATTATACTACCTTAAATATGTCAGGTGAAGGACAAATACCGTGTGTGTGTGTGTGTGTGTGTGTGTCATGGTGCGCAAAAGCTCAGTCACTTCAGTTGTGTCTAACTCTTTGTAACCCTATGAATTGTAGCCCACCAGGCTACTCTTTCCATGGGGATCACCAGGCAAGAACACTGGAGTGAGTTGCCATGCTCTCCTCCAGGGGATCTTCCTGACCCAGGGATCAAACTCACATCTCCTTCATCTCCTGTGTTGCAGACAAATTCTTTACTGCTGAGCCACCAGGAAAGCCCAGAAAAAAATCTTAATTCCACTAAAATTGGTATATTTAAGTATTATTCTGGGCTTGCCTGGTGGCTCAGCAGTAAAGAATCCACTTGCAATGCAGGAAATGTGTGATCCATCCCTGAGTTAGGAAGATCCCCTGGAGAAGGAAATGGCAAACTGCTCCAGTCTTCTTGCCTGGAGAATCCCAAGGACAGAGGAGCCTGGAGGACTATAGTCTATGAGGTTACAAAAGAGTCAGACACAACTGAGCAACTACACAACAAGAAATATTATTTTGTTTCCTACCAATCTTTGAATTATTTATGGTAACCTAATGAATTTCTACCAATATCATGCTTTAAGGACTTGACTGGTAGCTCAACTGGTAAAGAATCCACCTGCAATGCAGGGGATCCCAGTTTGATTCCTGGGTTGGGAAGATCCCCTGGAGAAGGGATAAGCTATCCACTCCAGTATTCTTGGGCTTCCCTGGTGGCTCAGATGGTAAAGAATCTGCCTGAAATGTGGGAGACCTGGATTTGATCCCTGGGTTCCATACCTAGGTTCCATCCCTGGGTTGGGAAGCTCCCCTGAAGAAGGAAATGGCAACCTACTCCTATAATTCTGCCTGGAGATTCCCCATGGGCAGAGGAGCCTGGAGGGCCTCAGCCCATGGGGTCCCAAAGAGTCAGACATGACTAAGTAACTAAGCACACCACATCATGGCTTAAAATGTTATTTAAATAGTAATTATAAAATTTACCATGCTTATTGTGTTGACTGACAGTAAATGCAAGTGTCTTGAAAAGGTACTTTTAAGAGATGTTGGAGATTCATCAAACAATTAAGAGTAGAACTATTCCATTTCTGAGTATTTATCCAAAAAAACATAAAAACACTCATTTGAGAATATATATGCACCCCATCATGGCCTTCCCTGGAGGTAAAGAATCCACCTGCAGTGCAGGAGATGCAGGTTCAATCTCTGAGTCATGAAGATCCCCTGGAGAAGGAAATGGCAACCCATTCCAGGATTCTTGCCTGGAGAATCCCATGGACAGAGGCCTGGCGGGCTACACTCCATGGGTTCGCAAGAGTCAGACATGACTTAGCAACTAAACCACCACCATGCACCGCTATGTCCATTACCACAAGATATGGAAACAGTCTGTTGATGGGTGACTAGGTAAAGATGATGATGATGATGATGATTATGTGTGTGTGTAGGTGTTTATGTGGAATGTTACTGAAGCATAAGAAAAACGCAACCCTGTGAACTGCAACAACATGGTTATACCTTGATTGTATTAGTATTATACTACATGAAATATGTCAGATGAAGAAGGACAAATACCATAGGATTTCACTCATTTGTGGAATTTAAAACAAAAAAGTGAACAAAAGAAATAAAGCAGAACCAAACTCATAGACACAGAGAGAAGATTTGTGGTTACCAAAGAGGAAGAGGGTTGGGGGTGCATGAAATGGGTGAAAGGGGTCAACTGTATGGTGGCTGATGGCAGCTAGGCTTGTGCTAGTGATCACTTGGTAGTATATGCAGATGTCAAATTATAATGTTGTATCCTTTCAGTTTGTAAAATAAAACATGCTGGTAGCTATTTATGTAAGGAAGAATTTACATTGTTTGTAGAAAATAACTGAACCTATTAGTTTGCTTACAGAGAGCAAAGAGATCAATGCCATTAAAGTCATTCTCATGGGGACAGTTAGCATCACATGGAGAAAATCCCTTGACCAGTTTGCAACTAAACCACTAACTCAAAAGATCGAGGCTGCAATTCAGAGAAATAGTAAAGAACTTAACTGGCTTAATGCAAAGTCATCAACATAAATTATAAAAAATAATAAAATATACTACTTAAAATTGAATCAGAAAAATGTTACCTTCACAGTTGATACACATTCTAAAAGTGGTATATATTATAAATGATTACAAATTCCAAATCCCAGACAGCCTTGGTACTAAAGTTAATGTGCTCTTTTATAGTGAATAAATTTATCTATGGGAAATCAATCTAGAGATGTGCTACTAAATTCTGCGTACCTATCTCCCTCAGGCAAATTTTTATCTCAAATGCAAAACAATTAATCTTCTTGTTTTTATTTCTGATGTCCATGTGACTTTGAGCTAATGATCTATAACTTGATATAAGAAGCAGAGTAATTGTCAGGTTTATTTTTGATTCAACTCAAAAAAATGATTTTTCAATGAATTATTATAGTGCATCTAGATAAGAGCTAAATCAGTATGTATTATTCTCTATCATTAAAAATATCAAAGTTTAAGAGCATATATTACTCATTGTAAAGATATGTTTTCAATTATCTTTTCTCTTAAAAATTTAAAATTTGAAACATATCTTTAAGTTTAACATAGGATCTACTACTTTTTATATTTAGGTATATGTCTATTTTTTTGACATTGCTTGTTTAAAAGTTTATTGAAGTACCATTGATTTACAGTGTTGTGTTAATTTCTACTTTACAGCAAAGTGACTTAGTTATAAACATACACACATATATATACACACAAATATTCTATTTCATATTTTCTCCATTATGGCTTATCACAGACTATTGAATATATTTCCCTCTGCTATACAGTAGGACATTGTCAAAGATGAATTGTTTATAGGCATGTGGATTTATTTCTGGGCTCTCCATTCTGTTCCATTGGAGGAGAAATTGGCGACCCACTCCAGTATTCTTGCTGGGAAAGTCCTCTGGACAGTTGAGCTGGGTAGCCTACAGTCCACAGGGTTGCAAAGAGTTGGACACAATTTAGGACTTAGCAACTGAACAAGAAACAGTTCCGTTCCATTGATCCATGTGTATATTTTTGTGCCAATACCATACTATTTTAGTTACTGTAGTTCTGTAGTATTGTCTAAAGTCTGGGAAGGGTATGCCTCCTCCTTTCTTCTTTTTCCTCAGAATTGCTTTGGCAGTTTTAGGCCTTTTATTATTCCATATATATTTTAGGATTATTTGCTCTAGTTCTATGAAAAATGTTATGAGAAATTTGATAAACATCTCATTAAATCTGTAGATTACTCTGGGTAGTATGTGTCTAATTGTGTGTTTTTAACAGTGAAAATAATTCCATATAATTTGATTATTTGTTTAGTTGCTCAAGTTTCATTCTCAATGTACTTTTATTATATTTTCATTAATTATTCTCAAAGAATATTTGAATAACTGCATGGAACCATCTTAAAATCCTAACAGACGGCCTTAGAGGATTTTGAGGGTTTGTCAAAATCAAACTTGAAAGAAGCAGTGGTTTAGGTGGGGCTTGTTTGCCAATTACCACAGGTCACTATGCCAAAGCCCTTAACTGTGTGGATCACTATAAACTCTGGAAAACTCTTAAAGAGGTGGAAATACTAAACCACCTGACCTGCCTCTTGAGAAATCTGTATGTAGGTCAGGAAGCAACAGTTATAACTGGACATGGAACAACAGACGGTTTCCAAACCAGAAAAGGAGTACGTAAAGGCTGTATATTGTCATCCTGCTTATTTAACTTATATGCAGAGTACATCATGAGAAACGCTGGGCTGGATGAAGCACAAGCTGGAATCAATATTGTTGGGAGAAATATCAATAACCTCAGATATGCAGATGACACCACCATTATGGCAGAAAGTGAAGAAGAACTAAAGAGCCTCTTGATGAAAGTGAAAGAGGAGAGTGAAAAAATTGGCTTAAAGCTCAACATTCAGAAAACTAAGGTCATGGCATCTGGTCCCATCACTTCATGGCCAATAGATGGGGAAACAGTGGCAGGCTTTATTTTTGGGGGCTCCAAAATCACTGCAGATGGTGACTGCAGCCATGAAATTAAAAGACACTTACTCCTTGGAAGAAAAGTTCTGACCAACCTAGATAGCAATTAAAAAGCAGAGACATCACTTTGCTAGCAAATGTCTGTCTAGTCAAAGCTATGGCATTTCCAGTAGTCATGTATGGATATGAGAGTTGGACTATAAAGAAAGCTGAGTGCCAAAGAACTGATGCTTTTAAACTGTGGTGTTGGAGAAGACTCTTGAGTGTCCCTTGGGCTGGAAGGAGACCCAACCAGTCCTTCCTAAAGGAAATCAGTCCTGAGTATTCATTGGAAGGAATGAATATTCCTTCCAATGCTGAAGCTGAAGCTGAAACTACAATACTTTGGCCACCTGATGTGAAGAACTGACTCATTTGAAAAGACTCTGATGCTGGGAAAGATTGAAGGCAGGAGGAGAAGGGGATGACAGAGGATGAGATGGTTGGATGGTATCACCAACTCAATGGACATGAGTTTGAGTAAACTCCAGGAGTTGGCAATGGACAGGGAGGCCTGGCATGCTGCAATCCATGGGGTCGCAAAGAGTCAAACATGACTGAGTGACTGAACTGAACTGACAGGTCACATCCTATAGATCTTCCAAAATAGACAGGAGGGACACAGGTATGATCCATATCTTATGTCACGATCATAACCATTTTATGAAAATGTCCTCATCACTAAAGTATTAATGATTTACAGGATAGATCCATCAAGACACTCAATTTTGTGATGAAAAATAATTTCAGTTGATTCATACTCGTAAACTAGTTGTCTTCAGTTGAACAACACATACAAATTCATTTACGATGTTTGACCTAAGTTTTAGAAATACATACTGTGTTGTGCTTGGCATTGCTCTCTGAATGCTTTTTTAGCATTCTGGATTGTGTGTGGCAGAAACTGCCTTGACTACATTCCATAATGAGGATATATCAGGAATGTTACCACTACTTGTGAATCACTAGGTTGGAATAACTAGTTCCTGAAGTTAGCCATCTTTATTTCAAAAAGTATCTACAAATTTTATGGATAACTGGTGTTTCAGAAATTGTTATTAAACAGCCAGGATTTTTTAGTACCAGGTTTCTGCTTTAGAGTATTATGATCCATTACAATTCAAAGTTATTGAATGGATTAATTAAAACAATCATGATTTCTCCAAAGGCCAAGTTTCTGGTCCCACTTTCAAAGGTTAACCATACTGACAACATAGTCACTTATGAACATTGTAAAGATTATGATAGAGATGTGGTAATTACATAATATTTAATGAAGAGCTCATAAAATATAATGCTCAATACAGAACCCTTAAAAGAACATTACTTGTCAAAAATGGGAGGATATTTGGTACTAGTAGGAATGAGCAGCTGTTGAATCAAGGAAAATGTCAATGAAAAAGCAGTATTTCAAGTTTATAGTGCTGAAATTGATTCATAAAGCAATTTACTTTTTTTAATCAAGTATCAATAGTGTCAGATTCAGTTAGTAATATGTACAAGGGTTTCTTTGTGAATTGAGAAATATCTTTATTCAATCTGACATATTCCAGCCATTCTTAGTCAATAGCTCCCTCTTTAGACGTATGGGAGTTATCGACATTTATTTATGCTTTGGAAAATCAAATTTACAGGGACTCTTGTGTAAGTTCTTTCTGAAATCTAATCACTATATTAACTTTGGAACAATAGAATATACTTATGGAACACATAAAATCTATGAGAATAAAGGGTTGAAAATGAATGATAGTGATAAAGTACTGAAATCAGAGTGAAAGTCATGCTTAGATACATTAGTTCTATCCTTTATATAGTGATTCTAGTGGCAATAAACCCTAAACATTTCAAAAGCTATAGTCTAGTTGCAATCCACCTGATAAGTAAATATGTCAAAATCTAAACTTGGAGGTTTATTTTTTAATTTGGCGATGGTTACTCTCTTACTTGTCAGCTTTCATTCTTATTGAGATTGGGTTACCTTCTCTTAGTTTCAATGATTGTAAGTTTCCATCATCAACTGGAATATTATTTATTACAATCTGAAGCCTTTATGCTCAATTAAGGTTGCTTCTCTCTTTCTTACTCTTTGCTGTAAGTAACATGTTTATTTATATGAATTAGAAATCCAGTAGATTTTTGAGGCTTTTTTAAAATTTAAAAATTGTCACAAAAGTCCTAAAAGGAACTGAATTAAAAATCATTAATTACACTGTTGTATGCTATAATCTCACATTACTGAATGAACTTCCTTTGGTCTGTTTGTCTATAGAAGTATATTTCTTACATAAAATTGGAATAAAGCTAGAAATATGGTTTTACAACTTTTCAGAAAAAATCAATATTATAACAACAGCCATTAATTATACATTATATGCATTCCCCCCATGTAATTAGCTATCTTTTAGAAATACCAGTGGAAATTTCTGAACAATGTTTCATCAAATGAAAATACCAAATTGTTTTAGACATTGTCTAATATTTAGAATATTCCTGGGATGAATGTTTTTACATCTATATGTTTGAATGGCTTTCTGATTATTTTCTTAAATAGTTTTCTGGAAGTGAAGTGGTTGAGTAAAAGGACAAGACACCTTTGATATACTGCCAAGGAGCTTTTCAGAGTGACTGTACAAAGAATTACTCCTAAAAATAGATTCTGATTTGAATGATTTGATTGATTATTTTAAGTAAGAATTTAATTCACCAAGCCCTCCTCTTCACACCCTCATACCCCTCACAATATACCCCCACCATAGTAACCATATTATTGACTGTTTATGAATACACTGCTTCAAAAGGAAGAGAAAATGCAGATTTCTACTAGAAGTATGTAATAGATATCCTGGTGGCATTTAACTGAGGTGTTTCCAGTTATTATTTAATTTGCATTTTAAAAGCATTTATTATAAGTTAATGAATCAATTGATACTCCAGGGAACATTTAATAAGATTTATTGCCTTATAAAATTTATATGGCTCTGAGCTAAATAACCAAGATTATAATTATTAGCAGTTGCATAATTACATTTGTGGTAATTCTAGAGATGACCAAAAATAGGAAATATCTATAACATTTTATATTAAATGTAGACATAGAGGGCTTTAACATGTGATTTTAAAACATATTCATAATTTCAGAGTACTTCTATTCATTTTTTTAACTTGAAAGGTATTTAAAAAAATCTATTAACAAAAAATGTAAGTCCTTTGTGATAGCAGTAGAGCAGAGCAACTGAAAAGGCAATTAATTAGAACATGTTAAAATTCAAAGAGTTTGAGATGACACATTGCCCAAGTAATCTATTGTTTCTTCTGATTGAAAGGTAGAAGGCTCCTAACCTTCTACAACATATCTTCTGAGTGTTTTATAAGCTGTTCTTGGACCAGTCTTTCTCATCCATTCTGTACTGTACCCTGCATGACTTCAGGAACTGAAAGCAGCCTTACAACATAACCAAGAGACTTTCGTAGCTACCCACCCTCTTTCCTCCTCTCCTCTTTCCCTGTTCAACTGCTACTGTGAGACCCACTGGACTCACTTTCTTCCTGAAACCTTCAGCGTTATTGTCTCCTCATAATGTTGCCTTCCTGATCTTTCATTGTATTCAATCTTATCGAACACCTTCCTGTCCTTATTCCTATGCCTAGTCACCCATTCTGCTTGTATTTGACAGAGGTCAAATATGATATGGTGCAGAAGCCTTGGCCACCCGACTTGCTTTGGACCATGAGACAAAAGCAAATGTGATACAAGCAGAAGCTTGAAAAGCACTTGCTTGACACCCCTCTATTGCTGCTGGAGACTCTTCTACTACCAGTCACTCTGCTTACCTGTAAGGTTGAATGACCCATGCATCCTAGATGGGCCATCCTGGTTAATGCCTCCCATACCAATCACTGCTCAGACTACCTGCTACCTAACTGCAGCCACATGAGAGACCCTCAAGCGAGAAAAGATGAAGATGTTTTCCCTTGCTGTGTAGGTCCAAAATGCAGGTGTAAAGAATCATGAGTAAATAAAATGATGTCAGTAACTTTTGAAATATTATTTTAATGTAGCAAATGGTTACAGTTATTTTCCAAACATCTCCTATCTACTTCCTCATCTATACAATGAGGAATCTAACCCCTTATTGACTGGACCAAATGACTTACCATAATAACATAGCCCTTAGAGTATGGCATCTGGACTCACGCTAATTTCAACCTTGGTTCCATTCAGTACTGTTTAATTTTTTCCTGTTTTCTTTAAATAGCAAACCATTTTAAGATCTCTGTAGCTCAGTTTTCTCATTTAAATATGTGTATAATAAGAGTACCTTTATATAAGGAGTACCTTTATAGTTTTCTCTTCAAGTGATAGAAAACCTGATCTAGATCAGCTTAAGGAAAATAGGAAGATGGCTCAATTAACTAAGAAAATAAAAGATAGCCTGTTCCCAGGTCCTTTCTGCTTTCAGGATTTTGAACAACACCATTAGAATGTTGACTCTTTCAAGGTATCAACCCCACTCTCCATGTTACAATCATTGTCAGTTTCCATGAAATATTGAGATGGCTACCAGTATCTCTGTATCTACAACATTTTAGGTTAAGTCCTGTGAAAAAGTAAAGACTTTCATAAATACCTGCAAAAGTCTTATTAAGTCCAGTTAAGTTGTATGCCTATCACATGGTCAGGACAAGCAAATCTGAGTTTCGTGTTCAACCATGAACCTACAGGTAGGAGTTGGTAGCATCCACAAAGACTAACAGTGGACAAGAGTGGTTGTCCAGAGAACTCTCAGAGTAATGTTACCTGAGAAGGCCGATTTATAAAAACAATGGATGTCTTTGCCATCCATTCCATACAAAACGGTTAAATGACCAATGACTGCAAAGAGCTAGTGCTGAGGATGGTACATGGTAAGAACTCAATTAATGTCATCTGTAAATACTGATGTGAACATGCACCAAAAAAAATGCATGTTTTTTGTTTTTTGTTTTTTGTTTTTTTAGATTCTTTTTTTTTTTAAATTTTTTTTCTCCCTTTTATTGTTTTTGCCATACAATGCCATGATATCACCATGGGTTTACATATGCTCCCCCTCCAGAACCCCCCTCCCTCCTCCCTCCCTCCTCCCTCCCCCCGGGAAATCTCGCTGCACCAGCCCGGAGCATCAATCCTGGGCTGGCGATTGATTAGACATATGATAATTAACATGTTTCAATGCCATTTTCCCATATCATCCCACCCTTACCCTCATCCACAGAGTCCACGAGTCTGTTCTATACATCTGCGTTCCTTTTGCTGTCTCGCATGCTGGGTTCTCGTTACCGTCTTTCTAAATTCCATATATATGTGTTAGTATACTGTATTGTTGTTTTTGCTTCTGGCTTACTTCACTCTGGATAATGGGCTCCAGTTTCGTCCATCTGAGTAGAACTGCTTCAAATGAATTTTTTTTTAATGCTGAGTAATATTCCATTGTGTATATGTACCACAGCTTTCTTATCCATTCGTCAGTTTTGTATCTTGATGGTGATGGTCACATAAATTTACCCATGTTGTAAAGTTACACAGAACTAAATATATATGCATACACACGAGCGCATGTGAATTAAGGTCTGAAGTAAGGTCAGTGTCGATTTTTTGCCTTGATACTATACCTTAGTTATGCAAGATGTTACCATTATGATAACTGAGTGAAGGGTACACGTTGTCTCCATGTTATTTCTTACAATTGTTTGTTAATCTGCGATTATCTCAAAATGAAAACTTTAAAAAAGTAAAGCACCAAGCATAGGATCAGACACATGGTTGACACGAAAGGCAGGTATTAACAATCATTTTCTGAATTTTAGAGTAATGAATACCTTGCCTTAAAAAGAAAAACTTAGTTCTAACCTCTTCCAAGAAATCTTTCTGGTTTCCGCAGTTGGAACCCATTTGTTTTTCTATTGTGCTCTTTTTCAAATAGTGTTTCTGTAGCACCCACCAGGGACAGCTGAGTATCAGAGTTCTTCTTTTATGTCTTTGTCTCAATAGATTATGAGTTCCTGGAAGGCAAGGAATATGTTATTTTTGCATATTTATCCATTCATGTGTTCATTTGCATTTTGTATCATCTCAAATCTCTCAGCACAGGTTTATTCCAATGTTGCACCTTTCAGAAAAAGATGTTAAGACTTGATAAGCACAGGCAGGAACATATATATTTCATGGTTATAATGATTATCAATGAAAGATACTAGGCATGGTTTTTAATTGCACTTATATCAGAACTATTGTTCAGTAGCTAATATCTTTTTTCTGAACCAGTTGTCTTTGGATGTTTTTTAAAAATCAATGTTCAAAGAGATTCTGAAGATAGGAGATATCTACTCAGAAAGAATTTTATTTTACAAGAGCCTGGGGATCTGAGATTAGCTTTTGAATGATCATCATAGTGGAGCTTCAGTTCCCTTTTTATTTAGGTGTTGTGGGTTTCTGTCATAGAGATTTTAAGTAGAAAGGAGTTCATGATCTCCTCCTAAGGAGTTTGAGATTCAAGTGAAATTTTAGAACCAATGATAAAAAAAAAAGGGCCAAGTGAGATTTTTTAATAGAGATTACTCTTCCAGAAGTCGACTGTAATTCTCATCTATATAGGTTCTCTGACCATGGCTGAGTGAACAGATAATAGCCTGTTTAGAAGCATCCCCCTTTGTTCAGTGAAGGGCATTCTGTTCTCCCACCACCCACACTTTTTTCGTTCATCACGCCCACCAAATGAGAATGATGCCAAGTTCACAAATAGAAAGCGAGACCATTAACATATTCAAGCATTGCAAGATCAAAATACTGCATACAGCATGTGTGTTTTAATGAAAATCTAGACACAGCAGCAGCTGAAGTCTACGTTGTGTGAGGTCCCAAGTTAAAAGGGCTATTTCAAAGAGAGAGAGAGAAAAAAAAAAAAAGCTCTTGTAAAATAAAAATAAGAAGTAAAAATTGCTGCTTATATTTGGTGCCAATTAGTTTCCTATGTTACAACATATACATCGATGTCAAACTACTTTTCAGAGAAATATGAAGTATGCATTCCTCGGCCTGAACTTCCTTTTGCCTTTTTGTCCAGGGGTATCTACCCGCTATGTTCTGTTTCTGCTATAACTGTCCTGAAAGATGGTCATTTCATTTATTTGGAACCCATTTTTTTGGGGGGATCGGTGTTTCTGATGGTCTTGTCTGTTACCCCATGGTTTTGAGTTTCTTCAGTTGATGGCTTTGAAGGTAATGTTGTCGATCACCATGGTAGTAGGGCTCATCATCCTGGGGAAAATGAGGTTACTGACTCCATTTCCTTTTATCTAGCATATGCTTTGATGAGTTCATATATTTTCCCCCTTTCTTTAGCTTACCGTTTGCTATTCACCTTCTTAACACCTTACTTATAGAGGCAGAGAAATACAATCTCAGGCATGAAAAGTTAGGGAATTTCTTTTGTTAGGTTACAAAAGAAAGGAAAAATATTTTGAGGCTGAAGAATTTCATCATTTGTCCTAAAAAATACCTGTATTAATTTTCTATTTCTATGTAACAAATAGCTCTAAACTTAGTGGTTTAAACCAATATACATTTATTATTGTGATGTTCCCAGGGGTGAGGGGTCCAGACATGGCTTAGGTGGATATTCTCTTCATGGTCTTAGAAGCCTACAAATCAAGGTGCTGGTGGTAGGGAGTAGGTCACTCTAAGCTGAGGTGCAGTGTTGTCTTCCATACTCGTTGAAGATATTGACAAACATCAATTCCTTGTTTCTATTGTACTGAGATCCTCAGCTCTCAGAGGCTGCCCTCTCCCTAGGTATATGGGAGCTGTTTGCTTTCTTCCTTCTGGCTAGCAGAAAGTCTCTCTACAGCTTTGCCTTCTTTTAAGGACTCACAAATTAGGTCAGACCAGCCAGTATTATCTCCCTTTTGATTAACTCAAAAGTCAACTGAGTATTAATCTGATGAGAGGAATGATATTGTCATATATATTTCTAGGTCTCACTTACTATTAGGAGGACATTTATACAAGTGCATGAGTTGTCAGGGACCAGGGACATCTTAGAATTCTCCCTACCACAAGATCAATATCTGTCTTGTTCATCTTTCCCTAGTTCTTAGAACTGAACCTGACACTTTATATGCAAATCATAAAAATTTACTAAAAACTGAATGAATTACTTTTCTCATTTTTTGAATTATTATAAGGGATAGAATTTCAAGTTCCTTATTACTGATTATTTATCTTACAGATGAATCACTCCATTTAGACTGACAAGTCTCCCAGATTTGTCATTGATGGCTTATATAAATATTTGCCACTCTACACACATTTCAAGCTAGGCAATGTCTGGACTGATTAGTGATAGATTTTTAAAATTTATTCTGTTAAGTGCAGAGAGCTCATGGTTGCTTTTCATTGATGAAAATCAGTGCCCATCTCTAGGCACAGATTTCTCTGTTCAATCACTAGAGAAATATGAGTGGCTATATGTTTATTTCTCTAGCTTTTACATGTTTACTTGCTTGTAGCTGACAGATATGCCATGTTTTTTAAGGAAAACTTGCTGTGTGCTATTTTCAGTTGCTTAGTCATGTCAGACTCCTCGTGACCCTGTGGATTGTAGCCCGCCAGTCTCCTCTGTGCATGCAATTTTCCAGGCAAGAATACTGGAGTGAATAGCCATTCCCTTCTCCAGGGGATCTTCCCAGCCCAGGGATCGAACCAGTGTCTCTTGTGTCTCCTGCATTGGCA
Source organism: Antilocapra americana (assembly GCA_007570785.1). Classification (NCBI taxonomy): domain Eukaryota; kingdom Metazoa; phylum Chordata; class Mammalia; order Artiodactyla; family Antilocapridae; genus Antilocapra; species Antilocapra americana. The sequence goes on along the minus strand of ML660201.1, from coordinate 23,700,730 downwards.
GATGGATTCTTTACCAGTGCACCTCCTGGGAAGCCTAATATTTGCTAGTGCCTCCTTTTTTATTGTGGCTTATGGCTCAGCATGTAGGGAATAGGTTTCCTCTTTTATAAATTGCAGGAGGAGATAGTTCTAAGGTTTCCTTTGGGTTTTGCATAGTGCTGTGAATTGCAGACTTGGTTATAGAATAATAGCTAGGGACACTGGTCACATTAGGAAACAGTATTCTTTTGTTGAGAGGTGCTTAGGGACCATATGTATGCATTTATATGTACATATTCAAATATATATATATATTTCATATTCATTTTAGATTATATGTTTAACCTGAGAACATTTCATATTCCTATATATTTTCACAGAGATAATACACATTCATGTATGAGTGTGAGTGTATGTGAATGCATTTTATACAACTTAGTAAAGTGTGAATCCACAAGATTCCACACTTGGCTGGGGCAATTGTAGTGTTAGGAACAAACCCAGGCCTAGAAGCTACTATTAACCACCAGCTTTCTTAAGCCTGAGAGTCCCCATCTGTAAAATAGGAGACAAAATAGCATTATTTTCTTAAGAAGACATTTGAGAGAGTAAGTCAGAACACACACATCTCTGAAGTTCTTAGGACCTAACATCTTCAAGACAGAGAATCCCCACCTCTAATACATGGTGAGTTCTCTCAATACAAGGGTTGTAATTGTTTATAATCGTGGTTGAGAAGAATGTGCTTTGTAAATTGAAAACCCCTTTACAGATGTCAGAACATATTTCTAAATAGTAAAGGAAAAGCCTGATACAAGAAATAGCAACCAATTAGGCTTGTTTTACATTAACATGTTCACCTTAAGGTGATAAAAACATGAAGTGGGTTCAAGCTCCAAAGTTTGTATCTCAAATTCACTCACATCCTCTGTCTCCATGACCTGTAACCCTAGTCCAAGTTACCCACATAAAACAAGCATCTCTAAGGCACTTGCTAAGAGTTAATTAACATTTCTCTTCTTTACTTTCCTCATGGTAATAGTAATAACACCTACCTTGTAGGATTTGTTATGAGCAGTTTATAAGTTATGAGTTAAGTAACTTTGACAAGGACCTAGCACATAGTACGTCATGTGAAATGCCAGGCCGAATGAAGCACAAGCTGGAATCAACATTGCCAGGAGAAATATCAATAACCTCAGATATGCAGGTGATACCACCCTTATGGCAGAAAACGAAGAAGAACTAAAGAGCCTCTTGATGAAAGTGAAAGAGGAGAGTGAAAAAGCTGGCTTAAAACTCAACATTCAGAAAACAAAGATCATGGCATCTGGTCCCAGCACTTCATGGCAAGTATATGGGTAAACAATGAAAATAGTGACAGATTTTATTTTCTTGGGTTCCAAAATCATTGCTGATGGTGCCTGCAGCCATGAAATTAAAAGACCCTTGCTTCTTGGAAGAAAAGCTATGACCATCTTAGACAGCATATTTAAAAGCAGAGACATTACTTTGCTGTCAAAGGTTTATCTCAAAGCTATGACATTTCCAGTAGTCATGTATGGATGTGTGAGTTGGACTATAATGAAAGCTGAACACCAAAGAATTGATGTTTTTGAACTGTGGTGTTGGAGAAGACTCTTGAGAGTCCCTTGGACTGCAAGGAGATCCAACTAGTCATTTCTAAAGGAAATCAGTCCTGAATATTCATTGGAAGGAATGATGCTGAAGCTGAAACTTCAATACTTTGGCCACCTGATGTGAAGAACTAACTCACTGGAAAAGACTCTGGTGCTGGAAAAGATTGAAGACAGGAGGAGCAGGGGATGATAGAGGATCAGATGGTCAGATGGGATTACTGACTCAATGAACATGGGTTTGAGCAAGCTCTGGGAGTTGGTGATGGACAGGGAAGCCTGGCATGCTACAGTCCATGGGGTCACAAAGAGTTAGACACGCCTGAGTAACTGAACTGAACTAGCATATAGTATGTTCTTATTTAATCTTATCATAAAATGGGGATTTTAAAAGCTAAGTCTACAGTTCAGGATCCAGGAACATGTATTCCAAGAATAGTTGTGAATACTTCCATCCTTTTTCCAAAATTTCATTTTCAGTTGTCTCCTGATTTGTGTCTGATTTTCATCTACTATGAATGTTAAATTGTAAACTAAGCAGAAAACTTTAAATTTGTGACCCTCCTCTCAGCCTAATCCAGACCTCTCTGGAGCAGGAGGGCTTCTCATGCCCATGCACTGGCCAAAAACCTTCCTTTCATCCGTAAGTTAAAGGTTACATGGCAGAGTGCCCAGTCCCTGCCCCCAGGGCCCTTGCATTTTACCTTGACTCCATCTCTAATAACTGTGTACTCCTGAACAAGTCACTTAAGACTATCTCCGCTTCAGCTTTCTCCATTGAAAAAGTTGGTTTGGTAATAATATTGTCTATCAGGTAGAATTAATATGAGGTTTATTTGGGTATTTATAAAAGTTAGAATAGTACTTGGTACTTACATGGTATATGAGTGTGTGTTCTCAGATGCTCAGTCGTGTCCTTCGTGATCCATGGACTTTAGCCCACCAGGCTCCTCTGTCCATGGGATTTCCCAGGCAAGAATACTGAAGTGAGTTGCCATGCCCTCCTCCAGGGGATCTTCCTGATCCAGGGATTGAACCCACATCTCTTATATCTCCTGCATTGTCAAGAAGATTCTTTACCGCAGCTCCACCTGAGAAGCCCTATATGCTGTATTAGTATTTGTTTGAATCAGACTGAAAATATCTTTTTAAAATAAACATTCCTGAAGATTGACCTCAGTTATATCTTACTTGAAACAACTCTCTTAGTGGCAATAAAGTATAATTTATGCTTCATTTTCTGGCATATAAAATCTAAATTTTAGAGATTTGGAAGTTTGTCGAAGCTTCTTAAAATGAACCCTTTTGTATATCAAAGTACACAACAAGACTGTCCAGGAAAGAAGATTAAGATGAAAGACTCAAGTCGTCCTCCTAAAAGGGGCATTTCACCTTCTCCAATACCCCCAGGAAGGAGGCCAATGATTTAAGTTTGAAGGTGATGGATTTTTTGGCAGAGACTTGGAAATTGCTATACTATTAGAACTTATCCAACCTGGATAAAAGCTTTTCTCTGAATTAGGATGGAACTGAGCTTTACCTGATTCTCATGGTGTGATTATTCCACAGTCACAAAACCTCATGTCATCCTAATAATGTGTTTAAATTTGCAACACCCAAAATTCCAGTGGGCATAACCAAGAAGTAAGAGCGTGGAAATTGTGACAGTCAGTATTTCCCATCCTTTCCATTCTTTCCTAAGCACATCTTCCTTTTATTTTTTCCAAATTCCATGTTCCCTCACTTTTGCTCTTCTTTCTGCTCCAGCTAATGTATTCTAAATTCTCCCCTAGCCTTAGATCCCTGTGAAAACAAACAAATGAGGTGTGTGGTAGAAAAGACATAATACAATAATTTCTTTGAAGCTTGCCTAATTTATTTTACTAGGCTTTCCTTAAGTTAATTTAAGCTCCAGATACATTTGCCAGTGCTTACTTTCAAAATACATCCTTTTCCACAAATAATACAAACAGAAGCATAGTCATAATTACTTTTCTTTCATTTGATTCTCAAAATAACTTTGCTTAATTTGAAGGAAAAAAAAATTAAGAGTATTGTTGAAAAATAACTAATGAAAGAGTTCAGGTTATGGAAGGGATATTATTCCAGTTCAAAGACATTTCATTTTTGAGAAATTGCATAGCATTTTTAATGCTCAAGAATTGCTATATTAAGTAGGTACACATTTGCTGAGTTTAGAAAATCATACTTTAAAAAAAAAAAAAGGGAAGATTTAGCTGAGCGTCAACACCTGGTCTGGGTCACTACAGAAGCAATCACTCACACATTTTAGAGCATTAACCATTGTCAACATTTACCACTGTCTACAAGCTATTCAGGGCTTCTCCAACACTCAGCAATAAAGAATCTGCCTGTGATACAGGAGTCCCAGGAGACATAGGTTCGATCCCTGGGTTGGGAAGATTCCTTGGAGAAGGGGATGACAGTATACTCCAGTATTCTTTCCTAGTGAATCCCTGGAGAGAGGAGTCTGGCGGGCTACAGTCCATAGGGTTGCAAGGAGCTGAATACAACTAGAGTGACTTAGCACGCACGCACAAGGTATTCAGGCCCTCTTTCAGTCTAATGACCAACTGAAGTAGACAAGAGACGATATTACTTAGGTAGGCATTTGGCCTTATTAGGAGGAAAAAGAAAAGGATTTCTAAGTTAAGAATTAACTCCAAAAATATATAAATGAAAAGGCTTTTTTTTTCCAGTCAAACAAAGATATACTTACATGGACACACATATACATGAAGACATTCTGAGCTTCCATGTCCTTAATTTGATCACTGGTTCCTCTCAAATTGCCTCTCAAAGGAACAAGAGATCAAATTGCCAAAAACCACTGGATCATAGAAAAAGCAAGAGAATTCCAGAAAAACATCTACTTCTGCTTCTTTGACTACACTAAAGCCTTTGACTATGTGAATCACAGTAAACAGTGGAAAATTATTTTTTTTTTTATTTTTGGAAAATTCTTAAACAGATGAGAATATCAGAACACCTCACCTGCCTCCTGAGAAATCTGTATGTGTGTCAAGAACCAGACATGGAGCAACAAACTGGTTCCAATTTGGGGAAGGAGTATATCAAGGCTGTATATTGTCACCCTACTTATTTAACTTATATACAGAATACAACATGTGAAATGCCGGGGTAGAGGAAGCACAAACTGTGATCAAGATTGCTAGGAGAAATATCAATAACCTCAGATATGCACATGACACCACCCTTATGGCAAAAAGTGAAGAAGAACTAAAGAGCATCTTGATGAAAGCAAAAAAGAAGAGTGGAAAAGCTGGCTTAAAACTCAACATTCAAAAAATGAAAATCATGGCATCCAGTCCCATCACTTCATGGCAAATAGATGAGAAAACCATGCAAACAGTGACAAATTTTATTTTCTTGGGCTCTAAAATCACTGCAGATGGTGACTGCAGCTATGAAATTAAAGGACACTTGCTCCTTGGTAGAAAAGATATGATCAACCTAGACAGTGTATTAAAAAGCAGAGACATCACTTTTCTGACAAAGGTCCATCTAGTCAAAGTTGTGGTTTTTCCAGTAGTCATGTATGGATGTGAGATTTGTACCATAAAGAAGACTGAGTGCTGAAGAATGGATGCTGTTGACTTTTGGTGTTGGAGAAGACTCTTGAGAGTCCCTTGGACTGCAAGGAGATCAAACCTATCAATCCTAAAGGAAACTAAACCTGAATATTCATTGGAAAAACTGATGCTGAAACTGAAGCTCCAGTACTTTGGCCACCTGATGCAAAGAGCTGACTCATTTGATAAGACCCTGATGCTGGGAAAGATTGAAGGCAGGAGGAGAAACAGGGGACAGGGGACAGAGGACAAGATGCTTGAATGGCATCACCGACTTAATCGACAAAGGACAGGGAATCCTGGCATGCTGCATTCCATGGAGTTGCAAAGAGTCGGAAACAAGTGAGCCATTGAACAATAAGAATAAATATCCTTAATAGAAACATCATGTGATAAACTGGTGATGTTAGCCAAGATAAAACAAGTCACTAGCTAATGAAATGAACTTCTTTAAAGTATGAAGCAACATTCCTATGAACTTCACTTGGAGCAATTTAAATAATTTATGGGTTAGATCTGAAGGAAGTAGTGGCAACCCATGTCAGTATTCTTGCCTGGAGAACCCCATGGACAGAGGATGCTGGTGGGCTGTAGTCCACAGGGTCACTAAGAGTTGGACACAAAAGCACAAATAATATAAAGAATTAGATGACCAAGAGTTGATGACATGAGTGAGATCTGTTGGGAAAGGGTTTGTGAGAGGGGAGGGGAATAACATAGCTTTAATAAAACTGTGTCCTTAGGGAGGTGTTGCGCATAGTATTTGCCTGTCCTCTCTCCTAATACTACTGTGGTAAACAATGAAATATCAGTAGTTCATGGTTGCTTTTTGCCTTACATCTCCTGCATGTTACCATATCTGTGGCATGAAAAGCCTAGAGTGGGAAATGGTTCATTTTCTTGCTAACTTTTATGAGTTTATTTGGATTGATGGCAATGGCATCTTTTAACTTTATTTGATAGGTGTCCCTGATACTGTTGAGGAGGCTCAGATTTACCCTAATGGAATAGAATGCAAAAGAGTTCTCAAAAGAAAATACAGCAGTCTTTGCAGTGAGTTGGTTACAGACCCTGCTGAACACCAAAATCTGCACATCAAGGCCCCTATATAAAATTGTGTCATATTTGCATATAATCTAAGCACATTGTCCCATGTGCTTTAGATAATCTCTAGATTACTTATAATACCTAATACAATGTAAATGGTATGTAAATACTTGTAAATACAATGTAAATGCTATGTAACTAGTTGCCCGCATGTGTCAAATTGAAGTGCTGCAATTTTTTTTAACTTCCTGAGATATTTTTCGAATATTTTTGATCGCACGTTAGTTAAATCAAGCAATATAGAACCCAAGAAAATGGAAGGACTGACCATATTGAGATTGTCCTTACTTTCATTCAGTTCAGTTGCTCAGTTGTGTCCGACTCTTTGCCACCCCATGGACTGCAGCACACCAGGCTTTCCTGTCCGTCACCAACTGCCAGGACTTGCTCAGACTCATGTCCATCAAGTTGGTGATGCCATCCAACCACATTATCTTCTGTCGTCACTGTCTCCTCCTGCCTTCAATCTTTCCCAGCATCAAGGTCTTTTCAAATGAGTCAGCTCTTCGCATTAGGTGGCCAAAATATTGGAGCTTCAGTTTCAACATCAGTCCTTCCAATGAATATTCAGGACTGATTTCCTCTAGGATTCACTGGTTGGATCTCCTTGAAGTCCAAGCGACTCTCAAGAGTCTTCTCCGACACTGCAGTTTAAAAGCATCAATGCTTCAGCACTCAGCTTTCTTTATAGTCCAACTCTCACATCCATACTTGACTACTGGAAAAACCACAACTTTGACTAGATGGACCTTTGTCAGAAAAATAATGTCTCTGCTTTTTAATATGCTGTCTAGGGTGGTCATAGCTTTTCTTCCAAGCAGCAAGCATCTTTAAATTACATGGCTGCAGTCACCATCCACAGTGATTTTTGGAGCCCAAGAAAATAAAGTCTTTAATTATAGAAGATCCAAACTTGAAGCTCTCGGCCTTAGCTTCACACTGGAATCACCAGGGCAGGAAGAAGGGAATGAGCTCTACAAAATTCCATTTTGTATACCTATACCTATGGTTGATTCATGTTGATGTATAGCAGAAACCAACACAATATTGTAAAGCAATTATCCTTCCATTAAAAATAAATAAATTAAAAATTAAAAAAAAATAGCTGTTGACTGGTTGTCTTTATTCTCATAAAGAACTATTCCCTAAACAGAATCTGCCTGAGGTCTTTCCAGGAAACCTGATGGCAAACAATGGAAGATGTAGGTGGTAACAAGAGACTAGATGTCAGTTTTATCTAAGACAGTTCTTGATGGCAGGAGAATATTGTTAGAAAAGTTCTGAAATTATAACTTTTGGATTTGACTGGAAATGATAAATTTTCTCATAAGGATGTGTGCCAATTAAAAACCAAACAGAGGTTAATGTGTGTAGTAGAGAAGAACAGTTAGCATATTCATTAATCAAGGTCCTGTTTACACATCTGCTCTGAAGGATATTTACTCATTAATTTAAGTGAGACCCTATGTTAGGTAACAGCTGTCATTTTGTGACAGTGTTGACTCAACCTCATTCTACACACCTCAAAATCTGAGACACATGAAATGTACACATTAAAAATTAGTCTCCTTTTTTGTAGCAAAATTAATATTCTAATTAAAAAAGTTATGCAGAAAAGGAGAAAACTAAAATATACCTTCTAACAACTAAATGATCATCTCTGTTAATTATTTTTGGTTTATTTTCCCTTATATTTAACCAGATTTGTCCATGTGTGTGTTAATGTATGTGTATAATTACACAGTTTGTAAAATCAGAATTCATATTCATAGTTTATAAAGGTTTTAAAATACTATTTTTAAGTGAGCAACTAAAAATAATAATTTATTTTTAAAATTCTTTTTGGTGTATAAAATGATTCAGCATGGTTAAACATATATTACTTTTTTTCTTTGTTGATGTTTAATTGACATAGAGCATTATATCAGTTTCAGGTGTATGGCGTGATGATTTGATATTTGCATGTATTCTGAAATGATTACCATAATAAGTCTGTTTATCATGTGTCACCATATAGAGTTATACTTTTTTACTTACAAGAATTTTTAATTTTTTCTTTCTTAGCAACTTTAAAATTGGCCTAATATTATTGACTATAATCCCCATGCTGTATAATACATCCCCATGACTTATTTATTTATACCTAGAAGTTTGTACCACATGATCCCTTTGCCCCATTTCACCTACCCCCATACCCCTTCTCTTCTGGCAATCAGCCATTTGTTCTCTGTATCTGTAAATCTGTTTTGTTTTGTTTGTTATGTTTTCATATTCTACAAATAAGTGAGATCATGAGGTATTTATCTTTCTCTGAATTATTTTGCTTAGTATAATACACTCAAGGTCCATCTATGTTGTTGCAAATGACAAAGTTTCATTTTGCCTTATGACTGAATATAATTGCACTGTATATGTGTATACTACATCTTCTTTATCCATTCATCTGTCTCTGGACAATTAGATTTTTTGCATTTCTTGGCTATCGTAAATAATGCTTCAGTGAACATACGAGTGCATTTATTTTTTCAGTTTTTGTTTTCTTTGGGTAAATAATGAGAAATAGAATTGCTGGATCATATGGTAGTGCTACTTTTAATTTTTGGAAGAACCCCTGTACTGTTATCAATTCTCACCAACATTGCGTGAGCATTTGGTTTTCACTGCTTCCTCAGTTCAGTTCAGTAGACTTCAGTCGCTCATCGTGTCCGACTCTTTGCAACCCCATGAATCACAGCACGCCAAGCCTCCCTGTCCATCATTAACTCCCAGAGTCCACCCAAACCCATGTCCATCAAGTCGGTGATGCCATCCAGCCATCCCATCCTCTGTTGTCCCCTTCTCCTCCTGCCCACAATCCTTCCCATAATTAGGGTCTTTTTCAATGAGTCAGTTCTTCACATGTTCCATTGTTCCATGTTCAGTTCTAACTGTTGCTTCCTGACCTGCATACAGGTTTCTCAAGAGACAAGTCAGATGGTCTGGTATTCCCATCTCTTTCAGAATTTTCCACAGTTTATTGTGATCCACACAGTCAAAGGCTTTGGCATAGTCAATAAAGCAGAAATAGATATTTTTCTGCAACTTCCTTGCTTTTTTGATGATCCAGCGGATGTTGGCAATTTGATCTCTGGTTCCTCTGCCTTTTGTAAAACCAGCTGGAACATCTGGAAGTTCACAGTTCATGTATTGCTAAAGCCTGGCTTGGAGAATTTTAAGCATTACTTTACTAGTGTGTGAGATGAGTGCAATTGTGCCATAGTTGGAGCATTCTTTGGCATTGCCTTTCTTTGGGAGTGGAATGAAAACTGACCTTTTCCAGTCCTGTGGCCACTGCTGAGTTTTCCAAATTTGCTGGCATATTGAGTGCAGCACTTTCTCAGCACCATCTTTCAGGATTTGAAATAGCCCAACTGGAATTCCATTACCTCCACTAGCTTTGTTCGTAGTGATGCTTTCTATGGCCCACTTGACTTCACATTCCAGGATGTGTGGCTCTAGGTGAGTGATCACACCATTGTGACCAACACGTTATTTCTTGTTCTTTTGATAGTGTCCTTTCTGACAAGTGTAATGAGGTAATATGTCCTTATCATGCTTTTCCTGATGAGTAGTGATGTTGAGCATCTTTCCATGTGCCTGTTGGATGTCTTTATATTTTGTAAAAATGTCTATTCTGATACACAGCCCATTTTTTAATCAGACTATCTAGCCATTAAGTTGTATGAGTTCTTTATATATTTTAGATATTAATCCCTTATCAAATATATAATTTGCAAATATCTTCTATTCACTAGTTGCCTTTTGATTTTGTTGATGATTTCCTTTTCTTCCCTGGTGGCTCAGATGGTAAAGAATCTGCCTGAAATGCAGGAGACCTGGGTTTGACCTTAAGTAAGAAAGATCCCCTGTAGAAGGAAATGGCAACCCACTCCAGTATTCTTGGCTGGAAAATCCCATGGGCAAAGGAGCCTGGTGGGCTACTGTCCTTGGAGTTGCAAAGAGTCAGACATGACTAAGCAGCAGACACTTTCTTTCTACACTTTCCTTTGCTGTGCAGAGGTTTTTTGTTTTTGTTTTTGTTGTTGTTGTTGTTTGTTTGTTTTTAGTATCATCCCATTGGTTTTTGTTTGTTTGTTTGTTTTTGTTGCTATTGCCTTTGGTTGTGTGTTAGTCACTCAGTTGTGTCTGATCCTTTATGATCCCATGGACTATAGCCCACCAGGCTCCTCTGTCCAGAGTTCTCCAGGCAAGCATATTGGATTGGGTTGCCATTTCCTACTCCAGGGGATCTTCCCGACCCAAGGATTGAACCCTGGTCTCCTTCATTGCAGGTAGATTCTTTATCATCTAAGCCACCAGGGAAGCTCTATTGACTTTGGAGCAGAAAAGAAAAAATCACTTAGAATGATGTTAAGGAGCTTACCACCTATTGTTTCTTCTAGAAGTTTTATGCTTCTGGTCTTACATTCAAATCTTTAATCCATTTTGAGTTAATTTTTTGTATGGTGTAAGATAGTGACCCAGAGTCAGTCTTCCACATACATTGTCCAGTTTTCCCAACATCATTTGTTGAAGAGACTGTCCTTTCTCTTTTCCTTATTTTTGCCTCCTTTGTTGAAAATTAATTGACTATATATGCATGGGTTTATTTCTGGGATCTCTATTCTGTTCCACTGATTTCTGTGTCTACTTTTATGATAGTGTCAGGCTAGTTTATAATATAATTTGAAATCAAGAAGCATGATATCTCCAGTTTTGTTTTTCTTTTTCAATATTTTTTTGGCTAATTGTGTTATTTTGTGAGTCCACACAAATTTCAGAATTGTTTTTTTTTCTATTTTTGTGAAAAACACTATTAAATTTTTGATAAGGACTGCTTTGAATTTATGGAATGCTTTGGAGTAGGGAATTTTAATAATATTAATTTTTCTATCTATGAACACAAAAAAATTATTTTTGTCCTCTTCAATTTTTTATACAAACTTTTATAGTTTTCAGTGTACAATCCATTCACCCCCTTGGCTAAATTTATTCCTAAATATTTAATTATTTTTGGTGCTGTTGTAAATGGAAATTTTTTCCTAAATTTCTCCAAATGCTTTTTCTTGTGTCTATTGAGATGATCATATGATTTCTATCCTTCATTTTGTTAATCTGGTGCGTCACATTGATTGATTCAAATTCGCAAAACCATTCTTGATTTCCTATAGTGTATCACACTAGATCAAGGTATATGATTCTTTTAATACATTGCTGCACTTGATTTGTTAATATTTTTTGAGGGATTTTTGCATCTATGTTCATCAGAGCTATTGACATTTAATATTCTTTTTTGTGTTTTCCTTGTATAGTTTAATATGAGGGTTATGCTGACTTCATAAACTGAGTTTGTAAGCATTTCCTTCTATTTATCTGTCTATCTATATGAAAGGTGAAAGTGTTAGTCACTCAGTTATGTCCAACTCTTTGCAATCCCATGGGTTGTAGCCCGCCAGGCTCTACTGCCTGTAAATTTTCCAGATGAGAATACTGGAGTGGGTAACCTTTCCCTCCCCCAGGGGATCTTCCCGATCCGGGGATCGAATCTGGGCCTTATACATTACAGGCCGATTCTTTACCACTGAGCCACTGGGGAAGCTATATATATATATATATATGAGACATTGTTGTATTTATATAACATTATATATAAAATGTTAAATATGTATGTATATAATGTTATATAAATACAACATTGTTTCTTAAGAAGTTTCAGACCTGTAGAACCGGGTGCTCTTGTGGTGTCTGCTATGTGAGCTGTGCATGCCCAGCTACTTTGGTGAGACAACAGGAGCAAAATGGGGTATGGATGTGTCCACTAGCAATAGAAATTGCAAAAATGGTGCTCACCAGTGCAATACTAACAAGGTAGGTGGAGAATGCAAAAATGGTACCTGCCAGTGCCAGTCTATGGAAAGGGTCCCAACAAATTCATGCTCCTCCAACAGCTGCTCTATGGCTAATGAATGAACCTCTTTCACATATGTTCTAGGTGCTATTCAGACTGTTGCTTTTGCAGTGGTTCCTGGCGGCCTGTGAGAGTGTGTGAGCCCTTTAAGAGCAGACTCTCCGTACCCTAGAGCCCCATGGTTCTCCTGGACACAAGCCCCTTTGGTTTTCAAACCCAGACATTGCTTGGCAAGAGTTGGAGTGCCTAATATGGAGTAAACCCCACCTCCTCCTGAAGAAGCTTCATATCTTTTAAATCCCTCTCAATGGTGGGTACCACACCAGGGATGGAATTTTTGGCAAGACCATGTCTCTGCCTCTCCTGCACATTATTGATATGGTCCCTTTATTCTTCGTTGTAAAGAATAAACGAAGGTGTTCAACCAGGTGTTCCTCTGGTCCTTCTCAGAGGAAATTGTATATTTGTTGTGTCAGTGAGAGGATATGAGTTCAGAATCTCCCAGTGCTAACATTTTGAACCACCTGGAATACTGTTCTTATATCATTATATCATGGCCATTTCCCCACCTGATTATATCCTTATGATAGTTATTTTAAATTAGGATTTAAAATAGCATTTCACTTTCTGGCTTTACCATATTGTTTGTAACCAAAGACCTTTTATCAAATATTTGGTTATAAAATTGTGCTCTCTTTGTAACATTCCTGTGAACTTCCTTGGACATCACTGATCTCTGACTTTCTTCCTTCAGTAAAAATTTGTAGAGGCGGAACATTTTAAAGATTTAATGGATTTTAAAGCTTTTCATTTTTGCTGAGAAGTTGCTCTCTAGCAAAATTGTACCAAGTTAACCTTGTGGTATCTGCAAGCATGCTATTCTGCTGTAGCATTTCCAGCACTGGGTTCTGCTGTGTATTAGATATTTGTCAGTTTGATTCAGAATCTACTGCCAGGGAAAAATGCATAGCCTTTGTTTGTCTTAATTTTATCATTTATAAAAATTATTATAATAATAGTACCCACCCAAATAAGATGGTTTTATTAATTGTATTAATATATGTAGAGTTTTGCATAGCATGTTCTTATAGATTACATATTTAATAAATGTTAGCATAGATTCATATTGAAAAAAATGGCATCTAGTTATATTTTTCATCCTTTATGTTTGTTAATAAACTTGAGATTTTTAATATGCTTACTAGCTACATATATCCCTTGTTTCTTAAACTACCTGTTAAATTCACATGTCCGTTTTCTGTTATAGTATTCCTTCTCTTCTATCCACTAATATGGTGGCTCAGACTCTAAAGAATCCACCTGCAAAGAGGGTGACCTGTGTTTGATCCCTGGGTTGAGAAGATCCCTTGGAGGAGGGCATGGCAACCCATTTTAGTATTCTTGCCTGGAGAATCCCCATGGACAGAGGTGCCTGGCAGGCTATAGTTCATGGGGTTGTAAAGAGTTAGACATGAGTGAGTGACTAAGCACACACACAAACATGCATGAAATATAATTATTTTATGTCATGTTTTAAAATGATTCCCTCAAGTTCTACTTTTGTTAAGTTTCCTATTAAATATTAGGATATTTAAACTTTATAAGAATATAGGGAAGGGGGCCTCCCTGGTAGCTCAGTGGTAAAGAATCTACCTACCAACACAGGAGACCTGGGTGTGATCCCTGGGCTGGGAATATACCACATGCCAAAGAGCAACTAAGCCCTTGCACCACTACTGTTGAGCCTGTGTGCTAGAGCCTGGGAGCTGCAACTACTGAGTCTAGGCGCCCTAGAGCCTATGCTCCATAACAAGAGGAGCCACTGCAATGAAAAGCTCTCACACCACAAGTGGGGAGTAGCCACCCCTCACCACATCTAGACTAAAGCCTGCACAGGAACGAAGACCCAGAACAGCCAAACATAAAATAAATGGATAAATAAAATTATTTTGAAAAATACAAGGAAGGGATCAATGCTATTACTCAGCAGAAATCAGTGAGAGAGTCTGCATATTCCCATAGCACATGTATATACAGATGTGGTGAATTTGCCTCTGAAAAATGTTTTGAAAAATGTTTGATCTGAAAAGAGTGCTGAGCTTAAGACTGCACAGTCATTGCTCATGTCGACGTGGACTACCGGCCTTCCAAATATCACCCCTCAATCTCCACCAAAATATCACCCCTCAATCTCCACCAAAATATCTTAACTCTGACTTCAGACCACAAGTGGTCTGGATAGGGCTCCATTGCAGGCCTTTGGACTGCAGCCAGAAACCCAAACTTTTATTCCATACACAATTACTGCTCTTTCTCTTCACTTTGCCTTTTTCTTGCTTTTACCTTTACCTAGAATTTTGGATCAGCTCTCCCAGGTCTACTATTTCTTAGCTGACTGACTTAAATTGATCTTTTGTTATTTAAATCAGTTGTCAACTTTTCAGAAAAGGTTTTCCTAATGCTCTAGGCTGGAAAGGGTCATAAACTAAAACACTCTTTTTTTTTTTTTCTGCTTCCACATTGTTCTATCATTGTAGGTTTATGTGTCTGTACTCTGAATGTACCATGAACAACTGGATACTATCATCTAATACATTCTCTTACATTCAGTGAATATGCAGTCAGTGTTTGCTGAAGGACTATTTTTTTTTTTTTAAAGAGAATTAAGATGATGAAGAAAGAAAAGGAAAGAAAATAGAGATTGGTAATGAATAATAGAGAGTGGACATGAAAATGGAGATAGATGTGTTCTGAGCTACTTGAAGATACTACTCTTACTTTGTGCATCAATATGTCTCCTCCTACTGACAAAATTCCTGGCACATGCAGGAATTTCATAAATATTTATAGAAAGAAAAAACTAGTCTACAGACATCTAAGTAAAACCTGTCTCATAGTGGGTGGGGGAGGACTTGTATAGCTTCCTTGACTTTCTTCCAAGTCTGTTTTGATGATCTAATAAAGATGTCTGTCTCCTTGTTTGCAGAATTGTGTTTTTTTTTTTTTTTCCGATGGGATTCATCTTGGTATTCTAGTGCTTAGAATTACAAATTTGTTTTCATTGCCACTTTACCATCATGATTCTACCAAAACCAGAGAAGATATTCTTAACTTCTGGTTTTGCTTTCTATTGCATACAAGTCTTTATCTTCATTCAAATTTCAGTCTTAATTTTGTCAGTTTTATACATGTAATGTCTTGTATAAAATATCATATGCTCTGAGTGGGAAATGTACACAATCAACAGGTTGTACTTTGAAGGGTGAAGAATGCACACAATCTTAGTATCTCTGCAAAATGTATAAACTCAGAAGCTAAGAACTAATGTGAAATGGTTGAACATAGATGTCAACGCTTTTAAATGGATTGCCTTTTTTTTTTTACTGTATGCTGCATATTTTTGTCAAGGGAATTTGAGAATTATAAACTGCAACAATAATGAGGTTTTGAATATTCATAGGCAATTAAAATGCCTCAGTGCATTTTAGCAGTGCCCTGTGGAAGTGTTACTCATCTTTAGAAATAACTGGGCTGTAATAATCTAATTCCCAAATATTCTGTTAAAAATAGAGAGGGGGAAAAGCCTAATTTATTAAAGTTTTTATGTACTAGAAAGGTTGATACTTAATCAAGGTTGCTGTTATCATGCTAAATTCGTGGTATTTGGGGTCATTTTGACGTAACATAATGCTTATATCTTTTTACATTCTGGAAGATTACAGACATGTCTTGGGTATATTAAAAAAAAATATCCATTCACAGTTGTATAAACCTGCTCAACTTTGGAGTGGTATTAGGATAGAGTACACATTTAATTTTTGGCATATCATGGCGGAGACTGGCTAAACTCTCACCTACATCAACTTCCTCTTCTTTCTGCGGATACAGCTAGACAGTATTTCCAGCATACTTTCTGCTGAGGTGTACCAGTGTTGAAGTTGCTACTCACAGAATGGTAGCAGGAGTGAGGTGCTCCATTTCCAGTATGGGCCATGAAAACCTCTCATTCATAGTCTCCCTTGTTCTTTCCTCTCCTGGGGTAGGATGGCAGTGTCATAAGATGAGAAGAGACCGAAATTCCTGAATCTCTGCCTGCAAAAAAGCCACTTAACTAAAACACCCACATTAGGTTGTTACAACTCAAAGTAAACATTCATTGTACCTATGAAATTTGGGAATATGTTTATTATAATAGCTAAATTTAGCCATGTAACACGCGAGGAATGGAGAAATAAACTGCCAACTCTGGCTTTTTTCCAGCTAAACCTGAAATAATGAATATAGTTGCAGCTAGAGTGACTCTTTGAATTCTTCTGTAATGTGATATTTTGAAAAATTAAGTACCTTTGACACAATTAATTTCACCTAATTTAAATACATATGTTTCCATTTAATTCACTATTTGACCCTCTTCATTTTTTATTTATCTGTGGTTGTAGCAAGAAAATGTAAGAGCCATTGCTTCGATACTTTCTTTCTCAATGAATGCTTTTCCTATAATCATTTCTATATATTTTGTTTTTATCATTTACAAATAGTTTTGAACGGGTCTTCTGTGTCAAACCTTATACTGGAATTAGGGAAACGATAATAAATAAGGCAGATAGGGTCTTTGCCCTCATGAACCTTGTGATTTTAGTAGAAGAGGCAGACCTTATACAACTAATCATAAATCATATAAATGGTTTTTACTTGGCATTATAACAAGTGCTATGAAAGGAAAGTCTAATGAACTGTGGCTCGATGTAACAAGAAGGCTTAATCTAGGGACAGTGGTGAGTGGTGTCAGGAAAGACTTACAAAATAAATGTATTTAAACTAAAACCTGAAGGCTGAGTCAGCTACTTAGCTGGGAAAAGAAAGAGAAAGCAGTAAGAAAAGTGGAGTGAAAGAACATTTGAAAAGGTCTTAGTAAAATTATTAAGAGCTGGCATTCATAGTTTGCTTTTTAGAAGCTAAACATTGTTCTAATTTAATTTAACACATCATCTCATTTGGACTTCCCTGGTGGCTCAAATGGTAAAGAATCTGCCTGCAATTTGGAAGACCTGGGTTCCATCCCTGGGTTGGGAAGATCCTCTGGAGAAAGAAATGGCAACCCATTCCAGAATTCTTGCCAGGAAAATCTCCTGGACAAAGGAGGCTGGCGGGCTGCAGTCTGTGGGGTCACAAAGAGTTGGACATAACTGAGTAAGCATACATGCATAATCTCATTCAATTTCTCATGAAAGGGCTATTGCATGAATAATAATACTCTTTCTATTAGAAAAGAAAAAGCTCATCACTGGAATGAAATGTAGTGTGGTTGGAGCAGGTGAAAAACGAATATGAGGGTAGAAAAAATTGATGAATGAATCAGAAGCAAATCATGCTAGGCCTGTGCCACATATTAAAGTTACAGGGTGTACTTCAAGCAAGGGAGTTTGATGCAAAAGGGTTTGACAATATCTGTAGTAGTGTTATACCCTCTCTCTTGAGGTAGAGAAAATTAAAGAAAATAAAAATGATTCACTATAAATTAATAAATTAATTTTATCTAGCTAGCTTGTTATTATGTATTTATTTACTTACTCATTTGCTTATTTGTTTATTTATTTTAGAAGACTGTCTGCTGACCCAGCATTGTGATAGATACTTTGGTGTATCCAATAAGAATAAGACCTTATCTTTGCTCTCAAGTATATAACTCTCACACACTTACTAGCAGGAATTGAGTATTACCCAAATTTAGAAATAAATAGATAAAGCTTGCTGTATTAATTTTATTTTACTGAGCAACAAAGTACCACCAGTGTAATCATAATTAAAACAACACAGTATACTAACTCAGCATTTCTGTGGATATGGAGTCTGGGCACAGCAAGGCTTAGGTGTATCCTCAGCTCAGGTTCTCAAAGACTGCAATCAAGGTATTAGCCAGGGCTGTTGTCTCATTTGAGATTTGGGGTCTTCAGCTCACTGGTTGCAGCAGAAGCCAGTTCCTATAGTTGTGTCTTATACAACATTTATGTGTGTAAGGCCTGCTCTTTGTGACTCCATGAGCTGTAGCCTGTGAGGCTTCGCTGTCCATGGAATTCTCCAGGCAAGAATAGTGGAGTGAGTATAGCTATTCACTTCTCCGGGGGATCTTCCTGACCAAGGATTGAACCCAGGTCTCCTGCATTGCAGGTGGATTCTTTACCATCTGAGCCACCAGGGAAGCCCTGGTGTATGTATATAGTTCCTTAGCTTCTCAAAGTGTTTCTTTCCTGGCACGTAACCTGGTACACAACATACCAGCTTACTTCCTCAGGACCAGTAGGGAAAACTATCTCCACGATGCTATGAAAGAGTTTAACATAAGGGAACATAATCACAAAAGCAACTATCCCATAAACTTAACTTAATCAAAAGAATGACTTTCCCATCATAGTCTTATGAAAGTTTTAGGTTATATACCCCAGGGTATGTGACTAGATGTGACAAGAAGATGGTTTGGTAAAATTTGGAGGCACCGAAAAAGGAGAAGCAATTAGAAGTGTCTTTTTGAATATTCTTTAGGAAATAGTGGATACCACCTTCTTCCTGGTATTTAATATCCCTAACAATCATATGTCCAAGTTTGCCTTGAGTAATCTTCATACTGATTGTGCCAGTGTAATTTTAATAGTGTCCTTTTAAAGACTCAAGAATGTTTCAGTTTTTTATTGCCAGTGTGCTTATAGCCCTGAGATAGGAAGGAAATAATACCATCAAAGCCTGATGCCATTCAATATTTGTTATTCCCTTGTTCTCATTCCAGGGCTTACTGAGCAAACTTCTAACAGTTTTCATATCTACAGGAAAAAGAAACACTTGGCTGGACTAACATCACAGGCAGGTTCACTCAATGCTTGTCCTTCTTATTATAAATTAATGAACAGACTTACTGATTTATAAACTTCAATCCCTTACTAGTAAGACATTTCCTAATACCTATTTAAGAATCCTGAGCAGACAGAGTTGTAATACAATCACATTACAGTTGTAGACCAAGATGAACTCATCAAGTCAAATGATTCCCTGCAAAGCCCCACATGCAGACCACTGACTTTGGCAGATTCACCTTGATTACTCTTTTTGGGCCTTCATTATAAACACTTCTAGTAACTTTGTTGTTGTTCAGTCACTAAATCATGTCTGACTCTTTGCAAGTCCATGGTCTGCAGCACACCAGGCTTCTCTGTCCTTCACTATCTACAAAAATTTGCATACATTCATGCCCATTGAGTCCATTGATGCTATGTAGCCATCACATCCTCTGTTGTTCCTTTCTCCTTCTACGTTCCATTTTTCCCCAGCATCAGTGTCTTTTCCAATAAGGCAGCTCTTCACATCAGGTGGCCAAAGTATTGGAACTTCCACTGCAGCATAAGTCCTTCCAATGCCTGTTTAGGGTGCTTTCCATTAGGATTGACTGGTTTGACCTCCTTGCAGTCCAAAGGACTCTCAAGAGTCTTCTTCAGCACAGAACTTAAAAACCCTAGTTCTTTAGCACTCAGCCTTCTTTATGGTCCAACTCTCACATTGTTACTTGACTTTTGGAGAAACTGTAGCTTTTGTTATATAGACCTTTGGCAAAAAAGTGATGTCCTTGCTTTTTAATACGCTGCCTGTGCTTAGTCACTCAGTTGTGTCTGACTCTTTACCACCCCATGGACTGTATGTAGCCTGCCAGGCTCCACTTGTATATGGGATTCTTCAGGCAAGAATCCTGATGTGGGTAGCCATTTCTTTCTCCAGGGATTGAACCTGGGTCTTTTTCGTTGAAGGCAAATTCTTTACGGTCTGAGCCACCAGGGAAGCCCAATATGCTGTTGAGATTTGTCATAGCTTTCCTTCCAAGGAGGAAGCATCTTTTATTAATGATTACATGACTGCGGTCACCATTTGCAGGGATTTTGGAGCCCAAGAAAATAAAATCTGTCATTGCTTCTACTTTTTCCCCTTCTAATTGCCATGAATTAATGAGACAAGATGCCATGATCTTAGTTTTTTGAATATTGAGTTTTAAGCCAGCCTTTTCACTCTTTTCTTTCACCCTCATCAAGAGGCTCTTTAGTTCCTCTTCACTTTCTGCCATTAGAATGGTATCATCTGCATATCTGAGGTTGTTGATCTTTCTCCTGGCAATCTTGATTCTAACTTGTGATTCATCCAGTCTGGAATTTCACATGATATATTCTGCATATAAACTAAGTAACCAGGTGACAATATACATCCTTGTCTTCCTTCTTTCCCAATTTTGAACCAGTCTGTTGTTTCATGTCTGGTTCTAACTGTTAGTTTTTTATCCGCATTATAGGTTTCTCATGAGACAGGTAAGGTGGTCTGGTATTCTCACTCTTTAAGAATTTTCCACAGTTTGTTGTGGTCCACACAGTCAAAGGCTTTAGCATAGTCAGTGAAGTGGAAGTAGATATTTTTCTGAAATTTCCTTACTTTCTCTATGATTCAGTTAATGTTGGCAATTTGATCTGTGGTTCCTCTGCCTTTTCTATACCCAGCTTGAACATCTAGTAACTTAGACAATAAAATGGAAGTGATAAGTGAAGACTGAGTTGGTAGAGATTTGAGGCAGGCCTCCTAAATGAGAGGTATATATGAACTAAGTCTCCAAGATGAAGTGGGTTAGATGAATAGGCAGAAAAATTCCATTAAAGTCACTTACATTCTTCATTAATTTTCCATTATTTGTTAGGTGAGAGTTTCCAGTTAGCTAGAGCATGGGCTGATTATTCCATAAATAATGGTTTCCTTTCCAACTGTACCACCATGTTCAAGAAAAAGACAATCTCCTTGACTTAGCCACAGACAAACTTCAAACCTTGGAAGTAAGTCATATTCTGTTAGGTTGGTGAAAAAGTAATTTCAATTTTGGACCATGATTTTTTAATCATAACTAGGTTCAAACACATCTCAATTAATCAAAACAGGAGTCATTACAATCAATACGTTTTGTCATTGGGAAATAAGTGTGTCTATTACTTTAGCATAAAAAGTCATGCTTTGGGATCAACAAATCCTTGCTAAGCGTTTTCTGCCTCCTGCTGGTTGTGGAATCTTTTTCCCTGTAAAAAGTTGTAGAAATGCTTGAAGTAGTGGTAGTCAGTTTGCAAAAGGTCAGGTGAATATGGAGGATGAGGCAAAACTCCATAGCTCAATTCGTTCAACATTTGAAGCATTGGTTGTGCAATGTGTGGTCAGATGTTGTCACGGAGAAGAATTGGGCCCATTCTGTTGACCAGTGCTGGCTGCAGGCCTTGCAGTTTTTGGTGCATCTTGTCGATCTGCTGAACATACTGCTCAGATGTAATGGTTTCGCTGGGCATTCAGAAAGCTGTAGTGGATCACATAGGCAGAAGACCACCAAACAGGGACCTTGACCTTTTTCTGTTGCAAGTTTGACTCTGGGAAGTGCTTTGGAGTTTTTTTTTCTTTTTTGTTTTTTTTTGGTCCAGCCACTGAACTGGTCATTGCCAGTTGTTGTATAAAATCTACTTTTTGTTACACATCACAAAGTGATTGAGAAATGGTTCATTGTTGTTGTATAGAATAAGAGGACACTTTAAAATGACTTTTTTTTTTTTTTGATTTGTGATCAACTCATGAGACATCCACTTATCAAGCTTTTTCACCTTTCCATTTTGCTTCAAATTAACAGAGGAGCCTGGCAGGCTACAGTCCTTAGGGTCGCAAAGAGTAGGACATGACTGAAGTGACTTAGCACACATGCACGCATGCCAAATGATAGTAGAATGGTCGATGTTGAGTTCTTGGGCAACTTCTCATGTAGCTGTAAGAGGATAAGGTTTGCTGATGGCTCTCAATTGGTCGTTGTCAACTTCCGATGGTGGCCACTGGGCTCCTCATCTTCAAGGCTCTCATCTCCTCTGTAAAACTTCTTGAACCACCACTGCACTGAGTTTTCATTAGCAGTTCTTGGGCCAAATGTGTTGATATTGCAAGTTGTTTCCACTGCTTTATGACCCATTTTGAACTCGAATAACAAAATCACTTGAATTTTTTTTTATGTGTAGCATCATTTCCATAATCTAAAATAAACATAAAATACAAAGCAAGCAATGTCATTAGCAAACAAAGAGAAAGCAAGAAACTTGCATTGAAATGATATATAACTTAATCACAATTATTTAAGAATGTATTCCAATATCAAACAGAAAATTTCAACAGTGCCAAACTACAGTTATTTTTGCACCAACCTGATAGGATTCTGGGATAATGAATGGATCTATTTATTCATTAAATATTTATTGAGTACCACTGTGAAGCAGGTGTTCAGCTAAGGTGCCGGGAACCCAGTGGTGCAAACGACAATTGCATGTCCAGGCCTTACAGCCTGCAGAGAAGGACTGTCGTACTTCATTTGGGTGACTATGCAAAGCTAGACAGGGGGTTTACAAAAAGATACATTCTTAGCAGTTATATGACTGGGAGGTTGGTAGTATGCTATGAAAGTTTATAAGCGGAGGGCTTCAGAGAAGTCTAGCCAGAGGGGCTGACACCATCATGGAAATGTGAGCAAGATTAAGCAAAGAAAAAGGAAGTAAGTGTTCTTCAAACAAACAAACAAAAATAACAAAAGCCCCAAAGTCAAGAACAAAACAGAAATTTTAGGACAGTATTCAGTTTGCTCAAATCAGTGAGAGCCAAGATTAGGGAAGTAAAGTGAGAGTCAAGAGCAGTTTAGGCCCATTTTGGTGTTTCATTCATTACCCTAAGAATAATGGGGAGCAGCTGAAAGGCTCCTGCAGCAAGATGCATGGCACCAGATACCTAAGCCTTCAAAGCCTTTGAATTTGGATGAAGGGCAGGGAGTGGTCAGGACAAGTTTCATATCTACAAACATTACTATGAATTCTGTGAGAGTTTCCTTCTGTCATTTGCTAATATATTTATGTTTTTCAGAAGTAAATTCATATAGCACTTTTTGTTTTGTGACAAAATAGATGCAACAAAATTTGGCAGATTTTTTTTTTTTTGAATGAAAGCAGTTTCTTGGACATAGTCCCATTTTCTACATCTTCTAGTAATGGTTTTGGTTTGGGAATATGTAGCCCCTACTCCTATCTTCTAGGAGGGTTTTGCACTACTCAGTTCAGTTCAGTTCAGTCACTCAGTTGTGTCCGACTCTTTGCGACCCCATGAACCATAGCACGCCAGGCCTCCCTATCCATCACCAACTCCCGGAGTTCACCCAAACCCATGTCCATTGAGTCGGTGATGCCATCCAACCAACTCATCCTCTGTTGTCCCCTTCTCCTCTTGCCCTCAATCTTTCCCAGCATCAGGGTCTTTTCCAATGAGTCAGCTCTTCACATCAAGTGGCCAAAGTATTGGAGTTTCAACTTCAGCATCGGTCCTTCCAGTGAATATTCAGGACTGATTTTCTTTAGAATGGACTTGTTGGATCTCCTTGCAATCCAAGGGATTCTCCAACACCACAGTTCAAAAGCATCAATTCTTTGGCACTCAGCTTTCTTTATAGTCCAACTCTCACATCCATACATGACTACTGGAAAAACCATAGCCTTAGCTACATGGACCTTTGTTGACAAGGTAATGTCTCTGCTTTACAATATTCTGTCTAGGTTGGTTATAACCTTCCTTCCAAGGAGTAAGTGTCTTTTAATTTCATGGCTGCAATCACCATCTGCAGTGATTTTGGAGCCCAAAAAAATAAAGTCCGACACTGTTCCCACTGTTTCCCCATCTGTTTGTCATGAAGTGATGGGACTGGATGCTATGATCTTAGTTTTCTGAATATTGAGTTTTAAGCCAGCTTTTTCACTCTCCTCTTTCACCTTCATCAAGAGGCTCTTTAGTTCTTCACTTTCTGCCATAAGAGTGGTGTCATTTGCATATCTGAGGTTATAGATATTCCTCCCGGCAATCTTGATTCCAGCTTGTGCTTCATCCAGCCTAGCGTTTCTCATGATGTACTCTGCATGTATATTAAATAAGCAGGGTGACAATATACAGCCTTGATGTACTCCTTTTCCTATTGGAACCATGTCCAGTTGTAACTGTTGCTTCCTGACCTGCATACAGGTTTCTCAAGAAGCAGGTCAGGTGGTCTGATATTCCCATCTCTTTCAGAATTTTCCACAGTTTATTGTGATCCACACAGTCAAAGGCTTTGACATAGTCAATAAAGCAGAAATAGATGCAATACTCATTAGCTGTCAAAGTAATAGATTTCTTGGCATTATATTTTATATTTTTAGATGGAATTTACATTTTCTTTGTTGTTTCCCCCATTTTAAAGTTTGAAATTAGTGTTACACACATTCCATTAGGCAATAATGAGGGAAGAGTACATTCCCTCTTAACCATGACTGTCCTATACTTTCTTCTCTTATGAATTTGTCTTGGATATTTTTTATTCTTTCACTCATAAAGTTAAACACACAAAAACTATGTTCATCTATTGTGTGCTCAATTTTCAAACTCATCATTATTTTGCATTAAGGAAAGATCTTTGTATTAATAGCCCCTTCCCTGTTTTCTACTGGTAGAGTTTCATTATATAATTCATCCAGAAACAAAAATAGCTTCTCAATTTAAATTCATTCAGAGTGAAGTAAGCCAGAAAGAAAAACACCATTACAGTATACTAACGCATATATGTGGAATTTAGAAAGATGGTAACGATAACCCTTATGTGAGATAGCAAAAGAGACACAGATGTATAGAACAGTCTTTCGGACTCTGTGGGAGAGGGCAAGGGAGGGGTGATTGGGCAGAATGGCATTGAAACATGTATATTATCATATGTGAAATGTATCACCCGTCCAGGTTCGATGCATGATACCGGGTGCTTGGGGCTAGTGCACTGGGATGGTCCGGAGGGATGGGATGGGGAGGGAGGTGGGAGGGGGGTACAGGACGGAGAACACATGTACACCCATGGCTGATTCATGTCAATATATGGCAAAACCACTACAATATTGTAAAGTAATTAGCCTCCAATTAAAATAAATGAATTTTTTAATTAAATAAATAAATTCATTCAGTATCTGGTTAGCATTCTGGGGAAATAACTTTATTACAATTGACAAAGAATTGGACCCAGAAAACTCAGAAGCATGCAAACTCTCTAAAGTTTTTCTGCAGATTCAGCCTGGGAATAGGTGAAATCATTCTCACAATTTTTTTGTACTTCCTAAGGAGGTGTTGCCTCTCCTCAAAGCACTGAAAGCATGAACATAATGAGGAGAACAGAGGGCCTTGTGTTTCTGTTTGCAGGTTTTTTATGTAGGACTGGCAGCTTACTCTACCACAGTGTAACTTTCTAACCCTTTCTTGCTGTCATCATAACTAGCATAAATGATATTTTTATGAGAACTGAACCACTGAAATTTTCATGAAGATAAGTAAGAAGGAGACAAGTTTTGTAAGGAAATAAATCTACAAATGATAAATTCTTCTGTAGTCCTTCCCTGGAAACATTATAGATGTGATATACTAACTGTACTTTAATAATTTAAAAGTGTCTACCTTCTCTTCACTAACTAATTCTTACACTAGCAATTCAGGATCCCACTGCCAGAATACATTCTAAAAAGGGATATTTTTCTTCTTTGAAGAGGCACACAACCAGTCCCAAAAGCTCTACTTGCAAATCAGTGATGCTGATGTCAGAGAAAGGGGAGATCTCTAATGTTACCTTAAAAAAATATTCAAGAAAAATATATCAAGAGGAAGTGACCTTTGCCCTGCTACCTCAATAAAAATTTTACCATTTTGTGCTTCAGTACTTCACTGATACTGGAACAGATCGATAACAAAAAACACCAGACAACGATAAGTTGCCTTTGGTCCAAAATGAGGAAGTGAGATGAGAAAAGAAGAAATTATGAGTTGTTCTCAAGGTGTAAGACCTTAACAACTGGGAAAGATACTTTAGTGTATAGGCTCATTAATATTATTTGTTCCAAGACTTACTCTGTTCTACAATTTTCCCATGAACCGATGATATATTCATATATAAATAATTATTCTGTATTTTTACCTTGGACATATATATTTTCTCAGTTCATCTCAAGAACAGAATACATTTGTCTCAAGAATATAATACATTTATTTTTTTCCCACAATTATTTTTGATCTTACATAAGCTTCCATCAAAAAGGGGGAAAAGATATTGTTTGATGATATGATTATGTCTTTGGCTTAACCTTACAGTGACTCAGACATCTGTAAACTAAGACTAATAATAATAATGCCTTCATCAGTAATTAGATGAGTTAATACCCATAAAGCATTTAGAAGATGACATGGGACATAATAGGTACTCCACCACAGACTGCTCATTATTAGCTATTATTATCTATGGCTAGTCCCATGGGTAGCACCTAATTGTCATATAATTGTTATGCATTATAGACCTAATAAAGTTTGCTTACTCTAATAGTGAAATTTAGCATAAAGTGAAATCTGACTTGCTTTTTCCTGTTGTTACTTCTCAAAATTGCCTTGTAAGTTAGGCAGGGTGTAAAGTGTAAAGGATAAAGAACTGATAATTACAAAGCCTGGATTCTCACTTAACATTCTGCTACTCAATTTTGTTACGTTAGTCGCTGAGGCCTCAGTTTCCTTGTAGCCAAAATAAGACCTACATATTTATAATTCTGTAGAGATCTTTACTGCTCATGATGTGCATGCATATGTGCCTGCTAAGTCACTTCAGTCATGCCCATCTCTTTGCGACCCCATGGCTTATAGCCTACCGGCTTCTCTGTCCATGGAATTCTCCAAGCAAGAATACTGAATTGAGTTGCCATGCCCTCCTCCCTGGGATCTTAGCCACCCAGGGGTCGAATCATCATCTCTTATGTCTCCTACACTGGCAGACTGGTTCTTTACCTCTACTGCCAGCTGGGAAGCCCATGATGTAACATATGCTAAAAGGATCACATATTGAAGATGCTCTTATTTGATATATCCTCTACCCAAAATCTATTTTCACCTAATTTTTAAAACCCCAATTAGGGAAAACTCAAAATAGACACTTGGCAGCTCACCAGGGATTAATTTCTTCTACATATTATGATGCATTTTTTACATGACACAATGTTACACTGTTCTTGGATGCCCCAGCATGTGGCAAATGATTATAACTTCATTGCTGATGTTTGAAAGATTATGACTGATAAGATAAGCCTTATGCTTTCATATTTCTTTTGTTTCTACTTCATTCTCCTTATAAATAATTCATAGAATAAAATTACTGTCCCAGAAAAATGCAGTCTGTTTCATCAGCCCATTCAGACTTTATTGATCAGTGCATATGATTTTTAATACATATCCATGGAATTTAGAAATCTCATTTTTCCCTTTGCTCTGCAGAACTTTAAAAGCATATAGTTTTACAAAATATTTATATTTATAAACTTTATATTACAAAAGCATTGTGCCTAATTCCTCCTATTTATGTCCTAAATCTCTTTGCCACAAGGACAACTTTCACTCGCTATACTAATAAAAATAGCTATCGTTTATTAGGTACTTATGAAGTCACTCATTATCTCATTTTTTCCTCTTTACAACAATACTGTGAGGTATTTTACTAGTTGAGAAACTGAACTCACCAAAATTAAATGATTTTCCCAAGTTACCTAAAGAGTTAATGCTGAAATCAGGATTTAAATTCTGGAAGTTCAGACATCTGAGCTCATATTATTAACCATTAAACACAGGGCCCTTTGGAAATGAAGCCAGCCTGAAGGAATGGAGTGAAGATTACAGCCCAGGCTGCTGAAATCTGCATTTCCATTATGCTGTTCCCCAGTAACTGTTGTTATTTAGATTTAAACCTATCCTTCCAACATGATCCACTTGAAAGGTTCTAGCAGGTTAGAGAATCCATTTTGTATTGCCTGACAAAAACTGTCTATCTAGACTCTCTGTTTATTTGGACTGAAGGTAACCTTTCAGGCAAAGGCTGAGGGTGGTGGTGGTAATCTGCACAGAGACAACCAGGCAAGCTAACCAACACTGCCAATCAGTGGGCAGATCGATGCTCCAGGGGAAGAATCAAATTCTTGAAATAGGAAATGTCAGGACATTGAAAAGCAGTGGGGCAGATGTTATGACAGTAGGAATGATGGAACTGAACAATTTAAGAGGGAAAAAAGGCAAAGAAATATGAAACTAAACAAGAAAGTTTGGAGCCATGAACAACCACAACAAAATCAAAATCCTTTCTCTTCATTACATCTTATTACCTCTTTAATGTTTCCACATGTGCTTTAAAGACATATACGCTTGTTATTGAGGGTGGATTGCTGATCCTCATAAAAATATTTTGAGTGTGGAAAGAAGACAGATTTTAGAACAAAGGATGATTTTATGGAAAAGTTACTTATGAATATCCTAGCATGTTTTTAAGCTCTATTCCCTTCAAATTTAAGTCTAGATTACATTTTCTGAGCAATCATTTACATACAGTCAGTAAAAATTACCTTTCAACATAATGTTGATTAAAATATTTCAAATTAAATGAAGTTCTGGAAGATGTTACAGACACCCTCTATTATATATTATTTTCTTTATTTAAAGTAGATGTATAGTTCATTTACAATGTAGTGTTAGCTTCTGGTATACAGCAAAATGATTTATATATGTATTATATATATATATATTATATATGCCTATATATTAATTTTAGATACTTTTTTTATTATAGTTTATTATAAGACATTGAATGTAGCTTCCTGTGCTATTCAGTAGGACATTTTTGTTCTTCTATTTTATATATAATAGTGTATGTCTACTATGAAGACCTACAGGACTTTCTAGAACAGACACACAAAAAAGATGTCCTTTTCATCATAGGGGACTGGAATGCAAAAGTAGGAAGTCAAGAGATACCTGGTGTAACAGGCAAATTTGGCCTTGGAGTACAAAATGAAGCAAGGTGAAAGCTAACAGAGTTTTGCCAAGAGAATGCACTGGTCATAGCAAAAACCCACCTCCAACAATACAAGAGAAGATTCTACACATGGACATCACCAGATGATCGATACCAAAATCAAATTGATAGTGTTGTTTGCAGTCAAAGATGGAGAAGCTCTATAAAGTCAGCAAAAAAAAAAAAAAGGCTGGGAGCTGACTTCAGCTCAGATCATGAACTCCTTATTGCCAAATTCAGACTTAAGTTGAAAAAAGTAGGGAAAACCACTAGACCATTCAGGTATGACCTAAAGAAAATCCATTATGATTATATAGTGACAAATAGATTCAAGGAATTAGATCTGATAGAGTCCCTGAAGAACTATGGACAGAGGTTCATTGTACAGGAGGCAGTGATTAAGACCATCCCTGAGAAAAAGATATGGAAAAGGCAAAAGGGTTGTCTGAGGAGGCCTTAAAAATAGCTGAGAAAAGAAGAGAAGTGAAAGGCAAAGGAGATTAAGAAGAGGCAGAAGACATTAAGAAGAGGAGGCAAGAATACACAGAAGAACTATTACAAAAAAGACCTTCATGACCTAGATAACCATAATGGTGTGATCACTCACCTAGAGCCAGACATCCTGGAATGGGAAGTCAAGTGGGCCTTAGGAAGCATCACCATGAACAAAGCTAGTGGAGGTAATGGAATTCCAGTTGAGCTATTTCAAATCCTAAAAGATGATGCTGTGAAAGTGCTGCCACTCAGTGTGTCAGCAAATTTAAAAACCTCAGCAGTGGCCACAGGACTGGAAAAGATCAGTTTTTATTCCAATCCCAAAGAAAGGCAATGCCAAAGAATGTTCAAAGTAGCACACAGTTGGACTTATCTCACAGGCTAGTGAAGTAATGCTCAAAATTCTCCAAGCCAGGCTTCAGTAGTATGTGAACCATGAACTTCCAGATGTCCAAGCAAGACTTTGAAAATGAAGAGGAACCAGAGATCAAATTGCCAACATCCACTGGGTCATCGAAAAAGCAGGAGAGTTCCAGAAAAACATCTACTTCTGCTTCATTGACTATGCCAATACCTTTGGCTGTGTGGATCACAACAAACTGTGGAAGATTCTTCAGGTGATGGGAATACCAGATCACCTTATCTGCCTCCTGAGAAATCTGTATGTAGGTCAAGAAGCAACAGTTAGAACAGGACATGGAACAACAGACTGGTTCCAAATCAGGAAAGGAGTAAGTCAAAGCTGTATATTGTCACCCTGATTATTTAACTTATATGCAGAGTACATCATGTAAAATCCTGGGCTGGATGATGCACAAGCAGGAATCAAGATTGCCGGGAGAAATATCAATAGCCTCAGATATGCAGACGACACCACCCTTATGGCAGAAAGTGAAGAAGAACTAAAGAGCCTCTTGATGAAAGTGAAAGAGGAGAGTGAAAAAGTTAACTTAAATCTCAACATTCCGAAAATTAAGATCACAGCATCCGGTCCCACCACCTCATGGCAAATACATGGGAAAACAATGGAAACAGTGAGAGAATTTATTTTGGGGTTCTCCAAAATCACTGCATATGATGACTGCAACTATGAAATTAAAAGATGCTTGCTCCTTGGAAGAAAAGTTCTGACTAACCTAGACAGCATATTAAAAAGCAGAGACATTATTTTGCTGACAAAAGTCCGTCTAGTCGAAGCTTTGGTGTTTTCAGTAGTCATGCATGGACGTGAGTTGGACTATAAAAAAGCTAAATGCCGAAGAATTGGTGCTTTTGAACTGTGGTGTTGGAGAAGACTCCTGAGAGTCTCTTGGACTGCAAGGAGATCCAACCAGTCCATCCTAAAGCAAATCAGTCCCGAATGTTCATTGGAAGGGCTGATGCTAAAGCTGCAACTCCAATAATTTGGCCACCTGATGCGAAGAAGTGACTCATTTGAAAAAACCCTGAGGCTGGGAACGATTGAAAGCAGAAGGAGAAGGGGATGACAGAGGATGAGATGGTTGGATGGCACCATCAACTCGATGGACATGAATTTGAGCAAGCTGTGGGAGTTGGTGATGGACCGGGTAGCCTGACATGCTGCAATCCATGTGGTTGCAAAGAGTCAGACATGACTGAGTAACTGAACTAAACTAAACTGAGTGTATACCTGCTAATCCCATTTCCTAATTTATCCATCCACATTTCTTAGCTCTTTGGTAACTATAAATTTGTTTTCTATGTGTGTAAGTCTATTTCCCTTTTGTAAGTAAGTCCATTTGTATCATTTTTTACATTCCACATAGGTGATATCATATATTTGTCTTTCTCTAGCTTACTTCACTTAGTTTGATCATCTCTAGGTCATCTATGTTGCTGCAAATGTAAAAAATAGACATACCCTCATTCAGTTTTCCAAATGCAGCATATTCCAGTTTTTCCAAGTTATCAAGAAACAGTAAGTCATGAATATTTATTTACAAGATTGGTATTTTGTCAGAAATAAGAAAAAATTTAAAAAAACATTTAATAATTTTGTAAACATTTTTTTTAGGAAAATGGAAATAGAATTTTAATTGTTACATAGCTGTATATTACCAATGCTATCCTCAGGCCATCTAATTTAAAAGTAAAACTTCCTATACTAAGAAACTCATATACTTGTTAAATAAATGAATTGATTAAATAAATATAGAACTTTTTTGCCTAGATAGTCCCTGTAATTAAAGCTTGCATATTCTCTAATAAAATGATTCATAGAATTAGGCACTACTCTTAGTATTTCATTTTAATGTGAACAATAACAGTTAAGATTGTATCACACTTTCTTTCCAGTTTAGCTGTTTTTAAATATTTGCTTTATTTTTAATATTTGATTAGTTTTTCAGATGTGCCTCTTTCTAAGTTTTTACATTAGATATGATACAGAGTCTGAAACTCAAGAGCATGAAATAAATGAAGATTTTATTTATCTATTAGCATCGATATATTACTGTGTTTTTACTAAGGATTTTCACAAGTACCAGGGAAAAAAATCCTGTGCTAGTTGTTACATGTGATACATGTTCCAGATAATGAAACAATAGCTTACTTATGTTCCAGTTACATTTTAATCCTTGAAAATAAAGTCAACTATACTCAAAACATAGTCCCAACTTTTACAGAAACATAATGATATGAAAGACAGTTTTAAATCAGGTTAATCTTTTATGGAGTCAGGTTATTGTTCTGTGTGCATGTCTTTCAGAAACTGTTTCTGCTAGAGTGGACTTTTCCCATTCTCTCACAGAATCCTTATACTACTGTACTTTCTAGTTGCACTACGATACAGAAGCTCAAAAGACCCAAATCCAAGTGAAGGTTAATAGCATTGTACTGAGGTTCAAAGCATGCTTATCTTTTTCCCCTCCCAGTGATGGGGATAGACTCTGAAGAGGAGATTCCAAAGCCAAAGACCAGAGAAAGTATCTCAAGGAACTAAATGTCAGATACCATCTACCAACCCACATATCATCATTCTCTGTTTATGGGGAGAGTATGACTGATTCTAACCGTAGTTATTGAAGTCACTGACAACCACAGCTTCATTCGGTTCATATAGAATGTTGTGATCATGATCACTGACTTTATAATAGCAATTTTCTATGATCCATCTATTAATATCTACCTATCTATCTATACAGTATGTATGTTCAATAGCGTTATTTGGTAAACCAGAACACAATCGCTGACAAGTTCATTCAGCCTCCTTTTCACCAACTAATCCAATTATTTTAGTATTATTTTAGCCCAGGGGACCATAGTTACTTGCTTCTTGTGTGATTTGATTCTTTGAAAGTAAGAATCAGGTTATATCAGTCTTGTTGCCCTTGATACTCAAATTGTGGTCCATGGACCTACAGAGCTTGTCAGAATTGCAGTAGCTTCCGCTATGCCCCAGATAAACGAAGTTAAATTCCTTAGCTTAACAAGACCTCCTGATGATAGTTATACACTTTAAAGTTTGAGACATACTAAACTAGAGTGGTGAGTCTTAGAGCCACCTATAAATTATAGTCATCTGGGGGAATTTTAACAACTATTTTGTCTAGGCTTCATCTCTTGAGACAGCTCCTGAGCATCAGATTTAAAAAAAAAAAAAAACTCTCTAGGTGATTCTGTTGTGCAGCCAGGGCTGAAAATCACTGCACCTAAACAAATGACTTCATTCGTGAAGTATTTATTATGCATGGGGAATGTACACGATGAGGCTGGACAGATGTTACAAAGCCTCAGTGACTTGCTAAGGATCCTTGGGAATCCAGTTGTATAATTTACTGGAAGATGGGGCCCATAAGTATGTTACCCTAAAAGCACATGAAATACAGAGGAATCATTCCAGGGGACTTTATTACTCCTAACTTTGATTTCTCATGTCCTGACATTAAATGTCCGATCAGATAGTATTATGTTGGTCCAAAAACTCAAATGAACCTTTGGCCAGCCCAATACTTCTAAGGAGATGTAAAGGAATGTATTACCTTTTACCTCCCAAGGGTCCTCATTCTCCTTTTAACCAATCTTCTAATTTAAAATAAAATTTAAAATAAAATTAATTCTAATTAAAAATAAAGTTTGATTTTACCTACTAAGGATTCTGCTTTTCAAACATTAAACTGAACAAATATACAAAATTTAGTCATGACTGAGCATTTTTTCTGTCGTTTATACATTTCTTTGTTCTAGAAAATCTGGCTGGAAATTTATTTCCCATTTAATATTTTCTTGCTTCTCAATCTTTTGAAAAGTGATTTAGCTTTTATTATAAAAAGCATAGTTATTGTGAACATAAGAAACTTCAGAGGAAATATCTGTGGTTTTAACCATAGTATTAGCTACCATTAAAGTTTATATTAAAAATAAGTATTTACACATGAAATTAAAAACTCCTGTCGGATTAATCTGCTGGAAAAGTGAACAGATGATTGTTCAAGTAGAACTGAAGCATGAAGTGTGGATGATATATTTTCAAGTGGATATAAAAAGACCAGTTGGCAGTTGCTTTGAAAGGACAGACATAGAAGAGAGTAAAGCATTATCTGTGTCAGAATATACTGTTGAATTTTAAACAGGCCTCTCCGTTTGGTTTTCTCTTTTCTTCACCTCCAATTTGGTTTATAGACTCTTAAGCCTCATAGGTGAGAACCTAGATATCTGAAGGCAAGTGAAATATTTGAAATTGAGTTTCATATTCACTATGAATGAAAAGAATGGGGGGGGGGTCCAGTTTCAAGTTGAGACAGTATAACAAACAATCATCTCTCCACAACAGGTAGTATAATATAGGGTTAGATTATCTAAAGAGATTTATACCCTGGATGTGCTCAGAAGAGAAATTGTAACTGGTGATTTGTTACAATTGTTGTTTTCATTTTTTAAAAAAATAATAATACAGTAGTCCTGAGTGTAGTGATCTTTGTTTCTATCAAAACTTACCCTATAAAGGAAAAAGAGTCGGGGAGGTGGGTGGAGATTGATACATAAACAAAGGACACTCTGGTTAAAGAATAACTTAATTAATTTTGGTTGATGCAATGTTAAGAAACATATGTAAAACATTCTGTGTGTATTTATAGCAAGGAAGACAGGCTTAAAGATCTTAGATCTACCATTTTTTATTCAAATGATCTTGGCCATGTCACTTAATTTCACTTTAACTACCTCCTTGGTTCAATAAGGATAATTTGGCCATTAGAATGATTAAATTATATAATATGTGGCTATTTATCCCTATAGGTATAGGCTTAAAAAGCTGAGGAGGTAGATAAATAAACTGTGGGACATGCATACTATGGACTGTTACTCAGTACTAAGAAGAAACAAGCTATTAGTACATGAAAAAACAGAGAGGAAACTCAAGCATCTATTACTAAGTGAAAGAAGCTTTTCTGAAAAGTCTACCTACTGTATGATTACAACTATTTGTCGTTCTGGAAAAGGCTAAACTAAGGAGCCAGTAAAAGGATCACTGGTTCCCAAGGGTAAAGAAGGAAGGAGAGATGAATAGGTGGAACACAGAGGGTTTTTAGGGCAGTGAAACTATTCGATATGATATTATAATGTCAATATATGTCATTTTACATTGTGTGAAAACCCACTGAAGGTACAACACAAAAAGTGAACCCTAATGTGAACTATGGACTTGGGGAGATAATAATGTATCAGTGTTTGGTCCATCAATTGTAACACCTACACCACCGGACTGTGGGTATCAGAAGTGATGGAGGTGGTGCATGTATGTAGACAAGGTGTATATGGGAATGCTTTGTGCTTCTCATGCAATTTTTCTGTGAATCTAAAACCTTTCTAGAAAACACACTTCATTAATTAAAAAGAGAAAGGTATTAGCTATTATTGTTATCATAGACTTAAAACGAATTTTACATTTATTTATTTGTTTTGGGTTTGTACGAGGTCTCCGTGGCTGGGTGTGGGCTTTCTCTAGTTGCAGTGAGACAGGACCAGTCCTTATTGCAGTGCATGGGCTTCTCACTGGAACAGCTTCTCTTCTTGCAGCGCATAAGCAGGAGGTGCGTGGGCTTCAGTAGTTGCAGCTCACAGGCTCAGCAGTTGTGGCCCACGGGCTTAGTTGCTCTGCAGCATGTAGAATCTTCCCAGACCAGGAATCAAACTCTTGTCCCCTGCATTGGCAAGTGGATTCTTATCCACTGTACCTCCAGGGAAGTCCTATCATAGACTTTTAAAGTTAGTGAATAAGTTCCCTATTGAAGAATATAGTGAATAATGGAAAGATAATTTGTATCATTCATATATATTTGACAAGGCAAGCAGGGAATGGAAAATGAGCTATAAGAGAAGGAGAGAGAAATCATACAGAACTGATTTACCACATGTTTCACTTTCTTGAATTTAATAAATACCTCTGCTTGGGATCCTTTATGCTGGAGGCAATATAGGTAACAGTTGAACAACTAGCCTTTTTTTGTGGGGCAGGGCCCATTTACTTCCTGAAACTAGGATACAAATTTATAGTCCAGAGTCTCTGTCTCCCTCTTACTTGGTTTTGTTGCTGCCAGTGATTTTTGTCTTCATTGTTTGAGTGTAGTTTCTGTATATTTCTTTCTGAATACCATGGACCTCTCTAAACTGCCTAGTCCTCTACTGCTGACTTACACCTTTGGAGTAAATCCTTTCAAATGTTAACTGCCTTGAAAAGGTCAAGTACTGAAAACTTGTCCATAATTGGTCCTTCGGGCACATGTATTCTATCAGAATAAAGGGAATGATGGAAGGAAAATCCTCTCATTGAGTTAAATGAACAAAACGGGGACAAGAGATGAAAGAGATTTTTTTTTATTATTTGTATAATTTTGAGGGAATCTAGAAATTATCTTAAAGTTGATTGAACTACTCTCACTAATGTTAAAAACCATTGACTCCCAAAGTTGCCTTGGAACTGGAATATAGTTTTATGGTCTAAACATGTTTTTTTCTCTTTCACCTTAGATTTTTAAATGTAATTTTTCATTTAATGAAAGAATTAAATGTAAATTTTCCATTCTAATTGAAAAGACTGTTCCAATTAGAAGAAATACTTATGGAACAATTACTGTACTCAAGGCTTTGTGCATTGTTCTATTCTCCTAAGAAACATAGGAAGTAGCTGTGAGAATACTGTTTAATAATCCCCATTTTACAGATGTGGAAACGAATCATTGATGTTCCATAATCTGCCTGACATCTTGGTGATATTAGAATATAGAAAGTAACTCTGCCTAACCTATTTATGCTGTCATACATCCCCTACCAAAGACTTTGAAGAAGTAGTTCTTAATTCTATAAGACAGGAGTAAGAAGGTCTTAATGATGAATTGAGTTCTCAGAATGAAGAGTGACTTTAGCTAGCAACGTTTACTTCTGTGAACCACCAGAAAATTTAAAAAACACAAATTCAATATCTTGTTAATAGTTCCCATTTAATATCACTGCTTGACATGATATTGATTGCTTTTTATCATATTTGAGCTCCAGTTGAGAATTTTGAAATGTTGAAATAATATCACCATATGGATAATTATTAGATGTGCTATTTTTGCAACTGTTTTGAAGGGAAATAATTAGATGCAGTGAACCACTTGCTTGTTTTATGTCTTTGATCTTATCCTATAGGTCTTATAAAAGAATTAAATGAAAATTCACTATTTAAAAAAAGCAGAATAGATCATAAGTTTTTACAAATAAAAACTTGGTGAAGTGCCATTGAACTATATTCCTAAATTAGGGGAAATAATCATTGCATTTAACATAGTGTTAACATAGACTTTTAAAGCCGATACCCTCCTCCTTTATCAGTGTCCTTTGAAAGTTCATTTATCACGGCTTCTTCTGTCAGGAAGTGGAATCTATTTCTTCATCCACTGAACTTGGATAGCCTTGTGATTGCTTTGGCCAGTAGAATGTGACAGAAGCAAAGATATGACACTAGCTTGCATGCTCCTTGTGCTTCTTTCAGTATTCTGCCATCATAGCCATGAGAACATGCCTGAATTGTTAAAGGATGGGATACCATGTGGAACCGAGATGAGCAGTCCTAACTGAACCATCTTAGACAGTTCCCAGCAGATATGCCTGTTGACCATGAGTGATCATAGCCCAGTTAGCCAAGCCTAATAGAAAGAATCATTCACATGAGCCTGGTCAAGATGGTCAACCCACAGACTCATGAACCAAATGAATTGTTATTTTAAGCCAGTAAGTTTTGTTTGGTGGGAAGTGGTTGTTAGTTAGCAAAATTGATGTATCTGAGTTTAAATCCCAGTTCTAATCCACTACAAGTGTGACCATGGGTAGATTAATTCATCATCGTCCAGTAACATATTTATTATCTGTAAAAGGGGGATAATGTAGTGATGATTAATGTTGTGTAGATATTTGTAGTCCTCTTTCCTCTGAGCATGGTACAGCCACAGCATGTCTCGGGTCCCTTGGAGTTAGATGTGGGAATGTGACTTGCTTTGCCCAGTGATATGTGAGTGGTTGTCTTGAAAAGTGCTTATAAGATGCAGAATCTTTCTTTCTCTTATAACCACAATGCTCCAAATAAATAAGTTCTGTCATTTTGAGTCCTAAAATAAGAAGCCAACTCTGGAGCCCCATTCTGACTCACAATGGACCTTGAAAACTTGAGATTGTTTGTTACCACTGTAAATCCCAGCCCTTTCTGGTTGGTACAGAAATCAATAATACTCTTATAAGATTGTTTTATGACAATATAAATAAAACTCTAAGCACAATCCCTTAAACATCTAAAGTATTCTATAGTAACTAATATTAATGCTGCCTTAACCAGATAATAAGCTAAAACAAAACCAAAAAATCCTTGGAAGATAGGATGTAAAGGTTTCTTTTAAAAATAATTATTTTCTGAATTGATATTCATATACCCTTTTAATATCATTCTATGATAAATTAGGGCTTAAAACTTTATCTGTTCACTGTACCAAAAAATGCAGTATAATTGGAGCTTAGTATTGTTGGCTACATCTTCAACTCTATAAACTTAATGTAATATTATTCCCTTCACTTTTAAAATCCACACTAACTTTTAAATTATCTCAGTTAAGGATTATAATTAACATATATTTGTAATATTTTTCCAGTGTTTTAGATTACTTTTAATTTATCACTGTCATTTTGCTATAGCACTCCAGAAAGATTTGGGTATTAAAAAGAATATTTATTGCACATTGTTATGTGACTTTTGGTGGAGTAGGAAATGACCACTCACTCCACTCTTCTTGCCTGGAAAATTCAATGGACAGAGATACCTGGCAGGCTACAGTCCATGGGGCAGCAAAGAGACATGACTGAGCACATCGGTGACTCATTGGAAAAGACTCTGATGCTGGGAAAGATTGAGGTCAGGAGGAGAAAGAGGCAACAGAGGATGAAATGGTTGAATGGTATGAGACTCAATGGACTTGAGTCTGAGCAAACTCTGGGAGATAGTGAAGGGCAGGGAAGCCTGGCATGCTGCAGTCCATGGGGTCACAAAAAGTTGGACACAACCTAGAGACTGAACAGCAATAATAGCATATCCACTAAGTCAGTGATGCTATCTGAACATTTCATCCTCTGCTGCCTCCTTTTCCTTTTGCTTTCCATCTTTCCCAGGACTCCAAATTGGGGTCTTTCTAATTAGTCAACTTTTCACATCAGATAGCCAAAGTATTTGATATTAGAACATAGTTATCTAGGTGAAGAAGACATGGAATGGAATTTAAGATAGAGGGTTTAGAATAAACAAATAATGAATGGTGAAAAGACATGGGGACTGTGGAGTAACTATGGTGAGTGTAGAAATAAGAAAACTCAAAAATGAATGTTGGAGCACTCGTTTAAGATAAAAACTCCCCAAAATATCAGCATAGAAGGAACCTACATCAAAATAATAAAGGCCATATGCGACAAACCCACAGAATGCATTATTCTCAGTGGTGAAAACTGAAAGCTTTTCCTCTAAGATCAGAAAGAAGACAAGGGTACCCACTCT
This sequence comes from Antilocapra americana, assembly GCA_007570785.1. Lineage (NCBI taxonomy): Eukaryota > Metazoa > Chordata > Mammalia > Artiodactyla > Antilocapridae > Antilocapra > Antilocapra americana. Next base: position 23,660,964 of record ML660201.1, on the reverse strand, counting down.
CATCACTATTATTCAGCATAATTTTGGAAGTCCTAGCCATGGTGGTCAGAGAAGAAAAATAAATAAAAAGAATGCAGATTGGAAAATAAGTAAAGCTCTCACTGTTTGCAGAGGACATGACACTATACTTAGAAACCCCTAAAAAAATGCCACACACACACACACACACACACACACACACACACACACACAACCTACTAGGGCTAATCAATGAATTTAGTAAATGTGCAGGACATAAAGTAATACACAGAAATCCCTTATATTCCTATACACTAACAATGAAAAATCAGAAAGAGAAATTAAGGAAACTATCCCATTCGGCACTGAAACAAAAAGAACAAAATACTCAGGAATAAACCTACCTAAAGAGACAGAAGACCTGTATGCAGATAACTGTAAGACTCTGATGAAAAAAATTAAAGATTACACAAATGGATGGAGAGATTATATCATGGTCTTAGACTGGAAGAATCAATATTTTCAAAATGACTAAGCTACCCAAAGCAATCTACAGATTCAGTCCAATCCCTATCAAATTATCAGTGGTACTTTTCACAGAATTAAAAAAAAAAGTCACAATTTGTATGGACAAAAGACCTCAAATAGCCAAAGCAATCTTGAGAATGAAAAATGGAGCTGAAGGAATCCTCCTTCCTGACTTCAAATTATACTACAAAGATACAGTCTTCAAGACAGTATGTTACTAGCACAAAAACAGAAATATAGACCAATGGGAGAAGATAGAAAGCCCAGAGCTAAATCCACACACCTATGGGCACCTTATCTTTGACAAAGTAGGCAGGAATATAAAGTGGAGAAACAACAGCCTTTTTAATAAGTGATGCTGGGGAAGCTGGACAGCTGCTTGTATAAGAATGAAATTAGAACACTTCCTAATACCATACACAAAAATAAACTCAAAATGGATTGAAAACTTATATGTAGGGCCAGAGAATAAGCTCTTAGAGGAAAATATAGGCAGTACACTCTTTGACATAAATTGCAGCAAGATTCTCTGACCCACCTCCAAGATAAATGTTAGTAAAACAAAAATAAAGAAATGGGACCGAATAAAAATTAAAGGTTTTTGCACAGCAAAGCAAAGGGAACTATAAACAAGATGAAAAACTCTTCAGAATGGGAGGGAATATTTGCAAATGAAGCAAATGACGAAAGACTAATCTCCAAAATATATAAGCAATTCACACAGTTCAATATCAGAAAAACAAACAACCTCCCCCCAAAAAAATGGGCAGAAGACTTAAACAGACTGTTCTCCAAAGAAGACATACAGATGACCAATTAATACATGACAGGATGCTCAACATTGCTCATTATTAGAGAAATGCAAATCAAAACTACAATTAGGTATCACACCAGTCAGAATATTCATCATTGAAAAATCTACAAACAATAAATGCTGCAGAGGATGTGGAAAAAAAGGAACCCTCCAGCATTCCTGGTGGGAGTATAAACTGATGCAGCCATTATGGAAAACAGAATGGAGATTGCTTTAAAAACTGTAAATAAATCTACCATATGCCCCAGAAATCCCACCACTGCACCTAAACCCTGAGAAAACCACAGTATGCAGTCATGTCCTACTCTTTACGACTCTATGGACAGCCTAAAGAAGCCTGACAGCTTCTTTGTCCATGGACTTCTCCAGGCAAGGATGGTGGACTGGGTTGTCATTCCCTCCTCCAGGGGATGTTCCTAACCCAGAAACTGAGCCCACGTCTCTTATGTCTCCTGCATTGGCTAGTGGTAGGTTCTTTACCACTAGCACAATCTGGGAAGGCCCTAAAAGACACATGTACCCCAGTGTTCACTGCAGCAATATTTACAATAGCCAGGACATGAAAGCAACTTAGATGTATGTATAAAGATGAATGGATAAAGAAGTCGTGGTACATTTATGTGATGAAATATTGCTCAGCCATAAAGAAGAATGAAGCTGAGTCAGTTGTAGTGAGGTAGATGAAGCTAGAGCCTCTTGAACAGAGTGAAGTAAGTCAGAAAGGGAAACACAGGTATCATATATTAACACATATATATGGAATCTAGAAAAATGGTATTGATGAACCTAGTAGAGAAAGGAATTGTGGATACAGCAGGGCAAGGTGATGGTGGGAAGAACCGAGAAAGCAGCATTAATATATATAAACTATCATGTGTAAAATAGTTACTGGGAAGTTGCTAAGTGACAAGGAGCCCAGCCTGATGTTCTGTGATGACCTAGAGGGGTGGCATAGGGAGAAGGGACAGAGAAGAAAGAGGGGAAAGAGTTTTATGTACACATATTTTATATTTTATAAAATGTTTATAATAAACAGATTATGTTTTTTATTTTATTTCTTTTTTCTACTTTATTGACCAGAATCTTTGAAATAGTATTAAATCATATTAGTGATAGAGCTTTCTTTTCTTTACCCTCCCTAAATAGTAATACCAAAAAGTATTTTATTGGTAAGCATGAGGTCAAGTGTGGGCTAATAGATGTAAACAGTTAGTAACACTTCCTGGTACTAGCTTAAACATTACCTAGGAAAACCAGGCATAATTCAAGGTAAATTGAAAGGTCCTAATCATTGCAGCTCATCTGGTAAAGAATCTGCCTGCAATGCAGGAACCCCAGTTCGATTCCTTGGTTGGGAAGTTGCTCTGAAGAAGGGATGCCTATACCCACTCCAGTATTCTTGGGCTTCCCTGGTGGTTCAGATAGTAAAAAACCTGCCTACAATGCGGAGAACCTGGGGTTGATCCCTGGGTTGGGAAGATCACCTGGAGGAGGACATGGCAATCCACTCCAATGTTCTTGCCTGGAGGATTCCCCTGGGACAGAGGAGCCTGGTGGGCTACAGTCCATGGGGTTGCAAAGAGTTGGACACAACTGAGCAACTCAGCACAGCACAGCATAAATATGTATATATGATTGATTCATGTTGTTGTATAAAACATGAATAGAAACCTCACAACTTTCTAAAGCAATTTTTCACCAATTAAAAAAATAATAAAATCAATTAAAAAATGGAAGTTGGGGGATGGGAGAAATTATAAACAGAGACTAAGGCCAAATTTTTGCTATGTGATTAGATAAAATATATAAATGGATGGATGATAAATCAATTGATTGGGCTAACTGTGTTAGATTCAGTCATAATAGAGGGGCTAGTGAGGTGACTGAGCTAGGAAGCCACACACTAGGGTTCATAATTATGGTCCAATAATTGAGGACTGGATTGAAGCAGGGCTATTAATAACATAAAGAGACAGGATTTCTAGTAATAAATGCATTTAAAATGCTAAAGAAAGAAAGCATGTATAGTGTGCCTATATATAGCCTCTAATTTAAGTTCCAGGAACTAAAATTGATCGCTTGTCCTGATTATTTGTGCAGATGGAACATACCTGAACTTTTTTCTCTTTACTTTTTTCTGCTGTCTACCATTTTTTTCTGTTACTATTTCATCTTTTAGCAAAATAAATTGAGAACATTATAAAACATCCAAAGTAGTCTCACACCACTGACAATTCTACTTAGATATATATGTATTTTGTACACTTCTGAAATTTTGGACCAAGAATACAAGTGCATAGATATTCCAATAAAATCACAAGGCAGTAAACAGCTATTTTTACAGATAGTAATTTCAATATGCCTTTAAATTAGTAAATCCACATCTGTGATATTAATATTCCACATCTGAGTTTCTGACATTAAGAAAACAACAGTTCAACAATGAGAGAGTTTCACCTAGAGTGTATGTGATATATTCAATTTTTGTTGAACATAAATCTTGTGGGAAATCAGGAATCTCAGAAAAATTTCCTGTAGATAATAAAAGTAAAACTAGTAATAATTTTAAAACACGTCATATATTAATATGTACAAAGAGTCCCAGGAAGGGGTGGGCATAATAAAACAGCACATATTAACCTATCAAACACTGCCTATGATAATTAGGTACATTTATGACTGATATGTCTTTGGAAGTGTTAAGGGTTAAACTGAGCCCAGTTGGAGCTGGACTATTAGTAAAACTAATAGTTTTACTTTCAACACATTATAAGTATTCTCTAAAGTATAAAATGGCTGCCATTAAAACACATGTATTCTAAATTTTTTCAGAGGTACCTAAGCGTGTAATAACTGGGGACTCATCCCAGATACTACAAAGTTAATTTTTATGCACTGAACAGGGAAAAAGTGAAAAGAACAAAAGAATTTCTGAGACTCTCTTTTTATTTTTACTTTTCTGGTTATTCAGAACAGTTTTAAGAATGTCTATGAGTAGTATGAGGCTTCCCTGGTGGTTCAGATGGTGAAGAATCTGCCTACAATGCTGGAGACCTGGATTCTATCCCTGGGTCAGAAAGATTCCCTAGGGGGAGAAGGGAATGACTACCCACTTCAGTATCCTTGCCTGGAGAATTCCATGGACAAAGGAGCCTGGCAGGCTAGAGTCCTTGGGATCACAGAGTCAGACTTGACTAGGTGAGTAACATTCTCACTTTCTTCATGAGTACTACAGAAAGTATCTAACATAGAGGCTATATATAGGCACACTATACATGCTTTCTTTCTTTAGCATTTTAAATGCATCAAAGTCAGTTTTTCCTGTTTCTTATACTTGTGATATATGTTTCTTTGTTATGACTATCATTATTTCAGATCTATACTTCTATGACAGAGCATTTTAGTTAGGTCCAGTATAATATGATTCTGAGTCTAATTACAAGATCCTAACTGTTTGGCTAGTTCCAAACATTAACTAGGGAGTGACTTAGTATCCTACTTTCATAGCTTTTGAAATTTAAAGAAACCGCTGTAACACTTCGGTCTCATAACTCATTAATCTGCTTAATCTGGTGAATATCACTCATCCAGTTATATTTATTGAGCATATACAATGTGCCATTCCTATACATTTTTATTATTATTGATATGCAATAGATGTAAAAATGATGTGATTTTAATCAAGTTATATTTGGGGTTATCTTATATTTAAGGCAGTATGAAAATAGAAAGCTAATAAATCAAAATGTCACATTGATTTTCATGGGTCTAGCACTGTACCACACACCGAGAGAGATTAAAAACATATATAAGGGGCTTCCCTGGTGGCTCAGTGGTAAAGAATCCTCCTCCCAAAGCAGGAGTTAAGGGTTCAATCCCCAGTCCGGGAGGATCCACATGCTGTGGAGCAGCTAAGACCATGTGCCACAACTACTGAAACCCACATGTCCCTAGAGCCCTCACTTTGCAATAAGAGAAGCCACCACAATGAGAAGCCCACACGTGGCCATTAGAGAGTACCCCTTACTTGCCAAAAATAGAGATATCCCATGTGCAGCAGTGAAGATCCAGCACAGCCAAAAATAAATAAATAAATACACACACACACACACACACACACACACACACACACGCATCATGAACTGATTTCTCAAGCACCTTAGGATCTATTTGGGAAAGGTGATCTAACATATGCAGTAAGTAGATTATAATGTCAAATAGTATTAAGTAGTATTTAAATGCATCCTGACTACTGACTATCAAGAGAGAAGGCAATTAGTGTTAAGAAGATTACCTGTCACATACAGCCACTTTTGGTTTGTTCTGCATGATGATGGGATTCCTAGATTTTCCTAAAAATACTGTCTTCAGACACTAGTTGCATAGTCTCATGGTAATTAGCTAAATCTAATTCAGTAAGGTGCCCTTTGGACTAAGACATGTTGTCACAGTCTCTACCAATCCCTACTGCCTTTCTGACAGCAAGGCTGAGCATCAGTGGCTTTGATCATCATCACTGTGCTGCTGTTTCTCAGAGCAAAGTGCTTCCTCTACTTGTGTCTTCAGTGAAACAGAAGGAAAAAAAAAGAATTTGACAGATCCTAGTGTTTTATTAATAGATTAAAATGAGAGCCAATTTCCAGGGAGAAATGAAAGAATAGTCTTACATGCTCAGTATTCAAAAGTATGCTTTTATTTAAATTATGTTGCCCATCTCACTGTCATGTGTCTTGTCCCTAAAGTCATTCAATTTTGTAACTGTTGAGGTAGAAAAATATCCTGGAATCTGAAGTAATTAGAAAAATCTTATGTGTAGAATGTAAGCCATGCATGACCTTGAGGGATGAGGCAGGCAGGCTGTGCAGAGGAAATTGGACACAGGAGGAGACTGAGCATGTGAAAAGACTTGGTAGTGAAGCAGCTAGTGTTGTGTGCTGTAGTTCATAGAAAAACTCATGCAGTGTGAACAGATGATTCCTAATAAATAATAGCAGCAGACATGATTGGCTCCTAAGAGAGTGTGGATAAAGATTAGAGGATAGGAACGGTCACCTGGTGAAGTTGGAAACTGAAATTCCAGATATTAATAAATGACTACCAGTACTTCAACAGTGAAGTGATCTGATGAGCATGACCTTTACAGAAGACAATGCTGGAACAATATTGGAATGAATAAGACAGGGACTGACATTATAATCACGTAATTTTCATGGTTTGGAGATTATTGGAGTTTAGACATGATATGTTAAAATTTGATAGTGGTAGAAAATATGTGCAGAATATGCTATTTACAGGAAGGAGAATGAGGGCTGATGCAGAGAAGTATACCTGATCAATGCCTCAAATCTGTTAGCAAGAAAAGATAGAAATCAAGCAAAGAAAATAGATAATTGTAGAGAAGAGAGAAAGAAAGTAAGGTCAGGTATGTCACAGAAGGCAATAGAGGAGTGAATTTTAAGCAAGGAAAATATGGTCAGTAGTGTGAACATATTTTAGATAGGCCAAGGGTGAACATAAAATTCAATATATCCTTGTGCATTGGAAGTCACATCCATGGTCATTTCCTCTTAGAGTATAAATAACAACTAGTGTACTGGTCAGGCTTTCTCAGAAGTGCAATAATCCTTCCAAGTTATTGAGCTAACTCTTCATTGTGTTAGTTATGAATAAGAAGAAGCCTATTAACCCCAAAGGTTAATCTGCTTTAAGAGTTCTTTCCCAGCTGCATGATATAAAATATACACTAATGAAAGAAAGGTCCTTCTGAACAGCGTAGGAAATGCAAGGCAAATTAGGGAGTGAGAGTACACTCTGGGTTAGAATTACCAAAAGAAGATCACTTGAACATATGAGGTTGAAACAAAATTTTGGAAGATGGGTGGGAAATGAAAAAGCTGTGAAAGGGCAAGGATAGTGCCTTATCAGTTGTGTTTGACTTTAATTAGGGTGAGAGAGGACAAAATGAAAGTTCAAAAACAGAGTTATGTTATTACTTTTTTTCTGATATTCTTTCCTGGTATTGATGAGATTTCATTTTATATATCAAAGTTGAAAGGGGTTTTATTTATTTATTTTTTTGACTTAGCTGATCATGAAATTTTATCTCATATCAACATGCATAAAATTGTTCCCTGGATTTTTTAGCAAAAGGAAAAACAACTTCATAACCTAATAACCATCCTAATGCTTTCCAATATAATGGTCACTAGTCACATATGGCTAATAAAATTGAAAGTAATTAAAACTAAATAATGTATAAAATTCACTTCCACAGTTGTACTAGCCAACATTTCAAGTACTTATTAGTTGTATGTAGCTAGTCATTACTGTATTGGACATTGCAGAATGATATTGGAATTAAATGAACATTTCTGTCATCATGGATGACACCACCCTTATGGAAGAAAGTGAAGAAGAACTAAAGAGCCTCTTGATGAAAGTGAAAGAGGAGAGTGAAAAAGTTGACTTAAAACTCAGCATTCAGGAAACTAAGATCATGGCATCTGGTCCCATCACTTCATGGCAAATAGATGGGGAAATAATGGAAAGAGTGAGAGACTTTATTTTGGGGGGCTCTAAAATCACTGCAGATGGTGACTGGAGCCATGAAATTAAAAGATGCTCGCTCCTTGGAAGAAAAGCTATGACCAACCTAGACAGCATATTAAAAAGTGGAGACATCATTTTGCCAACAAAAGTCCGTCTAGTTAAAGCTATGGTTTTTCCTAAGCACCGAAGAATTGATGCTTTTGAACTGTGGTGTTGGGGAAGACTCTTGAGAGTCCCTTGGACTGCAAAGTAAATCCAGCCAGTCAATCCTAAAGGAAATGAGTCCTGAGTATTCATTGGAAGGACTGATGATAAAGCTGAAGCTCCAATAATTTGGACACCTGATGCGAAGATCCAATTCATTGGAAAAGACCCTGATGCTGGGAAAGATTGAAGGCAGGCGGTGAAGTGGACAACAGAGGATAAGATAGGTTGGATGGCATCACTGACTCGATAGGCATGAGTTAGAGTAAGCTCCATGAGTTGATGATGGACAGGGACGCCTGGCATGCTGCAGTGCATGGGGTTTCAAAGAGTTGGACATGACTGAGCAACTGAACTGAACTGAACTTCCATCATTTGGGAATTTCCTACTGGATAGCACAACTGATAACATAAATTAGTAGCTGACCTGTGGTTGAAGACTATTGATTTTGCTATAAGAATTGAGACAAAGAAATAATTTTTGTGCTGTGACTCTAGATGGTTTATTTAATTATATATATATATATATATATATATATATTCACTATGGAGGGAGAGAGCAAGGCACATTAAAAAAAACTGAAAGAGAACCCATGCCTGTTCTCTTCTTTGATTTTACATTTAATCTTAGGAAAGTTGATTTCATCAGTACAAATAAAGTTTAAACTGGGCTTCCTATCAGTTTAGTAAGAAGTATTTGATTTTTAAGTCAACACTGGAATTCTATATACTAGGACTTTATATTTTCCTGAAACAACATTGGGTACTGAAGTTCCAGCAGTAGCTGATAGTTGAAGATAAGTATTGTTGATCTGGAAATAATTCAAAGAAATAGACAATTCTTAGTGATATTGTTGATCCATAAATTACTCGAAGAAAGAGATACTTTTTAGCAATTAAATTCATCACTTTCTACAGTAAGAGTTTGTCTCATTGTGTTCACCTCTTAACCATATTGACCTAAATCAGTCTTCCTACAGAAGATAACCCAGTTTCAAGTCCTGTTAAATTACTACCATCATCAATGAGGAAATAACCCACGTGGAACACACCCTGGAATGGAAAAACACATTTATACTAATAACACAAAAGCTGTACTGTGAAATTAGGGTATAACGCTAGAATTACTACAGTTAACCCATCCTCTGTAGTGGAAAGTCACGGAGACACACTGTACGACAAACCCATCAGCACAGTGTTTCCATGGTTGCTCAGGCAAATAAAATGCAGCTCTAGGTAAAAGAGTAAAGGTGACATTGGGACTTGTTCAAAGTCAAAGCAAAATTGTGTTGCACCAATTGCTCACAAAACAGCCTTTTAAAGGACAAAGTGGTTTTCAGATGTTCAGTCATTGGGATTAAATTAACACAACACTGTGGGATCCCCTTGGTGACGGTAGAAATACACAGAGGTGGCATGATAAATTTTAAGACTGCTATAACTTTTCCATGGTATTATTAAGGTGACTTGATAATCTAGTTTAGAAACACTGATTGTCATAACTGTGATTCATGCAAGGAATTTCAGTCTCTGTTGGCATCTTATCTTTACCAGTTTTCCCTTGCACTTCAGGATTCCCCCTTAAATAGTTTCACTGAGTAGTTGTGCTGTATTTGAAAATTTTTTTCCCACCATCAATGATATTACTCTTTGGACCATTAGTAAATGAACTGGCAAATCAGTATGCTACATATATGTCATCTGTAATGTTAGTATCCAGGGAATAAGCAAAATATATATTTTGTTTGAATATAGACACAATATTTTACTTAAAGACCTAAATATTATATTATATTTTAGGGTGCTGTTTTCCCTCTCACATTCCTTTTCAGTTCATTCTCTGATTCTCTCATCCTTCCTCCTTCCCTTTATCTGCCATACTTTACTAGGGAAATCATGCCAACAACTTAGTATATAAATTACAATTTAAATGTATGTGTTTGTGTGTATTTGGGTATATTTTTATGTGTATTTATGTGTTCATGTATTGGTGGTTTTATAAATGGCATTATAGTGAAGCTGAAACTGTAATACTTTGGCCACCTGATGTGAAGAGCTGACTCATTTGAAAAGACCCTGATGCTGGGAAAGATTGAAGGCAGGATGAGAAGGCAATGACAGAGGATGAGATGGTTGGATGGCATCACCGGCTCAATGGACATGAGTTTGGGTAAACTCCAGGAGTTGGTGATGGACAGGGAGGCCTGGCGTGCTGCAGTCCATGGAGTCGCAAAGAGTTAGACATAACTGAACGACTGAACTGGACTGAACTGATAGTATACACAATTTTCATGTTCTTTCTTATAACTTCCTTTCTATTGATACTATGGAATAAAAGAAAAAAATTCCAATGCTTGTTTTACTGTCACATGACAGTATTTATTGACCATGAAAAAATGGAGAATTTGTTTCATTTATACAAATGTAATAGATTATTCTTAGAAACATATTTTTATGGTAGATAATCTTATGGACTGTTTTGGGTACAGCATGAAAAAGCACTTGATAAGATTTTGTAAAGAGATAACTTTTTCACACAAAAGCTAATTATAAATTAGAGCAGACTATTCAGGGGCAAAAAATGACCTATTTCTGTATGACCTCAAACCAGGATTTTAATGAGTCATATTCACATTCATAAACCATGAGCAGATAAAGTCTGGGAAACAGAAGTGCTGAGTCACGGACCCAACAGAAGTTGGGTCCCCAAGAGAGTAAACTAGAAAAAAATCTTGTCCCTCCACAGTAGATTATTGAGATGAATGTCTCTCTTGGTAGTAGCTTTTTTAATAATTCCTAAAGAAAAGCCAGAAAGCATGTAAATTTCAGGAACTCTATATTATTTGTGTAAGCTTAAGCAAAAATTTAGCTTCAAGAAGTTATGGATTGAAAGTCATTAACACTTAGAAGCAAGCACAATTTTTTTCTTAAAAACAGGAACACTAGCCAAAATAATCCTCAAATGATTTTCATAGCATGTATGCATTTAAAAATAAATAACAATGAAATAAACCACTTTGAAAGTTTGCAGAAACAATGGATTGGTCCCATAGAATGTGTCAATAATAGTGTTCAATGCAGAACCTAAAATGAGTGGGTTTAATCATTTTAAAGGTGTGAAAGATAATGTGTGAGAAGAAGCAAATGCTATATTATGATAATTGACCAGAGGTGTTTGGAAAAAAAAGATATTTGAAAACTGTAACAATTAAAGCACAAAACTCAATGGGTATGTTAAACAACAGATTGATAAATGATGAAGAAAGAATTGATAAATCAGAAGATAGTTCTGAATTACTCAAGGTAGATTTTAAGTCAAAAAGATAAAATATAAAAGAAGATTGAGATCTGGTGGACAAAATAAGAAGTTTAACAATGAGTCTGTTGGAATTCCTGAAGGAGGCAGTAGAGCCAAAGCAATATTAAAGAAGAAATTGTTGAGAATATCAAGATGAGGTGAGAGACATCAATTCTTAAAACCCCAGAGTTCCAAAATAGCAGATAAATAAAAATAAATCCATCCTAGACAAATAAAAGGAGCTTCCCTAGCAGTTTATATGGTAAAGTATCTGCCTGCAATGCAGGAGACCATGGTTCGATTCGTGGGTCAGGAAGATCTGCTGGAGAAGGGATAGGCTACCCACTCCAGTATTCTTGGGCTTCCCTTATGGTTCAGCTGGTAAAGAATCTGTCTGCAATGTGGGAGACTGGGTTTGATCCCTAGGTTGGGTAGAACCCCTGGATTAGGGAAAGGCTACCCACTCCAATAGTCTGGCCTAGAGAATTCCAGTCCATGGAGTTACGAAGAGTCAGACATGACTGAGTGCCTTTTTCCTTGCAGACAAATAAAAGTGAAATGCAGAATACCAGAAAACAAAACAACCCCCAAACTAAAACAGATTTTAAAGGATCTGATAAAAGAGACTGATGACTAAAAAAGAAAAAAAATACTGCAATGAAGTAAAAAATTTTTTAAGAGAAAAATTAAAGTGAGATGATCTTGATATTAATTTCAATTTGTTATGTACTGTCTGTATATTTTAGAAGTTTTAGCTTTGTAGAAAAACTGATTAGATAAAACAGACACTCCTTTTGTCTTCCACCATCTATATCTCCCCCCATCTTCTCCTCAATATTAACATATTGCATTAGAGTGGTATATTTTTCACAATTAATGAACCAATGTTAATAAATTATTAACTAAAGTTCGTAGTTTAGAGTGAGGCTCTGTCTTTGTGTTGTACAGTTCTAGCCCAAAGTAGATTCCACATATGTATTTGATTAACACAGCGTTTTGGTGTGTACTTTTCAACAAGTGATGGAATTTCCTGTTACTGAATTCATAGATGCACTTCTTCTCATTGACTTTCTGACAAACTTTGCACTTCTAAAAACGTATGGACATTTCTTTAAAAACACACAGCGTCATTAACATTTCCAACAAAGTAATAACTATGTCTGGACATCTAAAAATTACTCAAAAATGATTAGCTGTAATGACAGAATAGAAGAGAAACAAATTTATGTTGAGTAATACTTGTTACCTATGTGTCTGTGATTTCCTGTCAGTTTTATACTTCACAAGAAACAAGTTGTTTCTTTCGCCTTGGGAAATAAAACCTTTGTTTCCCAAATGGATATCATTGTGTGTTTTATAAAGGTAGGAGTAGGAAGCGAGAAGAGAGAGAAGATGTCACTGGACACGAGATAATGCCAACTAAGATGATGAAAGGTTTTTTTAAAATAAGGGTTGAATGTATTATTGTATGGAATATATTATCGTTGTATGAATATTTTAGTAATTGAAATTATGTCAATGAGTAATCGGATACAATTTTCTCTCATATCATATTTTATGTTTCATCTTTTACCATGTACGTGCTTGAAGGTCATAGACATAGTAAAGAATATTAAATGGAAATTAAAACTATTTTTCTGCAGATCATTTAGGTTAATGAAAATGCTGCTTGGATTAGTTTTGGAGGCACTGATCAATTGAAATTCGAAGCACTTTTACACCCTGATTTACAGTGCATTCTTTTTACAACCATTATTGCTCATGATATTTACTTTCCTGGTGACAATGTTCGTGGATGAAAGATGTTTGATTATAATTCGAACTCTTCTCTCACATTTGTATACCAATCAGACTGCTTTATTAGTATCAGCGTTTAGGTAAAGCTGGCACTTTTTTTATTTTTAAACTTTCATTTAAAAGTTTTTAGGTAAATGAATTTAAAAATTTATACCCATAATTAAAATCTGATTAATATGTTCACAATACTTTCAATTTATTTTTAACATATATGTGAATCATTTTTACCATATTACCCCAAAATTCGAACAAACTTTTTAAAAAGACATTTTTCTGCATTCCCATCATAAATTTAGGCATCAGTCTCAAACTCTTCACAAACTGTCTTTGCATGATAAATTAATTCTTATTTTCGTCCATGTTTAAGCTCTCAGTGCCTGTTTCAAATGCATTTTAAAAGTAACTCAGATTGTTTTCTGATATGGTATAGACAGGATTGTCCTTTAATTTTGTGATCCAGTGTCTTTCAGTGAAGTTCCCTTCCTAATTAGAGAACCAATCATCATGTAAAATATCATCTTTCCTCTTGTCAGTGAAATCTTCAATTACAGTCATTACTTTCTGACTGCTGCAGTTTACTCACTGCTTCTACCAACATTTCCATGGTCCTAGAGGAGAGCGGAGAAATAAGTTTGCCACATGTTTTCAGTCCCAAAGGATTGCTCCTTCCATAGAAGTCATTTAATTTTATGACTCTGTCATAGCATTACTAACTGATTACTAATTGATTCTTGTACATCCTTTTGTCAACCAATTCTCTCAAATTAAGTCCTGGTTGGGTTCAACTGAGATATACATTACCTCATTTCTCAAAATTTAAGTGCTAATCTTTCCTCTGCCATCTTAGTTCCCTCTCCTAATCTTATTAAACTTTTGAAAAAGGATACTGACACTTAATTTAATTCCAGAATCTCTAAACACTCAGTTAATGATATCCCTTAGAAGGCACAGTGTACACTAAATGCAAGAAATTTTATGATGTATTTGCACTCAGTTATAAAAGTGATCCATCCTGGCGTTAAGGTATGTGAACAAAACAGCAACAGTGAGTCCACATTTTCTAAAAAGCACCAGGGATAATGTCCCTCTTAAAATAAATCACATGGAAATTTGAGTACTTAAATAAATTCTTATTTCTGATCAGTAGGGTAGTAAAAATGTGCTTCAGTCATGTCCTAGGATCCATTATCAAGCAAAACATATTTTGAAAAGGCAACTTGCCACAAAATATAAATAAAGGGCAACAACCTTTCACTCATGTAAAAACTGATGCAGTCAACCTCTTCAGCAAACATTTGGACGAAAGAGAGGTTTGTTCTATCTGTGGAAATCGACCTAATGCCTGAGCTAGAAAAGCAAGTCGCCAAGAAATTGAATACAGCATTTGGCTGACATATCAAGAATTAAATAAAAAAAAAAGAAATAGCTTAATCAACCTTAGCTGAACCCTTCTCGAGACACTAAAATATTTCATGTATTAACTTTGCCCTCCTTGAACACTTTGAGGATATTCCCTCAACTGTATCCATGGCAGAGGCTATGTGCGAAATGTCGGCAGTGAGAGGGTTGATATACGCACTGAGAATTCAAAAGTATCCGTATCTTTAGGGCTTCCTGCCATAAAAGCCCTATGATTGACTGATTCTATGCCTTCTCTCTACATCCTTCCATTTTGCGCATTTCTTGGATTAAATATAGCTTACGTAGGTCATCTTTTATGTGCGTTTTCATGTATGTTCTGTCACTTCAGTCGTGTCTGACTCTTTGCGACCACATGGACCACAGCCTGCCAGGTTCTTCTGTCCATGGAATTTTCCTGGCAAGAATGTTGTAGTGAATTGTATTGCCCTGCTCTGGGGGATCTTCCTGACCCAGAGATTAAGCAAGCCCATGTCTCTTCCATCTGCTGAATTTGCAGGTGGGTCTTTACCTCTAGTGCCACCTGGGAAGCCCCCGTATGCACATCCCTGTATATTTTTAGCTCTGTATATTCAATTCTACCACTATCTATATCTATGTATCCTGTTGATGCCTTTTCTCTTGAGAAGACAGACCAGGACACTGAGTTTTGAGAAGAATCTCTATCGTTGCTTTTTCCAGCTCCTAAAACTCCATTACTTGCATTCCTTGGCTCACAGCCCCTCCCTCCATGTTTCTCTGCTTCAAGGTGCAGCAGCATCTTGCTTCAGATGTAACATTGCCTTCCTCCATAGTCAAAACTTTGACTTTCTTCTTAGAAATTTAGGGTCTACTGGTTAATCCAAGAGTATCTCCCTGTTTCTAAATCCTTTATTAATTATATCTTTTATAAGGTAACATTTACAGGTTCCATGGCTTTGGACCTAAATATTGTTGGGAGCCATTACTTAGCTTAACACATTCTATCAATGCAATGATTTTTTTAAAGATTATATTGATTACTGGTGATAGAAATCCAGTGGAAGTTTACTTAATCAAAAAAGGGAAATTGATTATAACAATACAGAAAAACCACAAGAGGCCAAAGCCCTGGAACAGCACTGGAAAACAAAAGTGAACATATCTGAACTCTTAATTTCCCCCCATTGTTTGTACACATCCACATCATTTTAAAAAATAACTTCCTCCTTCTCTTCCTGCTTCTCCTTCGCCTCCTTCTTTATCTTCCTCTTCCTCCTCCTCCTTCTGTGTCTCCTCCTCCTCCTTCCCTCTCCTCTCTCTCTCTCCCTCCCTCCCTCTCTTCCCCCCCATCTCTTCCTCTCTGTTTTCCTCTCCTCCTCCTCCTCATAGACTGTCTTTCTCTCTTTCTGTGGCCCATAACGTACCAAATTTACTGAGGTTGACTCCATGGATGAGGACTTTGCTCCTGAAAAACTGATACACAAGTCCCTAAATCCCAAATTCAAAAACTAGGAAAGAAGCTGCTGGTTAGATCAGTTCATGTTCTGTCTTAGATCAATCAACTCTAGCATCAGAATAAAATCTCATTTAAAATGTTAGTTTCTCTTCAGCAATTTAAATAGGCAAGGGAAAAATAAATGGGCAATAACTGGAAAAGTGACAAGACTATTGCTATGAAGACAATTCTATAGGTATCCTCTGCAACTTCATTCTTAAAAAAAAAAGTTTTCTGAGGATACGTGGTAGGAATAACACAACATTTTGCAATTGATAATAGAATTTCACATAAAATTATTCCTTAAATATCTATAAAATAAGTAAGCATTATTATCTTTTTAAATAGATGAGGATATTAAAATTCAGAAATGTTATGTTATATTCATAGCTTGTAAAAGTTGGCTATTACAGAGCTTCTAGCTTTAAGATTACTATTCCTTTCATTATATACATGCATTAAATAACATTAGACTAGGAGGCCTGGACTTATATTTTTGTCTCTGCTGTTTACTACATGTGAATATGGAAAAATTATTTAAACCCCTCTACTTTAATTTACTTACCTCTAAAGTGGGAATAAAACTTGCTTACCTGTAGGGTCTGGTTTTGAATTTCAAGTTATATAGTTTAGGTAAGTCCCTATATAGTTGGTATTAAAAAAGAAATAAATAAATGGCAGAAAATCTCTCTCTGATTCTTTGTTAGAGCTTCTCTTATTTGAACTGCCTTACCTTGAAAAGAATTACATTAGAGTTTGTTATGAGCTTAGGCCAGTATTCACAAAGAACTGGAAGCAGATTAAAAGTTTCAATTTGAGTATCAGGGATTTTGATCTGTATATTTAGTGCTGCTGATTATTAGCAGAAGAGTGCATTTTCCAGGAACAGGTTTCCTGAGGGGGATGGGGAGGTGGTATGGGAATGTCCCAAAGGGCCTCACACTCTAAATGGAAATCCAAAACAAGCTGCTTGATTAGATGGGCAAATACAT
Source organism: Antilocapra americana (assembly GCA_007570785.1). Taxonomy (NCBI): domain Eukaryota; kingdom Metazoa; phylum Chordata; class Mammalia; order Artiodactyla; family Antilocapridae; genus Antilocapra; species Antilocapra americana. Next base: position 23,643,949 of record ML660201.1, on the reverse strand, counting down.
ATACTGTCTCTTGAGTTAAATTTGTTCAGTGCAGTTTTCCTGCCAGGAGGGAAAGCTGGCCTCTCCATGTAATAGAAACATTGGCAGCAATGATCTGAAAGCAAAATGGTAAACGGGGAATAAGAAAATGAGAGCCAGTATCTTAGGCATTATTATAAGAGGATGATGGAGATAACTGTTAAATGTAGGTAGCAGTTCCAAAATGCATAATTCTTCATTAAATGGAAATTTTTAAATGCATGGGGATGTTTCTCCACAAAAAAAATGTAGATCATTGTTAGGCACATTGCTTAGTACTGAAGTTTCCCTTTGCTTGCCTTGTAGCTATGTGCATATTGGATAGATAAACTCAGAGGTTTAAGAATAACCTTGGATTTGGGACTAGTTACTGTACTTCAGGTTGGATAAGCTTGGCAGAAACATTGTATAAAATAATAAAGATTAAAATTACCAGAAGTCATAGAAGTTTATCATCTAGGTTTCACAGAGGAGCACAACTACCAGTAGCTTGAGATCTTTAATTTTGTTACATGTATCCTTTCAATTCTCGTTAATACATTTGAATGACTTATTTTTTCTCTCAAGAGCAATTATAATTGTTTAATTAAACATGCCAGTTGTGTTTTCTTGTCTGGTGGCATTGAGCCAGTTCAAATCATATGCATTCCTTCTACAGAGAAAAGTAAAGAATAATTATCGAAGTAAAGTTTAAGTTTTTTTCTAATAGACTCACAGATGTAGAAAACACACTTAAACGTTTACCAAGTGGGAAAGGGATGGGAGGGATAAATTCGGCATTTGGCATTAACATATACACACTTACTAGGTATACAATATATAAAAATAAGGGCCTCCTGGCTTCCCAGGTGGCACAGTGGTAAAGAATCCGCCTGCAAATGCTGGAGACTCAAGAAACATAGGTTCAATCCCCTGGTCAAGAAGATCCCCTGGAGTATGAAATGGCAACCCACTCTGGGATTCTTGCCTGGGAAATTCCATGGACAGAGGAGTCAGTGGGGTCTCAAAGAGTCAGACACAACTAAGTGACTGAGCACAGCACAAGGACCTACTGTATAGCCCAGTGAAGAACATTCAAACTCTTGTAATAGAATCTGAAATGGAACACATATACATGTATAAATGAATCACTTTGCTGTATACCTGAAACATTGTAAGTCAAGTATACCTCCATAAAAAATTAAAATAATTTCAAAACGCAATAGCAAGAAATCTCTAATGTTATTGGTTAAGTCATTAAACGAAAGCAAAGAGAATGAATCCAGTCAAATTATGTTAAATTATTAGTAATTGTTTACCTTTTTAAGTTGGAAATTGAAAAAACAAGGAACTGAATAGGATTCTAAGCTGATAATATTTTTAAAACACTTGACATTATTTAAATCTGGTAGAAAAAATATAAACTAAATTAACATTGATAAATCTTAACTGTTAATTGAGTGCTTAAAGATAAAATATTTACACAACTTTCTTCAGTTTTCAGTTTTCATTCAAATGTTGTGTTCTTTTACAGACAATAAATAACAAACATAAACAAAAATAAATGTTTAATGAATGCTAGTTAGTATGTGATGGGGTAGTCCATCTCCTCTATTACTAATTGAAATAGCATGTACTTTGACTTATCCTGTCAGTTATTTATAAGTTCTTTAAATAGTATATTCTGAGTCGTTTGTGAATGTGACAAATTTTAAAAGACCTATATTTCACCTTGATTAAAATGCAAACAGTGTTTGCTCAGACTGTTTTACTTTTTGACTTTAACAATTGCTGTGGCAACAGGCTGCACTCAGTTACACTGACACCACCACTCCTGTCTGTGCTTGGTATCTCTCTTGCTTTCGGCCCTAGGAGTCTCCTGTTGCTTCTTACTGAGATGTCTATAGAAAATCTCTCAGCCATTTTGAAGTATTCAGATTCAAGCTCTGTGAGGTCAGTAGTGGTCCTTGTGTCTGCTCTTGACTAATGAGGGATGGAAGACTCCATTCTCATTTGTCCTTTAGGTAAAGAATTCTGATGTGCATTTTACATCCCTCCTCTGGAGTCCCCAGTAGGAATGAGCCCTAGTTGTCCGAAATAGCTCCAGTCTGCATTCTCTGTTGGCCTTCACACTTTCCCAGCATCACTTTTTCCATCTCCCACTCCTGTTCCTTAGGGTCACTTCCCCGCACAAGTACCCTTTCCCAACCCTGTCTTTGGTTCTGCTTTGAAAGATATGGTGATGCAACTTAGGTTAACACACAACCACACAGCTCAGGTAAATAATTTTCACCTTCTCCTAAATACTTTAAATATGAGGACTTTGCTTTGATAAATTTAGTAGGTAATTTATAGTTAATAAGTCCGGAGGATGGCTGGAATCCTCATGGTAAAATAACCTGCTGTGGCAATTGTCTAAATAGCAATTAATCTGCCTGTGTGTGTGTGTATGTGTATGTATGAATATTGTCTTTATGCAAAGTAAACAGTAAAACTAGTATTAAATCAAATTTGTGTAAAAGAACATTTTTTTCACTGAACTGATAGTCATTGAAAATTCACTATCTGACGTGCACTGTGCTAAGCACAAGAGTTAAAGATATAAAAGGTATTGCCCAGCTTTCAATAATTTTGTAATTTACTGAGAAAGACAAGAGAATAAACCAGGGACTCTATTACAGTTTGATAGCTCCTGTTATTATGATAGCTCCTGTTATTATGGTAAAGTGCTATGGATTCACAAAGAAAATGCACAGGTGAGCATCAGAGAGGGCTTATAAGAGAAAGGGCTATTTTGGTAGAGTTATAAAAGACAATGATAACACTGAGAGCAAATAGTTATTCAGCCTAAGCTATGTATTGGTTGGTACTAGTGGTTTACATTATTTGATTTACTAACAATGTTATATAGTGAAATATGCTAACATTCCCATTTAGCAAATGTAGAAAATGAGTCTTTAAAAAGTTCAAAGACTTCCATGAACATTAGCAAGAGGAAAAAGAAGAATGGAGTAACAGAGTTTTTAAGAGATTGTATAAAGACAGAAAGACTTTGAGAAAACCTGACACTTAGGAACTGACCCAGACCCTTCTTATGTTCAGAATCCAGGAGGATACTAGAAGATAAGGGTAGAGAAGTCAAGGGCCAAGTCATAAAGGGTCATGTCTATGGTACTAAGTAGCCTGAGAGCTGTTAAAAGGGCATAGAAACCCTCTGAAAGATAGTAAGCAGGGAACTGACCTGCTCAGATCTGTGTTTTAAGGGGGAAAAAATCACCCTGGAATGAATTATAAAGGTACAAGACATGATTCCATGAGACACATTGATTATTATTATTTTTTTGCAGCATGTTAGTCTGTTTTCTCTCAGTCACTTCTCTACACTTTGTGATGCTATGGATGAGATACTAAATTTTATTCTCCTTTTACAGCTAATTCTCTGTTGGTTTGCCAGTAGAGAAAGGGAGACTGAAGGCAGGGGGCGGTTGAAAGGGGCCTGTTACTTGTGCCTTATTCATTTTCATTCTGTTATGTAAGCAGTAACCCCTTGCTTTGGCAGAGAGCTGCTCACAGTGTAGTTTTCGTCACTGCTCTCAGAAGGAAGCTTGTTCTGATGAAAACTGAAATTAAGTCAGACTTAGTGAGGAATACTCAACAGTGGCCACAGGACTGGAAAAGGTCAGTTTTCATTCCAATCCCAAGGAAGGCAATGCCAAAGAATGTTCAAACTACAGCACAATTGCACTCATCTCACATGCTAGCAAAGTAATGCTCAAAATTCTCCAAGCCAAGCTTCAACAGTACGTGAACCATGAAATTCCAGATGTTCAAGCTAGATTTAGAAAAGGCAGAGGAACCAGAGATCAAATTACCAACATCTGTTGGATCATAGAAAGAGCAAGAGAGTTCCAGAAAAACATCTACTTCTGCTTTAAACATCTGTTGGATCATAGAAAGAGCAAGAGAGTTCCAGAAAAACATCTACTTCTGCTTTATTGACTATGCCTTTGACTGTGTGGATCATAACAAACTGTGGAATATTCTTCAAGAGATGAGAATACCAGACCACCTGACCTGCCTCCTGAGAAATCTGTATGCAGGTCAAGAAGCAACAGTTAGAAATGGACATGGAGCAACAGAACGGTTCCAAATTTAGGAAAGGAGTACGTCAAGGCTGTATATTGTCACCCTGCTTATTTAACTTATATGCAGAGTACATCATGAGAAATGCTGGACTGGATGAATCACAAGCAGGAATTAAGGTGGCTAAGAGAAATATTAGTAATCTCAGATATGCAGATGACACCACCCTTATGACAGAAAGTAAAGAAGAACTAAAGAGCCTTTTGATGAAAGTGAACGAGGAGAGTGAAAAGTTGGCTTAAAACTCAACATTCAGAAAACTAAGATCAGGGCATCTTGTTCCATCACTTCATGACAAATAGATGGGGAAACAATGGAAACAGTGACAGACTTTATTTTCTAGGTCTCCAAACTCACTGCAGATGGTGACTGCAGCCATGAAATTAAAAGATGCTTGCTCCTTGGAAAAAAAGCTTGACCAATGTAGAAAGCATATTAAAAAGCAGAGACATTACTTTGCCAACAAAGGTCCGTCTAGTTAAAGCTTTTTCCAGTGGTCATGTATGGATGTGAGAGTTGGACTAAAAAGAAAGCTGAGCACTGAAGAATTGGTGCTTTTGAACTGTGGTGTTGGAGAAGACTCTTGAGAGTCCCTTGGACTGATCCAACCAGTCCATCCTAAAGGAGATCAGTCCTGGGTGTTCATTGGAAGGACTGATGTTGAAGCTGAAACTCCAATACTTTGGCCACCTGATGCGAAGAACTGACTCATTTGAAAAGACCCTGATGCTGGGAATGATTGAAGGAGGAAAGAGAAGGGGATGACAGAGGGTGAGATGATTAGATGACATCACCGACTCAATGGACATGAGTTTGAGTAAGCTCCAGGAGTTGGTGATGGACAGAGAAGCCTGGCATGCTGCAGCCCATGGGGTTGCAAAAAGCTGGACAAGACTGAGTGACTGAACTGAACTGAACTAGTGAGGTTGCTCCATGTCAATTTTTTATGGAGAAATTAAATAAATATCTTTCCCTTATAGAATAGTAAGAAAGCAGCTTATATTTGTAGAAATCTGATAGACAGTGATGCAAACTGAAGGAAGTTTTTGATGTTTCAGTGATTCACCATGTATGTAAGACACTTAACATGTTCATTCGCTCATGGATTTATTTCATTCTTTAAAACTATTTATGGCAGCTTGGAATGTGTCTATGAACATGCATTATGTGGGTACAGCCATTAATAGACAAAAATAAATCCTTCTTTTGTTCAGCTACTCTTTTAGTGCATGGAGAGAGACAGTAAAACCAGTGAGCAGATTTATAAACAGATATTCTCGTATGGAGGAAAATGTTATGAAAATAATGAAAAAGAGCGGTAAGGTAAAATGTTATTTGTTGAGAAGGTATTTGGTTGCAGGTTACCAAAAAAGACATTTGAACCATGATGATGTTTATAGTTTACTTTACAAGAAGTTGAAAGGTAATTGGTCCCAGGAATGGGCTGGTTGCTCAGTAATATCATAAGATTCAGGCCATGCTAACTTCCAGCTTCCCCATTATTCTTGTGTATTGACTCATAATTCTCATGCTTGCCCACTTATGATTACAAGATTCTTATGCCTACAAGCAACACCTTCTCATGTCAGGGAGTGAAGCAGAGAGTAAAAAGCAGGGGCAAAAATCTAGGTGCTGATTCATGTTGTTGTACAGCAGAAACTGACACAATATTATAATGCAATTATATTCTAATTAAAAACATTTTTAAAGTGCCAAGAATTATAAGTGAATACTTGTTTAATATTGGGAATAATTGTGTCTTTCTAAGAATAACACCAAATGCATTAAGCAAAAGACTGATACATTTTACTTTGTAGAAACTAAGAAAAAAAATTTGTACATTGAAAGCTTCCATCCTTTGTCAGATACACATATTAAATACTTTCTCATGATCTAAAAAAAAAAAAACTCTAGGTGAAAGTCAATTGTGGGTGGTAAAACCAACAGGACTAGTTAAAGGTCCAAGATATCTGTGAGTTTGCGTTTGTGACTGTGTGTGTTTGTTTCATTATAAAATTAATGTGCATACAGAGGTATACTCAAAATTCCATTTCTCAGATTTGCACACAAAGTTTTCATGATTTTTTTTAAACTGAGAATATCAGCTTGATATTCTTTGTTTTCTTAAAACACACACACAACAACAAAAACAGTGTGACAAGCCATGCAAGGGTTGTTGAATCGTAGGAGATAAGAGGCATTAATAGCCTTCCCTGGATTTGATGCCTGAGCTACAAATGGTGACATTTAGTTTTGTAAACGTCCTGATGAAATTGGCCAAATCCCAAGTCTGAAAATTCACTTCCATATGGGAGCAACCCACTGGGGGAGGCTTGACTATCCCAGAAAATGACCTTATGGTCTTGATTATCTGGATAACCTTGGGTTTGTAGATTAATAGTTTTTCATCGTACTGTCTTTCTGGAAATGGGTATAATTAAACTTGTCACTCAAGGGTACTGTATGATTTAATCACTTAATATTAAGTAAAGCTCTCTGAGATCCTTAAGCAAAGATCCTATGCAGATGCAGAATATCATTATGAAGACACAATTCTAACTTCTTGCTGAGCTCTGAGAAATTACACTGCAGAGACTCTTTCCAATACCCACAGAAAGCTACCCTGTAAATGTTCGCATTTATAAAGCATTTCAACATATATTAAATGCATTCTAAAGGCATATGATTATGGTATAAATTAAGACATTAACAAAAATGCCATTCAACACTTATTTCTGACAATGATAATATTAAAACTTTTTAGCCATATAATTCATTTAGGAATAGCTTCACACATACTCTGTATTTAATAGATTCATTCTGCAGTAGTATTTAGAAATTTTGGAACATGTCAAATTCCTACTTCTTTGAGTAAATTTATTTCCACATGCCTCTAAATATATTTTTATTTCTAAATATTCCCCTCTACATGTAGGATTTATAGCAACATATCTATAAAATTCAAAATGCTTTTATATACTTAAAAGTAAAGGCTATAGTCTAATAAAATAAAGTATTAGAATAGCCTAGAAAATATTTATTTCTTGAAGAACTTAAGAGAAATCTCACCAGAGACAGAAAAACCTTACCTAAGATCAAAGACTTTGTGGGGAAGGAAAGGAAACAGTGGAGAATGATAACGATTCCATTCCTTGCCCTGGACCACATTGCTCCCCTGGTTGTTAACAGCCTTCATTATGATTTCTGTAGGCTTTGAGAGCTTAATAAGCAAGAGTACACACATATTTTATGCCTATGATGAATAACTACCTTTATGTACACAGGTGATTACAAATGTATCATTTCTAACCTTTATTTCTAGAGAAAAAAAAATTTTACTTTTTCCCTAGCAATTTGAAGAGCTGCATTGTATAGTACTGTAGAGTGAATTACAATAAAAAGTTGAAGTACAAAAGCATATCTCTTCCTAATGCTTCCATGAACCATGCTGTTTCTTGGTGAGTGTTTGACATTTATATATCTACAGTACATAGATATTCTACAAGGCTAGACACTGGGGAAAAATATACCTAGTAGATATTGCACATATATTCTCTACTCTGTTTACAAAGAGAAGTGACATATTAATACTATATCTTGCTGTAGTTATCCAAAAAACACCTATTTGTGAAAGAACTGTTCAACATAATGGTCACTGTGTTTTTATATCAGCCCTGACACTTTTGGCTGATTTACATATATTGGAGACTTTGGTAAATGGAATGGGCATTAGTTATTATTATTCATTTAAATTTTGCTAGGCAGACATCAATAGTCATTTCCTGTGTCGAGCACTTAATCTAGGTATTGTGGGATTCAGGAAGCAATGTATCTATACTCAGAGAACTTGAAGTCTTATGTACATGAGAGAAAGATAGCAGGAATCTCAAAAAGCTGAAAAGGAAAAAAAAAAAATCATGCTCCCATCTGTGCTTGTGTATTTCTAAAGCAAAAATGCCTCTCCAAGAAAAGAAAAAAAGAAAAGAGATGATCTAAGTCTCATCACATGACCAAAGTTACCTTGACCCCAGAAAGTATTTTGAAAAGAAATTATATTCTTGTCAATTTGAGGCTATTGTTAGTCTTCATATCAAACCTTGCAATTTTCATCTTTCACTACTAGCTTGCATTTGGGACATAGACATATTTTATTTCCTCCACACTTGTTGAATAGCAATTCAAGCAATTTTAATTGGTTGCCAACAAGTTTCACACAAAAAAATTAAGTTCAATCTCCTCTTCTTGGACAGTCTGAAGCTTCTGTTTGCAACAGTAGTTGCTGGTGTTGAGTATCAGCTGGCACAGGTGGATATTAAAACAGGTAACCATGTCCTATGCAACCTCCACCATGGTCTCCCTGACCTGGTTCACCCCACATTCTCTGCCTGAGTCTTAGAGATATCTGTTTGGACTTGTAGCTTATTGAAAGCTGCATGTTGAAGATTATGTATTTAAGTCTTTACTCAGCCCTTTTGATATTCTAGCAATAATCACTGTTTATTGAACATTATCTATGTGAGAGTTCAGCAAACCCTTCCTTAATCTAAAAAGGAAGAGCTGTGGCAAAGCAACCATAGATTGTTTATAAATGATGGGTGCAGCCTGTTCCAATAGAACGTTATCTGTGACGCTGAAGTCTGCATTTCACGTAGTTTTCATGTTGTCAAAACTTGTTCTTTTGCTTTCCTTCTAACATTAAAAAAATAAAATAAAAAGTATTCTTAATTTTTGGCCATACAAAGCATGTGGTAGCCTGGGTTTGGCCTTTGGATCTTAGTTTGCCCATTCTGATCTATGAGTATTCTAATTTCCATTCCTGGCAGTTGAAAGAAATAACTATTACTGTTTACTTTCACAGTCAGAAAGGTATAGTTATCTAATGCTGGGAATTTAGTCAGTTGAGCCCAGATAATTGAGATGGAGAGACAGGGAGGGAGGACTGTATGATGGAATGAGGGAGAAAGAGAAAAAGAGAGGTGAGGGACTAAGTCTTCAGTAATTCTGGACCTTATCACCTGAACACAGTGGATACTTCTTAGGATAAACTATGCAATCAATGAAATTTTAAAATATTGGTTAAAAAATGAGTATGAGCTAAAAATCCTTACCAAAACTGCCTGACTTTTCATTCTTTTCCATCCTTTGCCTCCCAGGCGATGTTCCAATATGTCTAGTTGTTTCACAGAAGCACAGAAAGAAAGGGCTCTTTTAAATTAAGGATTTATTTATGTTCCCTCTTGGCAACCTCAGCCATATTAGAATGCTTGCTAAAGAGCTAGTGCCAGCACGTTGCCTTGTTTAAATTCCCTGGGGGAATGACTCCTTATTATTCCTATTTCAGCCCCGCTGTAATGTGTGTGTGTGCGCATTGTTTACACATGAAGGATTAAACCCTTCCACCTTTGTGACTTTAGCCATCTGACATAACCTCTGAGAATCCTTCAATACTTAAATCTTTCAATACAAGTCACTTACAAATCCATTTCATATGATGCTCAGGAAAAGGCATTAAATCAAGCCAGTGCTCTTCACTGTGGATATAACAAGACAGCATTTTGTTCTTTAAAAAGAGTCCATCAGCAATATTATAACCAGGAAAATGATTATTTTGTACATTCCTCTGTCCACATTATTGCAGGGAAAGGATGATAAATAATGAGCCCAAGTATCTCACTTATTACTCCGGAACCAATACTGTTTGGCAGAAATCATAATTCTTTTTGAAGTTTGCTCTTTTATCATCCATCAAGCCATCTGGCCTGGTTTAATTCTTACAGAGAATCAGAAGAAATGAGTAGTCCACTTTAGCCCTTCTCTCTCAGCTGTGTCGTTTTAATAGCTACAGAGGGTAAGGATTTCCCTTTTCTTCTCTAAGCACAGAACACCTCCGCTTCTCATGAAAGAGGAGAGCCTATGCTAATTGCAAAATTGTCCCAATCAGTCAGGCTATGAAAAGAATCAATGATTCTGCCACAGAAGATTTCGTTTGTCTTTTAAAATTTTTCTTAAATGGTTCATAAGGAATAATCAGATAGCATCTGAGAGTAACTCCATCTGTGGATCATTCCTGACTCAAAGAGTAAATAAAAAGGTTAGTTTCAATAAGATACTTAAAACTTATTTTCATTAAAGTGTCTCATTCATATTGAATTGGGTTTGAATGATAGAAAGTGAGAGTCCATGTAAAAGGAACGAACAATTGGGTAGAATACGTAGATTATTTCATAGATAGTTACCTCTTTTGTCAGACATGCTGTTTGTCCAGGGTTGTATAATCAGATTGCTTTTCCCTTCAGTTGGTAACACTCAGAAAAGGAAATGATTGCTTTAAAATTACCCCTAAGATTTTTACCTCCCATGATGACTCTTGTGACCCCATGGACTGTATAGCCCTTCAGGCGTCTCTGTCCATGGGGTTTCCCAGGCAAGAATACTGGAGGGGGTTGCCATTGCCTTCTTCCGGGGATCTTCCTGACCCAAGGATCGAACCAGTGTCTCCTGCACTTGCAGGCAGGCTCTATATGGACTGAGCCACCAGGGAAGCCCTTAGAGCCTTATTTTGGAAGCAGAAAAATGAGTCACTAGAAGCCACAGGATACCTGTAGTATTTTCCCTGACATATGTGCCTACACCTGAACAATAGATTGGACAAAAGGAATAAGAAATAGTGAACAATTAGTTAGATCATAAATGTTTAACAACATAAAGTTGAAGACAAGCTATGTGAGGAAACATAATGAAATAGAGTGGGGGAGTTTCAGGAAGGAGCTGACAGGAAAAATAAAGCTAAGAATGTGTAACAATAACAAATGAAGTCAAGTGTATATGATGGTATCCCATTTTTATATGTATACTATAAAAATGTATATATATATATGTATATATATAGTACACCATACTATAGTACAAATTTAATGACTATACAATTACTTTATCTTATATGTTTTAATTCTGGGCTGGATGATTCACAAGCTGGAAAGAAGATTTCTGGGAGAAATATCAACAACCTCAGATATGCAGATGATACCACCTTAATGGTAGAAGGTGAAAAGGAACTAAAGAGTCTCTTGATGAGAGTAAAAGAGGAGAATGAAAAGGCTAGCTTAAAATTCAACATTCAAAAAACTAAGATCATGGCCTCTAGTCCTGTCACTTCATGGAAAACAGAAGGGGAAAGATTGGAAGCAGTGAAAAATTTTACTTTCTTGGGCTCTAAAATCACTGTGGATGATGACTGCAGCCACTATATTAAAAGATGCTTGCTCCTTAGAAGAAAAACTGTGACAAACCTAGACAGTATATTAAAAAGCAGAGACATCACTTTGCCTACAAAGGTCCATCTAGTCAGAGATATGGTTTTTCCAGTAGCCATGTATGGATGTGAGACTTGGACTGTAAACGGTGAGCACTGAAGAATTGATGCTTTTGAATTATGTGTCGGAGAAGACTCCTGAGACTCCCTTGGACAGCAAGAAGATCAAACCAGTCAATCCTAAAGGAAATCAACCCTGAATATTCATTGGAAGGAATGATGCTGGAGCTGAAGATCCAATAATTTGGCCACCTGTTGCCAAGAGCTGACTCATTGGAAAAGACCCTGATGCTGTGAAAGGTTGAAGGAAGTAGAAGGGGGCGACAGAGAATGAGATGGTTGGGTGGTATCATTGACTCAATGGACATGAGTTTGAGCAAACTCAGGGAGATAAAGGACAGGGAAGCCTGGCATACTGCATTTCATGGGGTCACCGAGAGTCAGACATGACTTAGTGACTAAACAACAGCAATATATTATAAATATATATATTTTATACAGTATAATTTATTACAAATTATTTAATTTTATTTTTATTTGACATATTACATACAAACATACTGATACAGATTTAATTATATAATTATATATATAAGTATTTGTATTTACATTTAAACGTCATGTATATATACTACAGTTAGAGTTTTTATATGCAGTATATGTTACAGTTGGTTGTTCTGGAGGAATAGTAGCGAGGGTGTGTATATGTGTGAGTGTGGAGGGGCTGAACTTTGAGAAACAAGTGGAGGTAGGGTATAGTGGGGTGGGTTGGAAGCATTTTTTTTTTTGCTTTATTGGTTTATATGTTGCTTTTAACATCGAATATGGATTTATTTCATAATAAAAATCACCTATGAGATTTAAAAAGATGAAAAGCAGTAGCTGTGCATGTTCTGTTCTCAGGAAAATTCCTAGGAGAAAAGGAAGTCCCATCTAAATCTAACCAGCTCTAGAACATCCCCTGGTAAAAATAAGACAAGGCATTACTCACCTTCACACAGAACTCAGGGAAATACTCTATCAGACAGCTCCATTCCTAGCCCAAGGTTTCAGATATGTGTTGTGTGTGTGTGTGCTTAGTTGCTCAGTTTGTGTCCAACTATTTGCAACTCCAAGGACTGCAGTCCACCAGGCTCCTCTGTCCATGGGATTCTCCAGGCAAGAATATTGAAGTGAGTTGCCATGCCCTCCTCCAGGGGATCTTCCCAACCCAGAGATTGAACTCAGGTCTCCCTCATTGCAGGTGGTTTCCTTACAGTCTGGATGTATTAAGTACTTACTATATATATTTTTAACCTTGGTAGGCATCTTGAGAATTATCTCCTTTTTCTACTCATATCTATTAGATACTCTTGGAAAACTGAATTAAAAATAAAGTTATATTTCTAATGTATGGGGATAAATATCAAGATCTTGGAAAAATATTCAGCTTTCTTTGAGTTAGATAAAATATGTGAGGTGTTTTGTTTTTCTTTGAGTTTTTTTGGGCTGGATAATTGTCCTTTCAATTTTTCTTCATTTGGATATATAAAGATATAAACCCATTCAAACCTGTTAAATTTGAAGTTAAATATTAAATATCAATGGTTTAAACAATAGTAATGGCAAACTCGGACAAGAAAACACCCTTTGTGATTATAGATGAGAACGCCCTAACTTTGCTAAGTTGACTAAGTCATAATCTCCCATCCCTATGGCTATAATTGGCATAGAGAAACATTACAGGGTCTTTCAGTAATTGCTGTTAAATTACTGAATCATAGGTTTTCTCAACTTGATAATTAAAAGTATTGCAAATGCCAAACTTAGTTTTGTAGATACTAAATATTAAACGAGTCAATGATAACTAGACCTTGCTTAGCTATTTAAAAAAATTTTTCCACTTAGTCATTTTAGTTATGACTGTGAGGTGTAATTTATCAAAAGCACAATGAGAGGTTATCAAACTCTCATTTCAGTAAAATAAAGAGGAACATTACCCTCAAGAGATAAATCTTTCATTAAACTTTACAAAGACCTTAAGCAGCCTCTACCCCATTTATCATTTCTAGTCTTTTAGAATGCACTAGCTGCCTATGTTTAGAAAGCAGCACAAGGCAGACCGCCAACATCAGGGCTGATGGCTGGTGGAATGGATGAAACTTCTGTTCCATTTTTTTAAACATGTTCATTCACCTTAGAAAATCGTTTTAAAATCAGCAATGTTGGGGCCTAAATTTCAGTGATGTACTAAACTATTAAATAAATGTTAAGATTTTGGAAACTATGACAAAAATTACTTTATCATGAAAGAAATGTGTTCAAGAGAGGGAAACACTTCACAATTTCTTTTACACGCTCATTAAAAAGAAACAACCAAAGAAAAACTTGTTTGATGTTAGCATTCTTATAGCATGTATCAATTTGATATTTTTCTTTACTCTAAATATATGAGTACAGTCTTATGTTTATAGTCACTCTAAGTTATTGTTTTAAAGAACACTTCTTACCATTTGAAATGATCCTGTTTCATGTATCTATGTGCTTTTTATATTCTTCCTCTCCCTGTAGAATGTAAGCTCCTTGAAAGCAGGGACTTTGGCCCATCCAGTTCACCTCTATATTCTGAGCGCCTCTAAGAATGATTGACACATCAAACACATTGAGCATAGTTTTCAATATATGAATTGAATGAATCAATGGAGGAATGAAAAGAAGGAATGTGAAAGTGAAAGTGAAAGTTGCTCAGTCCTATCTGACTCTTTGCGAACCCATGGACTGTAGTCCATGGAATTATCCAGGCCAGAATACTGAAGTGGATGGCTGTTCCCTTCTTCAGGGGATCTTCCCAGTCCAGGGACGAATCCAGGTCTCCTGCACTACAGGCAGATTCTTCACCACCTGAGCCACCATGGGAGCTACAGTAGCTGTAAGACCATTAATCTCAAGAGCAGAAATCATCCAGATTTGGAGGGTTTTTTTTTTTCATATGCAAGGGTAATAAAATAAGAAATACCCTTTAAGAAGCGATTGAGTGTCAAAGTACGACTTAAGTACCATTCATTATGTTGTTGTTCAGTTGCTAAGTCATGTTCAACTCTTTTCCAATCCCATGGACTGCAGCATGACAGCCTTCCCTGTCCTTCACCATCTGCCAGAGCTTGCCCAAACTTAAGTCCATTGAATCAGTGATGCTATCCAACCATCTCATCCTCTGTTGTCCCCTTCTCCTCCTGCCCTCATCACTTCCCAGCATAAGGGTCTTTTCCAGTGAGTTGGCTCTTCTCATCAGGTGGACAAAGTTATTGGAGCTTCAGCCTCAGCATCAGTCCTTCCAGTGAATATTGAGGGTTGATTTCCTTTAGCATTCATTTATGTTATTTTATTCACTGAGATTACTTATTGATGTTTTAAGTTCAATTTTTGCTGTCTATTCTTATACAACAAGTTTATTTAATATCCACTCTGTATTTAGTAACTGAATTAGGCACTGGAATTCAAGACTAAAATAATATAAAGTCTTTGGTCTTGCAGAATTCATAATTTTATGGGGGAAATGGAAAAATAAATAAATAGAAGGTCACAATGAAAGTGCTAAAATGCTCTGATGATAGCAACTAAAGTGTTATAGGACAACAGAGGAGAGATATGAGTGAATGAGGATATTGGGCTGGCCTCTTAGAAGACATGGCACTTCTGATGAATCAGGAAGACAAAACGGATGATTCAGATGAGTTCAAAATAGAAAAAAAAAATCTATTTAAAACCATTATCCATAAAATTCAGGTAGGAAATGAGACATGAATGTAAACTGGGAATAGCTAGAGGTGAGGAGAGACATATAATCCAGAGTATGGAGGATTTTACTTGCCTTCGGTAGATATTTGCACTTTTTACTGAGAATTACAGTAAGTCACTGAAGGATTTTAAACAGAGAGTGATGTTTACTTTTTATTTGCTTATTCATCCAAAAAACAGTTATTAAGCATGTGCTTTACACAAGTCACTGTGAAAGGTGCTGAGTATATACTGATAAATAATACATAGTCCTGACTTTTGAGAGACATAAGAGAGAGAGAAAGTGTGTTAGTCCCATCCATCTCTTTGCAACCCCATGGACTGTAGTCCACCAGGATCCTCTGTCCAGGGGGATTCTCCAGGCAAGAATACTGGAATGGATTGCCATGCCCTCCTCCAGGGGATCTTCCCAGACCCAGGGATAGAACTAAGGTCTCCCATATTGCAGGCAGATTTTTTCCTGTTTGAGCCACCAAGAGAGACTTATAGACTTATAAAAATTTAAAGCACACTGTTAGTTGAATATGAATGTAGATGAAACAGAGTTGAGACACAAACAAAATGTAGCCTAAAGGATATTTAGTGAACTAAGCTGGACTGGAATGGGTGAATTTAACTCAGATGACCATTATATTTACTACTGTGGGCAGGAATTCCTTAGAAGAAATGGAGTAGCCATCATAGTCAACAAAAGAGTCCAAAATGCAGTACTTGGATGCAATCTTAAAAATGAAAGAATGATCTCTGATTGTTTCCAAGGCAAACCATTCAATATCACGGTAATCCAAGCCTATGCCACAACCAGTAATGCTGAAGAAGGTGAAGTTGAAAGGTTCTATGAAAACCTATAAGACCTTTTAGAACTAACACCCAAAAAAGATGTCCTTTTCATTATAGGGGACTGGAATGCAAAAGTAGGAAGTCAGGTAACACCTGGAGTAACAGGCAAATTTGGCCTTGGAGTACAGAATGAAGCAGGGCAAAGGCTAATAGAGTTTTGCCAAGAAAATGCACTGGTCATAGCAAACACCCTATTCCAACAACACAAGGGAAGACTCTACACATGGACATCACCAGATGGTCAACACTGAAATCAGATTGATTATATTCTTTGCCACCAAAGATGGAGAAGCTCCATACAGTCAGTAAAAACAAGACCGGGAGCTGACTGTGGCTCTGATCATGAAATCCTTATTGTCAAATTCAGGTTGAAGTCGAAGAAAGTAGGGAAAACCACTAGTCCATTCAGGTATGACCTAAATCAAATCCCTTGTAATTATACAGTGGAAGTGAGAAATAGATTTAAGAGACTAGATCTGATAGGCAGAGTGCCTGATGAACCATGGACAGAGGTTCGTGACATTGTACAGGAGATAGGGATTAAGACCATCCCCAAGAAAAAGAAATGCAATAAAGCAAAATAGCTATCTGAGGAGGCCTTACAAATAGCTGTGAAAAGAAGAGACGCAAAAAGCAAAAGAAAAAAGGAAAGATATTCCCATCTGAGTGCAGAATTCCAGAGAATAACAAGGAGAGATAATAAAGCCTTCCTTAGCAATCAATGCAAAGAAATAGAGGAAAACAACACAATGGGGAAGACTAGAGATCTCTTCAAAAAAATTAGAGATACCAGGGGAACATTTCATGCCAAGATGGGCTCGATAAAGGACAGAAATGGTATGGACCTAACAGAAGCAGAAGATATTAAGAAGAGGTGGCAAGAATACACAGAAGAACTGTACAAAAAAGATCTCCACAATTTAGATAATCACATGATGGTGTGATCACTCACACTCAGCTAGAGCCAGACAACCTGGAAGGTGAAGTCAAGTGGACCTTAGAAAGCATCACTACAAACAAAGCTAGTGGAGCTGATGGAATTCCAGTTGAGGTATTTCAAATCCTAAAAGATGATGCTGTGAAAGTGCTGCACTCAGTATGCCAGCAAATTTGGAAAATTCAGCAATGGCCACAGGACTGGAAAAGGTCAGTTTACATTCCTATCCCAAAGAAAGGTAATGCAAAAGAATGCTCAAACTACTGCACAATTTCACACACTAGTAAAGTAATGCTCAAAATTCTCTAAGCCAGGCTTCAGCAATACATGAACCGTGAACTTCCAGATGTTCAAGCTGGTTTTAGAAAAGGCAGAGGAACCAGAGATCAAATTGCCAACATCCTCTGGTTTATCACAAAAGCAAGAGAGTTCCAGAAAAACATCTACTTCTGCTTTATTGACACAGCCTTTGACTGTGTGGATCACAAAAACTGGAAAATTCTGAAAGAGATGGGAATACCACACCATCTGACCTGTCTTTTAAGAAACCTGTATGCAGGTCAGGAAGCAACAGTTAGAACTGGACATGGAACAACAGACTGGTTCCAAATAGGAAAAGGAGTATGTCAAGGCTGTATATTAACACCCTGCTTATTTAACTTACATGCAGAGTACATCATGAGAAACGCTGGGCTGGAAGAAGCACAAGCTGGAATCAAGATTGCTGGGAGAAATATCAATAACCTCAGATATGCATGCAGATGACACCACCCTTATGGCAGAAAGTGAAGAGGAACTCAATAGCCTCTTGCTGAAAGTGAAAGAGGAGAGTGAAAAAGTTGGCTTAAGGATCAACATTAAGAAAACTAAGATCATGACGTCTGGTCCCATCACTTCATGGGAAATAGATGGGGAAACAGTGGAAACAGTGTCAGACTTTATTTTTGGGCTCCAAAATCACTGTAGATGGTGACTACAGCCATGAAATCAAAACATGCCTACTCCTTGGAAGGAAAGTTGTGGCCAACCTGAATAGCATATTGAAAAGCAGAGACATTATGTTGCAATCAAAGGTTCGTCTAGTCAAGGCTATGGTTTTTCCATTAGTCATGTATGGTTGTAAGAGCTGGACAGTGAAAAAGGCTGAGCGCTGAAGAATTGATGCTTTTGAACTGTGGTGTTGAAGAAGACTCTTGAGAGTCCTTTGGACTGCAAGGAGATCCAACCAGTCCATCCTAAAGGAGATCAATTCTGGGTGTTCACTGAAGGACTGATGTTAAAGCTGAAACTCCAATACTTTGGCCACCTCATGGGAAGAGTTGAATCATTGGAAAAGACCCTGATGCTGGGAAAGATTGGGGGCAGGAGGAGAAGGGGAAGACAGAGGATGAGATTGCTGGATAGCATCATCGACTTGATGGACATGGGTTTGGGTGGACTGCGGGAGTTGCTGATGGACAGGGAGGCCTGGCCTGCTGCGGTTCATGCGGTCGCTGAGAGTCAGACACGACTGAGCAACTGAACTGATACTGATACTGAAAGGATATTTGCATTTTAGAAATATCACCCTGAGAACAAAGTGAAGAATTATTTGAAAACCCATGATGATGCTGTTCTAGAGATCTAGGCTTGAACTAAGGGAAGGAGAGTGAAGATGGAAAGAAAAGACTCTTGAGACTAGACTAGATTCATTTGTATGTAGGGTGACCAACTTCTTAGGTTAGTCCTGGGAGGTTCTGGTGTTTAAGGGAAACCCTCAAGTCTCAAGAAACCTTTAGTCAAGATGATTAGTCAATATGTTTGATCATTTTAGCTGAATATTGGCAATGAAGAATGTTTTTCTGTTTAGAATATGCCTTGAAATATCAATAACCTTTAATATGCTGATGACACCACCCTTATGGCAGAAAGGGAAGAAGAACTAAAGAGCTTCTTGATGAAAGTGAAAGAGGAGAGTGAAAAAGTTAGCTTAAAACTCACCATTCAAAAAACAGAGATCATGACATTCAGTCCCATTACTTTATGGCAAATAGATTGGGAAACAGTGACAGACTTTATTTTCTTGGGCTCCAAAATCACTGCAGATGGTGACTGCAGCCATGAAATTAAAAGACTCTTGCTCCTTGGAAGAAAAGCTATGACAAATGTAGACAGTGTATTAAAAAACAGAGTCATTACTTTGTCCACAAAGGTCCATATAGTCAAAGCTATGGTTTTCCCAGTAGTCATGTATGCATATGTGATTTGGACCATAAAGAAGGCTGAGCACTGAAGGACTGATGCTCTTGAATTGTGGTGTTGGAGAAGACTCTTGAGAGTCCCTTGGACTGCAAGATCAAACCAGTCAATCCTAAAGGAAATCAACCCTGAATATTCATTCGAAGTACAGATGCTTAAGCTGAAACTCCAATACTTTGGCCACCTGATGCAAAGAGTTGATTCATTAAAACAGACACTGATGCTGGGAAAGATTGAAGGCAGAAGGAGAAGAGGAAGACAGAGGATGAGATGGTTGGATGGCATCACCGACTGGATGGACATGAGTTTGATCAAGCTCTGGGAGTTGGTGATGGACAGGGAAGCCTGGCGTGCTGCAGTCCATGGGGTTGCAAGGAGTCAGACATGACTGAGCAACTGAACAGCAACAATAACATATGCCTTGAGAGGTTTGGATAATGGTGGTATTCCAGTAAATAGAATATATAGAAATGGTAGAAAATTTGTGAAATAAACAGGGTAGGAGGTAAGCATATGATAACTTTAAGAAGAGTGGGGACATGCTCAGTCATGCCGGATTCCTTGTGACCTCATGAACTATAGCCCACCACTCTAGAATTTTTTAGGCAAGAATACTGGATCAGGTTGCCAATTCCTACTCCAGGGATGATACATTTAGGTAAATGTGATTTAGAGGGACCTTTGAGATACTGACCACAAGAGAGTTTGACATGAGTCCTAAGCTTGGATAAGTCATCTGATCGAATGGCAGTCTAGAAATCACCAATAAGAAAATTACCGTAGAAGCCATAGGGATAGATGAGATCAACTAAAATGAATACATAGAGAAGTGCACTTATGCAGAACCCTGAGGAATAGCAACAAACAGATCTATCTTTTCTTTCATGATGTGACTACAAATTGGGAGATTGTATATTTAAGATATATGATTTCTCTGTATGTTGTAATAGTAAGTATAAATGAACATTTTGTTTTATCAGGATTTGCATTGTTTTCCATAACTTCCATAATTAATATTCTGATACTTGGTATTAAAATCAGTCTTATAATAAATCATGACCCACCTAGTGATTGATGTCTTCATAAAATATATAATGAGTCTAAACCTTCCATTTCCATTGTCTATGACTATAATAGGCTTGTCACAAAATCTCTACTAAAACTAAAAGAGTTACAATTTGAAAAAACTGCCCATGTCTATGTTAGATTTTGATTGAAAACGTAGGTGAAGATGTCAATATATTGAGTTATCAATTACTTCACCCTAATTCACTATCTGTCTAGCCTAAACAGCTTAAGGAATAGTCCAGTTTAAAAATAATTATGATATGGGAATCACAGTTTAGTAAAATGCCTCCCTCCAATTTGGGGAAAAAATCATAGAATTCCAAAATGTTCTTTTAAAAAGTAAACAAATAAAACAAACAACAGTTTAGAAAAGGCTATTTGCCACTATCTCCATAATTTCCTGAAGTAGCACAAGAGATAATGCTCAAATTACAATGGACAGAACCAGAGAATGAAGGTAAATATTTTCAACTGCCTATACAAAGCATGGGCTTTCCTGATAGCTCAGTTGATGAAAGAATCCACCTGTAATGCAGGAGATCCTGGTTCTGTTCTTGGGTTAGGAAGATCTGCTGGAGAAGGGATAGGCTACCACTCCAGTATTCTTGAGTTTCCCTTGTGACTCAGCTGGTAAAATATCTGCCTGCAATCTGGGGGACCTGAGTTCAATCCCTGGGTTGGGA
This sequence comes from Antilocapra americana, assembly GCA_007570785.1. Classification (NCBI taxonomy): domain Eukaryota; kingdom Metazoa; phylum Chordata; class Mammalia; order Artiodactyla; family Antilocapridae; genus Antilocapra; species Antilocapra americana. The sequence goes on along the minus strand of ML660201.1, from coordinate 23,622,954 downwards.
AGATCCCCTGGAGAAGGGAAAGGCTACCCACTCCTGTATTCTGGCCTGGAAAATTCCATGGAATTTGTAGCCCGTGGTGTCTCAAAGAGTTGGACACGACTGAGTGACTTTCACTTTCATACAAAGCATTCTGAAATAGTGTAAACTTATTTTTCTTTAATTACTGGTGACTATTTAAAAGTGTATCATTGACCAGAGGGCAAAAGCTCCGTGAACAAAGCTTGGGATTTACTGAGTTAAGAAGCTGTGGGGAAAAAAATAAAGAAATTATGAGAGGAAAAATAATTCTAATGTAAAATGGAATTTTGCTGTAGCAATGACCTCATGGCTTTACGAACTGACTTGCCACATAAGACACTTGGGCAAAGATTTAGGAAAATTTTATAATTGAGTTAAAGTGGAAACTGTGCAGGTTCAATTTTTTCTACTTCAAATACTCTATCTTGTTCCCTGATTTTCCACTTCAGGAATTTACAACATTACGTGTCTGTGGGCTTTTTAACATAACTCTCTCCATTCATGCCCTATTCAATCATATTTGTATCTGAAACTAAAGTACCTACTCAGGAAGTTTGTATTCTAGAGCCATTTATCCCATTTTCCAGTATTTCTTTTTTCAAATGTTTTCCCTTCCCTGTTCTCTCAGATATTTTCTAAATAAAGTGAAGTCTACAAAAAGCATGTGATCCTTATACAGTACTCTTTTTTTCTGCAAATAAACAGTAAGCCTGAAATCTGTAAGACTTTTTACATCATCAAACTTTTAAAACTTGTGAATGCAGTAAAAGTTTGTATATAAATCTAATCTTAAAAGGCTTTAGCTCAGTGATTTTCCTCTCCCAGTCCTACTCTTGGTCTTCCCCCAAAGGTAACAAATATTAGCAAATTCACCTGTGTAGTTTTATATATATTCATGTGTATATATATATCCTGTTCTTTTTATAGTTGCATGACATTCCACCAGTATTTACTCAGTTATTTTCCTGTTGATTGGCATTTGGATTGGCTCAAGATTTTTTGCTACATATGAAAATTCTATAATAAGCTTCCTTATGTATACACTTATATGCAGGCCTTTATATTAATTACTTTTATTTTTGAAAGAGAGATTCATTTGAGAGTCTCTATATTTTAACTTTGATAGATTTTCCCAGATAAGTTTTCCATAAGATTGCATCAATGAATGCTCTCATAAGCAGTGTATAAATAAAGTGACCATTCCTCCTGAGAAGGAGTTTAATCTTAAGAAAAGCCACAAAAACATTTTTCTTAACATTTGGAAACACATAGTGAGGCTGATTACTACCTACTATCCCCACTACCATTATTTACTAATACAACAAGTACTCCTAAAACTACTACTACTAATACTATGTTTATATAAAAGCGGGTGCTCTCATTTGACATACAGAAAATACCTTTCTTATAATCCTTTTACAAGTAGTGTTTTATCTATTCTTCATAGTCATTGGATGAGGTTGGCATTAATATCTTTATTAAGTAGGTGAAGAGTTTGAACTTCAGAATGATTGAACAATACATGTAAGACTGTACAGTCTGAAACGGCCACCTCTGAGATTTGAATCAGTTTTTTTGTCTAACTGAATTCAAAGACAGTACACTCAGCTCTTTATAATGATGATATCAAATTGCTTACTCTATCCCAACACACAAACATACCTAGAATGAAATAACCCAAAGAAGTCTAGTGTCTTCTCTTCTCTATTAAAAATCATTTATGAGTAGATAACAAAATCCAATTCACTTGTTCTATTTTATCCTCTATTTACTGTCTCTCTTCTTTATACCACCACTGTCATCATCTGATGCTCTAAATCTAGTGTTCCTTGAGTAATTTGTCCCATGTAAAGATAAGAAACAAACAAATCTTCTCTTCTGCAGATGAAATGTACCTTCTCATATGAACAATGTGATATTTACAAGTTATTACATCTCAGGAATTGATACTAGCCCCTGGGTGTTGAAAGACTTGAGGTAACACATCTAGCATAGAAGCTTGCTTTTAATAAAACCTATATTGATACATTACTTGCTGAAGCAATTAAGTTTTTGATGCATAACCAAAATATTTTCACACTTAGCTTTTTTTTTTTTTTTTTTTTGGCTGTATGGCATGCAGGATGTTAGTTCCCCAACCAGGGATCAAACTCATGTCCCCGCCAGTGGAAGTATGATGCTTCAACCACTGAATCACCAGGGAAGTTCCAGAACCAAGTTCTTTGATGAATCTCCTTAGTTGATCTACAGCATGTAGAAGCATGTTGGAACCAAATAATCAACAGTGTTGGTTATGTTGGGTCAGATGAAATAGTAGAGAAAATGAGCTAAGTTATACAATTTTCAAGGTGAAGTAACATAGAAGCAGATAGTGAAGTATGTCAGAAAGAGAAAAAACAAATATTGTATATTAACACATATATGTGGACTCTAGAAAAATGGTACAGATGAACCTATCCTATTTTCAGGGGAGGAATAAAGACACAGACATAGAGAATGGGCGTGTGGACATGATAGGGAGGGGAGAATGAATTAGGAGACTGGGACTGACTTAAATACATACCATGTATAAGACAGATAGCCAGTGGGAACCTGTAATATAGCACAGGGAGCTCAGCTCAGGGTTCTGTGGTGACCTAGAGCAATGGGTTTAGGGGATGGAGGTGCGAGGGAGAACCAAGAAGAAGAGGATGTATGTATACATATAAATGAATTTCTTTGTATTATAGAAGAAACTAACACAACATTGTAAAACAACTATACCCCAATAAATTAAACACAGGGGAGGAAGACAGATAGCTCCCTAGACAGAGCCAAAAAATTACAGAGCTGTTTCCAGAGTTGAAGCAATTATGGCTCATTGCCAAGTACTATCATGATGCTGGTCTGTCGGTGTATTCTGGTGTTACCCTCCAGGGAAATTTATCTGAATCTTATTGTGACCTCTTATTGGAGGCAGGATGGCAGGATATGGGCAGAGGCTCGTAACTGATGAGTGTGACATAACCTATTCTAGATACTATGCAACAAAAAAATCTCTAAGACATTAGGTGTTTTTTAAATTTCTGCTTTTATTAAATTCCCGTTATTACTAAATTTTGTGCTTCTATTTGATACATCTTATTCTACCATATTGCATTTCAGGTGCAAAATATGCTACCCATCTTTATTATTCAAAATAAGATTGTTTAGCTCTCAGGTACCTCTGACCCTTTTCAATGCAACATCCAATGTGAGCAGTGATTGTCCATGGATTTACACTCTCCCCCATGCACACCTGCTGTAGGAATCTTGTACCCCAGAGACTAATTTTAGGCGGGTATTGAATATCCTGTCTTCTCCAGAATTCCTCACTCCTCTGTGTGCCATGGATTAGAACATCTAAATATTTTACCTCTCATTGATCACATTCCATCCCTAAATTCTTCTTGGAAAATCTTGCTTGAATGTCCCCGTCAAAGATCTGTCATTGACATGTGATTTTGCAAAAGGCTGAGTGCAAAGGGAATGTGAGAATACTGCCGAGTTCCATGAAGACAGATATTAATGAGATTTACAAAGATGTAAACAAACAAAGCCACTAAAAATATAGGTATTTTTACTAAAAATATTTATATTGACATGTAGTTTATTATTATCTTAAATGAATTAATAAACAAAAAAAAAAGGTCTGTCATTGTGAGGGTGATAACTATGAGTAGCCCAACCCTACATAACTAAGAAAGAAACAAACAAAAGGAAACTTTCCCCAGCACCCAAGGATTCCCACATTCACAAAGGCAGTAGAATCTTATTGCCTTTCCTATGAGTAGAGAAAATTAAAATGCTCACTTTTTTTTTGTTGCTAATTCTATTCTAGTAAAGAAGCAAACAAAAGAGTTATTTCTGAGTTAAACTGTTAACATGACTTTCTGCCATATAACCATGTGGTTTAATCTTTTCTTGTTTAGTGAACTATAGCTATCTAAAAGCAATAAGCATCAAATTCCAATATAGCAAACACTCATTGTTTGTGCAGTGATTCCCCCTTTGCCAATTTAGTCAGATATCATTCATGGATCATATCACTCTTCCTGGTAATTCTAATCAGAGCCTCAGAGTCCTTCTCAAGATAGCCCCTCAGGCTACTATAATCATTCAACTGAAGTGACCCAGGAGGTAGAACCCGTTTTCCACACCTGGCTCATCTGGAATCTTCTGAAGTGGCCAACACATTGCTTTCAACCTTATAGACACCCAGTCCTGTTTACTGAATTGCACCGAAGTGAAAAAAATAAAATAAACTCAATTAAATTGCAGAAACTTAACCATTTTAAAAGAAATGGAAGTTCAGTATTCACAGATAACTACTTTTTCCAACTATTTTTTCTAATAAGACACTTATGCAGCTTCAATATATATTCAACACTTGAAACCACACACTTAAATTTTGTTGAAAATGTCCCATATACCACATGAACCAAGGAAAAGAGATCAAAGTCAGCTTTGTAAAGGATGTTACCCAGAGCAGAGTCAAAAGCCTAGAAGAATGAGAAAAGAATATTAGTCACACTGACTGTGCAGTACTTAATTTAATGTTCTATTCAGAACTTGGAAAAGACCAGACTTAACACAAATTGAAACTTAAGCTTAAATAAGCATGGAAGAGGAGCGACTTCATTTCTTTTCTTCAAAAAAAAGAAAGTTCAGTTCTCTTTCTCCAGTGGCTGCCAGTGCTGACTTCAGTAGCATATCCCATCATTGCGTGTATGTATAGGCTTGAGCATTTTGAATAAAGGTATAATACTCCCTCAGAAAATAAAATACTGTATCAGCACTGCAAATCCATTATAGAGGTATCTATCTATGTTTAAGTACTTTTATAGGTTTATTCTGTAGCATTGGCATTTATGTTTTGTGTTTCACTCTTCTACTTTGATGGTTTTAAATTAAAATAGTATTTATTTTTATATTTCCATTTTATTTTTAAATTTCTTATTTTTTATTATTTTCTTGTATTTATTATCTTTATTTTCCATTAATAGTTTCTGTTTACTTAGCATTTTATTTTTCCAGGCAATATATGAAACATTTTAAATGGATTTTTAAAAAATTTATTTATTAATTCATTTAGTATATCAACAGATGTTCATGAGTGACAACTCTTTCAGACTCTTGGATACAGTGGCAATAAAGACAGGGTAAAGGGCATACATAATCTTACAGTATGGGTGAACTAGTAGGGTAAAAAGAACCATATAATAGATTACTATCTGATGGAGATAAAGGCTATGAAGGAAATAAAGGAAATCAGTAGGAGTTTTAAAGGGTAGGTAGATGAGATAGAGCAGGTAGACAGCCAGGGTAGCCAGGAGAAGCCTCTCTGGGAAGGAGATATTTGATCTGGAATCTGAAGATTAGATAACAGCATGTGATGAGCAGAGGGAGGGAAAGCATTTAGAGTGAACAGTAGCAGGAACTGAGCTTAGAGGTTTTGGGCAACACACATCAAACCAATATGATGAAGAATAGTAGAGGGTAGGGTATGGAATTTAATGAAGTTGCAGAATAAACAGAGGCAAGATAATCTGGGCCCACACAGGTCATGGTTCAAAGTTTTGATTTCAATTATTTTGTAATAGAGAGTCACATACAAAAGGAAGTTGCCTGAGGGAACAAGGGTGGAATAGAGAGAACAAATAAAGCTGCTACTGTAGACAAGAAGTAAAATGATTGTTTGAACTAGGGTTAGGGGCATAGGAATGGAGGCAGTGAAAAGTGCTTGGGTATTTTGGTGTATTTTAAAGATAGAGCTAATAGTATTTGAGTGTTACAGTTAAAAATATATCAAAGAGTCAATAGAATTTGAATATGAGAAACTGAGAAAAATCAAAGATGATCACAGAGATTTGGGTTTAAGCATTTGGAGGAACAGAGGTTGCCTTTTACTGAGATGGGAAAGACATCAAAGAAGGTGAAGGTTTGGGGGCCAAAATCAAGAGTGTGTTTTTAGGTTATAAACTTTGAGATAGATATATATATATATATAACATGTTCTTGTATATATAAATCTGAAGTTGAAGGGAATGGTCTGGGGTAGAATTATACATGTAGGAGTATCAGTTTATTAACATCCTGTAAAATCATGGCGCTAGATGAGATCACCTAGCAAGCAGAGGAAGAAAAGATAAGAGGTCAGATGACAGATTGAGAGTGCTCCAGATATTAGATGTTGGGAAAATGAAAATATTCAGCAAAAGAAATAAAGAAGAATCAGCCAGATAAGAAGGGAATTGATCAAGAAAGGCTAGAACTCAAATGCAAATGAAGGAGAAAGTGATCCTGTCAAATGGCTAACAGGTAGAGTAGCAAATGAATGAAGTGACCATTAGTGCTCTACTTGCAGCATAAAAGATTAATTTCAGTTTGGCGATGGATACAGAAACTTATTAGAGCGATCTCAAAGCCGACAGGAAAAATGAAGTGAAAATTGTAGGAGAAGGAAATGGCAACCCACTGCAGTATTCTTGCCTGGAGAATCCCATGGACAGAGGAGCCTGGTGGGCTGCAGTCCATGGGGTCACAAGGAGTCGGACATGACTGAGTGACTAAAACTGTAGGAACTGATAATTATTGTAATGATTATTGCTGCAAATGAAAGCACTGAAGGGATGATATAGCTGGAGGGAGAAATGAAGTCAAAGGGTAGTCTTTATTTTTAACATGAGAGTGATTCAAGCATATTTCAGTGTTACTGAGAATGATTTTATAGAACTGAGAGATTAGGAAAATTTTGCTATAAAGGGCCAGACATTACAAATTTTTAGCTTTGTAGCTAGACATCTTTGTTGTAACTCTTCAACCCTGCTCTTAGAGTGTGAAAGCACTGTAGATGAGCAAGGCTGTGTTCCCATAAGACTTTCTTTATAGATGCTAATCTTTGAATTTCATATAACTTTATGTGTCATGAAATATTATTCTTTGACTTTCTTTCAACCATTAAAAATTTTTAGAATCATTTTTGACTTAGGTGTCCAGCCAAGTTTGGCCCCACAGACCATAGTTTGCTGTCTTCTACAGAATAAAATTTAAGGCGGAAAGAAAGAGGGAGGAAGATTTCAGGAGCCAGACCCTTTCATGGCATGGCATAGAACAAGCAGTATATTGGTCTTAGTTGCTTCCATCTTACAAAGGAGGAAGAAAAAGCAAAGTATATGGAAACAGATGCAAGGTACTAAGTTGGTAGTAGAAGAACATGGGCATCTTATTCTGATCTTATGTTTTTTTTATGGAAAAGTTTAAGCAGTACCTTTAACTGAGAAAAACAAGTGAATGAAAGACATGGAAAATCTGAAGAGTGAGTAAAAGGTTTCAAAGGAGCCATGTAGAATGAGAAAGTGAATTGACTAGGGAAATGTACTTAATGCTAGGAAAGCACTAAGAGCTCACTTGAGATTTCTGTCAAGGACTTATATAAAAACTTGTCAAGTTGGTGTACATTTTTCTTCAGGAGTATTCAGCTGCTTAGATATAGGCCTTGAGTAGTCAAAGGCTTAGATTTAGCCAGATTTGATACCTTGCTAGGCAAGATGATGGAAGGAAAGAGACCAAGTGAGTTGAGAGTATTTGAAAGGGAATGATTACTGTGATTGACCATGTAATTGAGCTGGGTGAGAGCAAAAGTGAGGACATAAAGGGGGTGATAAAAAGTGGAAAGTGAAAAGGTCAATAAATTGGAAGTCACAGTGAGAAGGAAGAATTTATGGATACAGGATATGCTAGAGAATAAAATGGAAAGAGAGGAGGGAGGATTTGGAGAGGACAGTGTTTGAAATACAAATTAAGGAATTGATGTGCTGTGCTTAGTTGATCAGTCATTTCCGACTCTTTGTAACACAATGGACTGTAGCCTGTTAGGGTCCTCTGTCCATGGGGATTCTCTAGGCAAGAAGACTGGAGTGGGTTGCCATGCCCTCCTCCACGGATGGATATATATTTTGAATTATAAGATCAAAGGTATAATCATAAAAGTAGGTAGCAGAAGTGTGGAGGATAGGATTGTTGAAGCAGCTAAGGTCGAAGAAGAGGACTTTAGAGAGACATCTCATAGATGAAAACGTTGAGATCACTAAATTATACAAGAAGTGGAGGGTGGGGCATGGGGACAAGTATCAGTTTGTCAAGGGCTTATTCGTAAATGCTTTGTCCCTTGCCTAATTTAATACATGTAGTTAAATGACAAGAGTCATGTGGGAAATTCAAATTTCTAAAAATAATACCTAGCTCTTTAAGGATTATAATATGCTGCTTCCCAGCAGGCTATGTCTGCATGATGTAATTTACAGTGAAAGGCAGGCTGTATCTATTTAGAAACAAACACCTGAATATTCTCATTTAGTCTATTTCATGTACATACTGCTCCCTCCTTAAGGAGGACATCCTCCTTCCTGACCATATTTGTTCTAGAGATCCTGTTTTATCTTTTTGGAATCTTGTTGCTGCTGCTGCTGCTAATTTGCTTCAGTCGTGGCCGACTCTGTGCGACCCCATAGACGGCAGCCCAACAGGCGACGCCGTCCCTGGGATTCTCCAGGCAAGAACACTGGAGTGGGTTGCCATTTCCTTCTCCAATGCCTGAAAGTGAAAAGTGAAAGTGAAGTCGCTCAGTCGTGTCCAACTCTTAGTGACCCCATGGACTACAGCCTACCAGGCTCCTCCATCCACGGGATTTTCCAGGCAAGAGTACTGGAGTGGGGTGCCACTGCCTTCTCCTTGGAATCTTGACACTGCCTTACAAGTCTCCTCCTGCACCTCTTTATCAAAATCCAAATCCCCACCACCCCCTTCTCTTTCTTCTTTGTCGTGCTTAATTCTTGTTGCATCAAAAATCCAAGAATATTTTAGCTGTTTCCAAACATCTCTTACATGTTGCTCCTGTCTTTCCAACTATCTTGTAAGTTCTATGAGGGAAAGAATGTATTTTTTTGCTTTCCATGTCCCCTTAATAGGCTCTAACCACACAGTCAGAAGTTGAATTTTTGATTGATTAAACTTTATCAAACAGTATCAGAGAAAAACTTTTTCAATTATCACTTAAATTTACTAAACTATAACTGACACCTAAAAATCTATTAAATCAATAAATAATAAATTTCAGAAATCACATAAAACACCGACAATATTAAAAAGGCTTCATAGTGGATTTTGGTATTTGGTAAAAATGAACTTAATTATAATTCTATGAATTCATATTGGGTGCACAATTGCACTTGTAAAAAAATGTTCATCTTGACTTTTTTATTATTTAAGAGGAACTCTTAAAGGCCAAAAAACTTGTGAAGTTCAATAATTAAAGTCAAGTAAATGTTCTATCATGTTATTAAGGTAATTGGAAATTGGAGGCAGTTTTGTGAAATGGAACACTAGAGAAAAATTTTCAGAAGCAGAATGTGGAAATGAAGACAGAATGACAAAAGACTAGAGCTCTTCTCAAATGACTTGTTTCAAACAGTTTTTGAAAGACAGAAATTTGGGTTGGTTCATACTTTATATTGTCTCTGGAAAGTGCTGCAGGGGGTAGTTGAGTCAAGGATAGTCTGGAAAAAACAAAGAAAATTTTGTCTTCAGGTCCAGTACATACTGGTGCTTGGCTCATGGTCTTTTTTAGAGAATGTGACAATAATGATGAAGTATTAAATGGACCTTTATTCCTTTCCTCCTATAGAGAAAGTCTCAAATTGTAGTTATGTGATTAATTGACTCTGTCATAAGTTATATAGAATTATATTTCTTTTTCAGATTTTACTTTTTCCCTCCATTTAATAGTCTGATTTATTTTAATGGCTATAATGTATTCTGGCAAAATCCATTTAATTTTGCATTATCTGTATTGAATGCCTCTAATAAAAGTATTAATCAAAAAAGCATGAGAGAATATCCTGAAAGAGATAAATGAAGCTTAGGGTTTGTTTTATGAAACAGTCCCATTTTAATAATTTTGCAAATTTATATGGTTTAGATAAGAAACCTGAGACAGTGGAATGTCCTTCAATAAAATCACACTGGCTAAAATTACTATGATGGAAGAGACATATTTCTTTCTATTTTTTGTGTATATTTATCCTTATTAGTGCTTATAGTAATTTAAATATTGGAGGTGTTAGTTAATCTAGAAGTTTCTTATAAACAGTAACTACTTTATTCAAATAAAGGTAGTGAAATATTTAAGAACATATTTTTATGTGGGAAGAATTTTATTTTTCATTGATTTACAATTTATATTTCATATATACTTTATTAAGTCCCTTTGCTTAATTTGACAAAGAAAGTTTATGGAAATAGTAATAACAAAAATAGCAGCAACACTGAACAATTATGTAGTACTTAACTATGTGCCAGATCCCCTTTCAAGAGCTTTCTAGCTAAAAATGAATGCTCTCAAATAAAATGCCTTTCCTTGAAGCATGAAATGCTATAAATATAGTGAGAGGCAAAGGAAGAGTTCTTCTTTGATGCTTCCTACATCATTTAATATTGAGGTTCTTACTTGTAATGTCATCTACAACATCCAGCTCCATGGATTATAGTCATCACAATGAGACTTTATTGTCTCTGAATTTTTCTTCTCCCCAGTATAGTACTTTAAGAAATTTTACTGGTAAAATCATTAATAGTGATGACAGTCCTTTTGGGGGTATGTCAGCTTGGTAAATTAGACCAGGAATATTTTTTAAATATATGTACAACACATGGGTATTTTATTTCAGGATTCAGAAAGACTTTCTGTAGTTTGCATAGCTCCTTCGTCCAATTAGGTCTAGAGCATCTTCTTCTATACCTTTCTGTTTGCAATTTATTTCTCATGTCTAGCATTTTTGGCCAGATCTGAAATAACAAACCTTCAAACAACACTCAAATGAATGTGGTGGTTATTCAGAGCATTTCAACTTCTCTGAATATGGACAACTCATTTTTTCCAAAGAAATCATTTGCTCTTTTGATTCTTTTCAACTGCTTTGACAGGATACTCAATAGTAGCCCCACAAGATATTGTAAAAATTAGTCAGTAAAGCATTTCCAGATGTCTTATTGGAAGCAGTCAAAAAAGAAACTGACTCTTCATCTTAATTCCTTTTTAATTTTGATAGTTATTGTTAGATAGACAGGATCAACAGCAGCTTAACAGGGATCAGGTGCAGAGTGTGTCAAGGTGTACTGGAATGCATTTTGATTAGAATTATTGTTTTTTTTCCTAAAAAAAGAAAGCTTAGTGATTAATTTTTTTATTCTTTGGTGGTAAACAATGTAATTTTTATTATTATACATATATTTTGAAAAATTTCCTGATAATCATGATCCAACTTGGCATGAACCTGTTGCTTCTCCAAAAATAAACGAAAAATCATGTAACTACCCACTTTTTTTCCTTCATTTTTTGACGATATAAAGCAGTTCTTTGTTTACAAAACTGATGTTAAAACCTTGAGGTAGATTTACATTTTTTTCTAAGTTTTTTTTTTTCATAATTTTAGCTTTTACTAGGGTAAAGTTGTGCTTCCTGGGTAACTCAGCTGGTAAAGAATCTGCTTGCAACACACAAGACCCTGGTTTGATTCCTGGGTCTGGAAGATCTCCTGGAGAAGGGAAAGACTGCAGTATTCTTGGGCTTCCCTGGTGGCTCAGACGGTAAAGAATTCACCTGCAGTGTGGGAGACGTGGGTTTAATCCCCAGGCTGGGAAGATCCCCCGGAGGAGGGCATGGCAACCCAATCCAGTACTCTTGCCTGGAGAATCCCCATGGACAGCGGAGCTATGGCCCATGGGGTCACAACAGACAGGCTGAGTGACTAAGCACAGCACAGCACAGGATAAATAAAGTCAATTAAATTGCCCAGTTTACAAGAAAGCCCTTTTACAGATTGCAAAAACTATATGCTTAGTTGCACACACTTGAAGTAATATAATCCTTAAGAAAAACTATTCCCCCTCTACTTTCTTTATTTTCAAATCATTCTTTTGTCTTTGGGGAAACTTTTTCACTCCTTTATATAATTGTTTGATTTTAGAGAAATTTGGTAACTAGCTCCTAGTTCAAGAAATATTTGGGGGGAAAATCATTTATATAGATTACAACTATTGTCCTATAAAAAGATAACACTAGGTCCTTATCTTTGAACAATGGGAATGATTTGATTGATTTAATTGAGCAACCAGTTAATTTGGTGAGATGTTAACTGAATGATTAATTTGGGACTAGCTATATAGACCTCAAATTCCAATTGCTTTGTTTGAATCCCAGAAGATTTTACTCCCAGTTCACCTCAACATTTGCTGATGACCTTTGGACAAATCACTGTTCAACAAACTTCAGTTGACATACCAGACGCGATGCTGGATTCTAGGGAAAGAAAATTATCACCCAAATTTTCCATCTCTGTTCAGAGAATTTAAGTTCAGGTTTGTGTGGAGTGGCCAAGTTTTCCATATTTTCTTCTTCCTTGAGTCCAAGGGTCTTAAATCCCATACTGTTTCTACCAGGCTCACACATGTAAGATGAATAACTGAAATAGATCTCAGGCCACATTGTTGGGTGTGGCAGGGACCCTGGCCTCAGAAAAGTACATGATCCTTCTGAAGTAACCATAGTCACTCAAATTGAGGGCATCATTGCCTCGAGGAACCTGAGTTTAGTGCTGAAACATTCAAGTTTTCACAATAAACTTGAATTGCAGAACTTTATTCGAAGTACCTTGATTTTTTTTTAAACATCAGTGACCAATTTCAAAATTACCAAAACATTGTGCATACAAAGGAAAATATTTCTGGAATTAAGTGTATCTGGGAGCATCCCATTTATTATTTTCACAGACGCTATATTGGACAAGAGTGTTCAAGGGATTTGCTCCATTGTCTGGCTTTGGGGGATTTCCTCTGAACTGGAATAACACAATCCTGATGACTTTTCTGGTTTTGTATTTAATTCCCAATGTTTTGTTACAAAGTTTTGGCTTTTTATGGTTTAATTTGTGAGCTTAGTCTTGCTAAATGTGTGAACAACAAACGTTTGAGTGAGTCATAGAAGATTTAAATTGTTTGCTCTACTACCAGTACTTGAAATGTTTGAAGTTGATTTCTTATTGCTATCTAATAGTTAATTACCTGGGTTTTGCAGCTTCTAATAATGAGTTTTCAGGCTGCATTGAAACCGTCTTTATATGTGCGTGTATGCACTTCAGTCATCTCCGACTCTTTTTGACCCTGTGGACTATAGCCAGCCAGGCACTTCTGTCCATGAGATTCTCCAGGCAAGAACACTGGAGTGGGTTGCCATTCCCTCCTCTAGGGGATCTTCTCGAGGCAGGGATCGAACCCATGTCTCTTATGTCTCCTGAATTAGCAGGCGGATTCTTTACCACTCTTGCCAGCTGGGAAGCCCCAAAAAAGTAGTGTAAATTCTACTTCATACAAAGCCAAATTAGACATTGCATTTAATGAACTGCTTAAATAATTTTCAATATTTTTTGTTGTCAACTTAATTATCCTTATTACTTTATGTGGTTTATGTTCACAAGTTTAGTTCCTCCTGGAACAGTATGGATGTCTTGACTTTATTTCTGTTGAATGAAGATACATGAATATTATACAATCAAATAATAGTCAACCAACAATGGAATATAAAAAGAAATAACCACAAGAAATAAAGATTCCAAAGAGATTTGTTGAAAAACTTATTTTATTTTGAATCATTTTATTTATATAGTACTACTGCCAAGTGGAGGAAAATAATGCATTATGCACAAAATCTGCTTAATATCTGTTTGACAGTGCTAGTTCCAAAAAAGTGGCAGAATTATATTCTGTCATCTTAAAAACAGAGACTGATGTTGACCATAATTAGACTAATTGAACAGTAAGTGGATGATGTATAATTCAATTAGTTCATAAAATAAGAGAGTTCCAGCTGCTTGTTTTTGTCTTCCTCTAGAATATGTTGGCTTAATTACAATTCCACATTGATTTTATTGTGTTTTCAAAGTGCTTGAAATTACTTTTCAAAATTTAAAAAAAAAGTATTTTAAGGAGGCAAGCTGAAAGACTAACATGGAAAAGGGTTGCAATTCTCTTTCACAAAAGAGTCTGTGAAAGTAGAAATTCTTTTTTATCATGTATGAGCATAGCAAATGTGAAGAAAATATTATTGCTCCCTTCCTCCCTCCATCCACCCCTTCATTGCTCCCTCGACCCATCCATCCATTCATCTGTCCATCCTCATCCTTACCATCTGTGGATTTAGAGACATAGAATAGGCATTTTTTATAAGAAAGATAACGCATCATCTTTCCTTCTGATAATCTCAACTTACCTACATGAGGTGACATTTCTCATGTGTGAAGTTTTTATTCAATATTTTTCAACTAAAAGAAATCCACATATTAATTCAACAGATACAATTAAATATTTCTAAATGGGTTGGGGTTGAGTTTTCTCTTCAAGAATATGTATTTTTCAAAGCCTGAAGAAAGGCTTTCAGTTATCAGGGGATTATTTAAAGAATATATGCTTCATGAAATTTGGGATCATTAATTTATTTTAAATAACAAATATTGATTGAATATACATGATACCCAAGGTATTAGCTTACTGTAGAGCTATAAAGGGGAATCATGATACAACCACCTCCCAGAGAGCTCTTTTAAATGTCTTGGACTTTAAAGCTGAATAGATTAATGGACATATTTAAAGAAACAAATAAGTCAAGCCCTCTACCTCTGGAGTCTGAATCTGAACTCAATTAAGATATGATGTGCCCTTGGAAAATTCTGAATATACAGCAAATTTGTAGTTAGTAGCTTTGAATGTAAGTTCAATAATTGTGCATGTGTGCTAAGTCACTTCACTCGTGTCCGACCCTTTGAGACCCTATGGCCCATAGCCTTTCAGGCTCCTCTGTCCACTGGATTCTCCAGGCGAGAATACTGGCGTTGTCATGCCCTCCTCCAGGAGATCTTCCCAATCCAGCGATTGAACACATATCTGTAATGTATCCTGCATTGACGGGCAGGTTCTTTGCCACTAACGCCACCTGGGAAGCCCACATTCCTTTGGGAAATTCTGAATATACAGCAAAATTGTAGTTAGTAACTTTATATTTAAATTCAGTAATTACTGAGTACCTACTAATGTTATGTAAATGAACCAAAGACAGGCTCTGTGTATTAGCCTGTAGGTTATTTATTTCTTTTTACTTCAGACTGAGACCCTTTAGCTCAAAAGCTCATTAATATCAAACTCAAAGTTTTACACATCCAATTATTTAAAAAATAACTCAAACAAGTAGAGTTTTGAACCACTTAGAGCTGCCTGCTTTGCATTTTGTTGTTCAGTCACTCAGTTGTGACCGACTCTTTATGACCCCAAGAACTGCAGAATGAAAGGCTTCCCTATTCTTTACCATTTCCTGGCGCTTGCTCAAACTCATGTCCATCAAGTCAGTGATGTCATCCATCCATCTCATCCTCTGTTGTCCTCTTCTTCTCCTGCCTTCAATCTTTCCCAGCATCAAGGACTTTTCCAACGAGCTGGCTTTTCACATCAGATGGTCAAAGTATTGGAGCTTCAGCTTCAGCATCAGTCCCTCTGGTGAATATTTAGGATTGATTTCCTTTAGAATTGACTGGTTTGATCTCCTTGCAGTCCAAGGGACTTTGAAGAGTCTTCTCCAACACCACAGGTCAAAAGCATCAATTCTTCAGTGAGGAGCCTGGTAGGCTGCAGTCCATGAGGTTATGAAGAGTTGGACATGACTGAGCAATTTCACTCTCACTTTTCACTTTCATGTATTGGAGAAGGAAATGGCAACCCACTCCAGTGTTCTCGCCTGGAAAATCCCAGGGACAGTGGAGCCTGGTGGGCTGCCATCTATGGGGTCGCACAGAGTCAGACACGACTGAAGCGACTTAGCAGCAGCAGCAGCAGCCTTCTTCATGGTCCAACTCTCACTCTCACATCCATACATGACCACTGGAAAAGCCATAGCTTTGACTAGATGGACCTTTGTCAGCAAAGTAACGTCTCTGCTTTTTAATAGGATGTCAAGGTTTGTCATAGCTTTTCTTCCAAGAAGCAAGTGTCTTTTAATTTCATGGCTGGAGTCACCATCTGCAGTGATTTTGGAGCCAAGGAAAATAAAATCTGTCACTCTTTCCCTTGTTTCCCTGTTCATTTGCCATGAAGTGATGGGGCTGGATGCCATGATCTTAGTTTTTTGAATGCCTGCTTTGCATACCTCAGGAAAATTTTGCCTTACAGAAAGTTACCCATTGATAAGATAGAGTCTTGTAGTGATAAGGCCCCAAGATGCTATCATCCTTTGGTGCTCTCTGACCCAGAGATTCCCTGCCCTGCTGCTGACATTTGTCACCTGAAAGCCTCCACTTTCCCCACCTCTCCTCCCACCATGTTCTGAGGAAACCTCTTAGCCTCCTCCCCTTCTGAATTGTAGCTCCTGGAAGGTCATGTGTTGCAAGGGGCTTCCTCTCTAATTTCATCATATTTAAGTGCCACCCAATAGACTTTGTTGTCTGTCATTTCTTCTGCTAGTCATATTCTTTCCTTCAGTTCAGTCACTCAGTCGTGTCTGACTGTTTGCAACCCCATGAACTGCAGCACGCCAGGCCTCCCTGTCCATCACCAACACCCAGAGTCCACCCAAACCCATGTGCATCGAGTCAGTGATGCCATCCAGCCATCTCATCCTCTGTCGTCCCCTTCTCCTCACACCTTCAATCTTTCCCAGCATCAGGGTCTTTTCAAATGAGTCAGCTCTTCACATCAGGTGGCCAAGGTATTGGAGTTTCGGCTTCAACATCAGTCCTTCCAATGAACACCCAGGACTGATCTCCTTGAGGATGGACTGGGTGGATCTCCTTGCAGTCCAAGGGACAATCAAGAGTCTTCTCCAACAACACAGTTCAAAAGCATCAATTCTTTAGCCCTCAGCCTTCTTTATAGTCCAGCTCTCACATCCATACATGACCAATGGAAAAACCATAGCCTTGACTAGACAGACCTTTGTTGGCAAATGTCTCAGCTTTTTAATATGCTGTCTAGGTTGGTCATAACTTTCCTTCCAAGGAGTAAGCGTCTTTTAATTTCATTGCTGCAATCACTATCTGAAGTGATTTTGGAGCCCAGAAAAATAAAGACAGCCACTGTTTCCACTATTTCCCCATCTATTTGCCATGAAGTGACGGGACCGGATGTCATGATCTTAGTTTTCTGAATGTTGAGCTTTAAGTCAACTTTTTCATTCTCCTCTTTCACTTTCATCAATCCCTCGAACCTCCTAAACCTATTTGCCAACTACCTGTGTGAGGCCCTAAGGTAAAAAGGTAGTGAGCCACAGTGACTTTGACTTTGAAAGAATGTATAGTCTGGATGGGGAATCAACTTTATTAATTGTTTCATTGTAATGTACTGATGCCAAAAACTCAGCCTCTGTGCACTGATGCCAAGTTAAATCTTAGAGACAGAGTTTTGGTTAAAGTAGAAAAGAATAGGTTCATTGCTTTGTCAGGCAAAGGGGGACACAAGGGGTTCCTGCCCTCAAAAACCATATGTTCCAACCCTGGGAGAATTTGGTAAGATAGTCCAAAGTCAGGATTGCTGATAAGATTAA
The DNA here is from genome assembly GCA_007570785.1 of Antilocapra americana. Lineage (NCBI taxonomy): Eukaryota > Metazoa > Chordata > Mammalia > Artiodactyla > Antilocapridae > Antilocapra > Antilocapra americana. The sequence continues at coordinate 23,605,280 of ML660201.1, read as the reverse complement.
AATGTATATAAGACCTCTACTCCTTTAATAACCTCAAGTAATCACCTGGTGAGCTTCCCTGGTTCCTTTATCTGACCTCAAGTGGTCTTCTCTGGAATCAAAAATGCTAACTCCAGGTTTTAGTTCTATAACAAGCTCAAAGACATTGTTACACGTATCCCGTGAGGTGGAGACGGGACTCTGCCCCAAGACCGCACTATTCAGTTCAGTTCAATTGTTCAGTCACTCAGTCTTGTCCAACTCTTTGCAACCCCAGGGACTGCAGCATGCCAGGCTTCCCTGTCCATCACCAACTCCCAGAGCTTGCTCAAACTCATGTCCATCAAGTTGATGATGTCATCCATCTATCTCATCCTCTGTTGTCCCCTTCTTATCCTGCCTTCAATCTTTTCCATCATCAGGGTCTGCACTATCATTTCCTGGTTATTCCGTCCTTGTCTCTGCATTCCTTTCCTTCTGTTATTAGCAACTGTTTGAATCTGCATTTGGGGACTCAGGAAGGGTCATGGAGGCTGAAGTCTGTTCCCTGCAAAAGTGAAAAGCTTCCTTGCCCAAGAGCCTCACAAAATCCAGCTCCATTTCAGTACTTTCCCTTAAAGAAAGATATACAGAGATAAAAACGTGGAACTCAGCTCAGTCTGGGTTATGTAAAGAAAAGGCTCTTAAAGCAGATAAAATCTCAGCTATATCCTAAGAGCTAATGAAAATTATACCAGGTAAAATGAGAGAATAAAAAAAATTTTAGATAGGCGGAAAAGAGATACAAAAGGATAGCTGTAAGAAACCGCTAAATATATTACCAACATCATTTTCTTTATCATTGTCATTATCATTGATTGAAAGTCTACATAAGCATTCTATAAAAATCATCTCATTTGTTTCTCATAATAAACAATGAAAGGTAAAAGTTATTATTCCTGTTTTCAGATATGAAGAAACATGCTTAGAAAGTTAATTAACTTGGCCAAGGTCACAATGACCTACCACAGTGAGCAGTAGAGATTACACAAGCTTACAGCTGTCTCCACTGAAAATGCATGGTCACTGATCCCAGGACTCTTATATCACGGTTCTTAACTATTTTATAGTCATGGCATTATTTGATCATTACCCCAGAAAAATTGTTCACCCTGCACATTGATCTTATGTCTTATATTGTCAAGCAAGTGGCTGTATCTCTGGTTACACATTACTACTTTACCATAAAGGAAAAGATGGGAGAGTATATAGGAAGCATTCATAAAGACTGCAGCTTTGCCCATGTGCAGCTAAGGAGATTGGTCCCTCCTGTAGCATTGTTAAAAAAATACTGATCTTGTCCAACTATTTTTTTGCTAGTGTATGGCAGGAAATGAGATACAGTTGGGAAGGAAAAGCCAGGAGGTAGATAGGGATTTGGTACAGAAGGTCCAAATGAAAGCGTGAAGGGTTTTATTCATATAAGATGGACTCATATATGCAAGGGTGAAACCATTTGAAATGTGGCTGATTGAATGGGTTGAAAGAGAGTGGAGAAAGGAAGCTTTGTTCATGTTGAGATTTTGAGTTAGGTTCACTAGATGGAACCTGAGGTTGGGAATATGGAAGGAAATCATTGGGATAGGGAGATTACATGTTTGTTAGTTGGGAATGGACTAGCTCACAGGAGAAGAGCATGAGAATTAATTTGGACCAAAAAATCGAAGTTCAGCAGATATAACCACTGTAAATCGCTCAGTGACTGTTGTTTATTTTTGGCTTCTCCTTTCACATTCAAAAGTATACCCACTGGACAATAAACTATATTAACTTTTTACAAATCAATGAAACCTGGAGAAGCCTCACTTTTAACTAGTGATTGTAGGAAGAGGAAATCACGAAATAAGTGAGAAAAACTTTCAAAGAAGTAGGAAGCAAAACTCTACTTAGATAATTCTCCATAGCCAAGGAAAGTTGGTGCCAGGAAAAGTTTCCTTAAAGAGAATCTAATTAAAGTAGAGATGAGTATGTCACAGAAATTCTGAAAAAAATTTTTGTTGGAATGTTACCTTGAAAACAGAAAGTAAGATTATGAAAAGGTTTATTTTCTTTTGTGTTATATTTTATCTTATATTGATTCTATTTGTCTTTTATTTTATTAATATATATGAATGGTTGTTCATATTATTTGTTTCTTAATTTTATATTTTATTTTATAAAATGTTGGTGGGAATGGCAACTAAAAGCTGATACCTAAAATAAGCAAGATTTGAGTGATATTCATCTTTTCCTAGAACATTTTTTGTGAAAAAATTTTCTCATAGTGTGAAACAATATTCCTCACTTTTGATTTTCAAGCAAATGATACAGAATATCATATTTTCAAAAAATATTCAAGGGCTTCTTGAGATTTCCCAAGAACTTCTCTGACTCTTTTATATTTAAGTCATTTTCTTTTGAAATGATAATTGTGTCATCATCCCTGACAATGATTACATTTTTAATTATTAACTGCTTTACTCATGTTAAAGTACTATTTGTAAATGCCTTGAGGTTTAAAGAAATTCTCCAATGTTACTTTTGTTAACTTCATGAAATTGTATATTTGTTGCAAGATTTGCACCTTCACCTTAACATTTCATTGTACTGTGTTTAGTTTGGATAGGAGATTCAGCAGAGATGTAGCCAGGATTAAGAGACAGGAATGTTTTCATGGAGATTAATTTTATATAATTAGCGAGTAAACATCTTGTCTTATAGCATGCTCATTTCACATCACCATAACTATGGAGATTTAAAAAAAATTGTTTCAGGCAATTATGACTTTAGATATTGCTGAAAAGACTATGACTCTATTTTATATTATACTTTTGCTGGAGAGTGTTATTCCCTTACTTTGCTCCAAGCTTGTTTTCTTCCTCCAAAATATGTATCTCTTATTAGTGTTACACTTGTGTTATTCATCACCACAATCGCAGTTTTATGACTCCAAGGACTCTAAATTAGTAATCTGAATTCTATTGATTACATGGGTGATAAACTCTTCTGGCCTACATACCTTTTGTTGGGAAATATATTATCATGATTCATACAATTTCAGTGTCTAAATAGACACTACTGCATAGCCCACTCACAGTGCCTACTATCTCTGCTCTAGGACATGGTTTCTCCTGGTTCTGTTCTTCACCTACTTCATATCCTGTGCTTGATGGGAGTTTGTGAAATGCTGCTCCCACACTATTCAGTTAGTGTTTGTCTTTATACTGGTGCCTTGCTTACTGCATACGTCGCTAACAGCAGCATTTTAAGGGGCTCTGCAGGGCTGGAGAAACCATGCATTCAGGAAGCCTGTGTGCAATTGATAACAGACCAGTTACATCCCTAATGAAGGTAGTCAGAAGACAGATCTGTAATTAGGTTCTCCACATTCTGATACCATGAGCTAATGGGAACAGGTTTAGGGGGTCTTAGTGTGCTAATGGGCTTCCCTGGTAGCTCAGTGGGTAAAGAATCTGCCGGCAATGCAGGAGATGCCAGAGATATGGGTTTGATTCCTGGGTCGGGAAGATCCCCTGGAGGAGGGTATGGCAGTCCACTCCAGTCTTCTTGCCTGGAGAATCCCATGGACAGAGGAGCCTGGTGTGCTATAGTCTATAAGTCACAAAGAGCAGGGCATGCCTGAAGCAACTGAGCACAGCACACATAGTCTTGCTGGTGTGCAAGTTTACCTGTCTTGCTGCTGCAGAAGCGACAGGCGAGGGGAACCCTCTGATCAGGATTGGCTGAGTGGGAGCTTTCACTTCAATCTGCCCCTTGCCATAGAAACAGAAAACATACACATCTGTATCTGGAAATACGTGTCTGCAGTAGCTTTTGATTTTGTGTCTGAGCACCAGCATGCATTCTAGGACCTAATTGTAAGGGCAGCAGTGAGGATTATAATGAAGAGGAGAGTTGGCGGTTCATCTTTTAGAATCAGGATTGAAAACAAGCTTCCTGTGGTTTTGAAAGAAGGATTTGCTTTGTGTTTCCCTGTGCTTTTAAATACATGCAGTTGATTTTTCTTCTTCTTCTCCAATAACCAGCATGGGAGCTTTAAGATAAATGCTGTGGTTGGAAATTCTACCTCTGTGTCTAATGAATTTTCACTCCAGGGGCGCCTTCATTTCCTCCCTGTTTTATTCTCCATTCACCCAAAGGTGGACTGTTTGAATCTAAGAAATGATGATCATATTCATAACAAATGTATGCACAATGAATTATAAAAAGTTATACAGAACAATGGAAGGAAATCTCATAATAGCTGAGAAGTTAAAAAATTTTGCCTTCCCTTGAGGTCCATCGCATTCCTTTATTCAGTTTGTTATTCCTTGACTGAATAATCATTTGTTGAGTACCAACAGAATGCCAGGTAGAACATTCATCTTGGTCCATAAAATATGCTTCAAATGCTTGGCAGTCTCAAGAGAAAAAGAGCCATCAATTAAATCAAGTACATAAATAAATATTTACATTTTAATATAATATAATTGTTATTTATATATTTATTTTAAAACAAATATGTAAATACAACAAAGAAGGGAACATGCCAGGAATGGAGGACAGCTGATGGATCTGTGTCAGCAAGATCAAGAAATCTTCCCAGAAATAGTGATCTCTGGGCTGAAGTAAAATGTATAATTAGTGTTTACCTAGGTGAAAGTTGAGGAAAGCTAGGATAAGCTCCTTGAAAACAAGGAGTTTATTTATTCTCTGTGTTTTTTGGTGTCTTTGCAAAGTCTTCAGTTTAGGGTCAGTTGAAGTTACTTAAAATCCAGAAGCAGAAAAATAATTTATAATCTGTGGAATATTTACATGCTAAAATTATTTAACTATTTCTCAATATGTATTTAATGAGAATGGAGGTAGGTACAAGTTAGATTTTGTTTTAAATAGCTATTCATTCAGGGTATTAGTACTGGTCTTTATTTTTAGGAAGTCGTATTTGTTCATTTATGAAAAAAAGACTATTATGGGAAACTGAGTTCAGAGGTGTGCTGTTCCCAATTTATTATCATGATTTTTTAGCTTCAGTTATAGATTTTACCCTGGGTAGCTGCCCCCTGGCCTGCCACTGAATCCAGTTCTATTTAGCATAATATATACTTGCCAAATGTTTTCTGGATTGGCTAGAGACATGGAGAAATCCCTAGGAGGAAATAGTGTGATAACACTGCTAATAGTGTTTTAGGAAGCGTCTTTGTATTTCTCAAAGAAATTCTGGACTTTGAAATTAAAAGACAAAAGCAAATACTCTTAGAGGCTGGCAAATCACAGCTCATGGCCCAAATTCAGCCTGCCACATATGTTTTTGTTTTTGTTTTTTTTCCTCTATGGGTGTATGAACTAATAATGATATTTACAATTTTAAGGGTTGAAAAAAATCAAAAGAGGGGTAATAGTTTGCTACTCATAAAATTAAATTCAAATTTCATTCCTTTAATGAGGTTTTATTAGGACACAGCCATGCCCATCTGTCACAGCACATCCTTGGCTATTTTTGTACTACAATGGCACAAGTGACTAGTTGGGACAGAGCTCATAAAGACTAAAGTTTATTCTTTTTTTTCTTTTTAGCTTTATGAAGTAGCAAGAAAGCAAGCAAGCAATGTCCTTGCCTTAGTGCCTTTTACTTTCTATTGAGAGGGACACACTAAGTGCTGGAAAGAAATATAATGGAGTTACGGCACAGAAATTGCTGAAGGACAGAGACTGTGGCTAGATTAATAAGACCTACTAAGGAGGGTAAGACCCCTGAAGGAGGATCAGAGGCAGCCGTGAGAAAAAGAGGGTCATTCCAGACAGAAAGTACAACAGATACAAGTCCTGGCTTTTTCTTGGAGGCTGGCATGAGCTTAATGATTTCTGGAGAAAGAAGAAAAGCCCAAGGTATGAAAGTTTAGAATGAAGAGGAAAACAATGTAAGGTGGTCAAGAAGTTGGGGGTGCTGTTCCACATGTAATCTACTGAGAGTCTCCTTCCAGAGACATTGATTCAGTCAGTCTAATGTGTGAGTTCAAGCTCTATGTACTTTAAATATCTCCAGGTGGTTCTGTTGGCTGCCAATGTTACAAACCACAGATCTGTGCTCTTATAGACCAGGAATCTGCATCTTAGTCTAAACATAATGAGACGCCACTGGGGAATTCTTAGCGGCAGGTAATATGACCATATTTATATTAAAAATTTCCCTTTGGCTGTTGTGGGGAGAATGGACTATAGGAGGAAGGATGGAGGCAGTAATCTGGAGGAGGCTGGTGTTGGAATTATCCATCCAAGAGCTAAGAGTTACTTGTATTGTGGTAGCAATCATATTGGTGAGAAGTAGACAGAGTCAGGCCACATCACAGCAGAGCCAGGAGGATTTGCTGATGGATTGGAAGCTGGTAGTAAGACTCTTAAGAGTCCTTTGGACAGCAAGGAGATCAGTCAACCCTAAAGGAAATCAACCCAGAATATTCATTGGAAGGACTGATGCTGAAATTGAAGCTCCAGTACTTTGGCCATCTGATTCAAAGAACTGATTCATTGGAAAAAACCCTGATGCTGGGAAAGATTGAAGGCAGGAGGAGAAGGGGACGACAGAGGATGAGATGGTTGGATGGCATCAAGGCATCACTTACTCAGTGGATGTGAGTTTGAGCAAACTCCTGGAGATAGTGAAGGATAGGGAAGACTGGCATGCTGGAGTCCGTGGGGTCACAAAGAGTAGGACACAACTTAGCAACTGAACAACAGCAACAAAACTAAGGGAAAGGGAAGAATCAAAGCAACTGAATAGCTGGGAGTGTAGTGGTGTCATTTATAAAGACAGAAAGAGTGAAGAGAGGAGCAAATTTGAATTTGGAAGATAAGAATCAGCATTTTTATTCTGGAAAATGTAAGTTGTAGCTACTTATTAGATGGTATTTACTCAACAACTAAACCAAAATGTATGGAGGGCTTACTATAGGTCACTCATCATTCTGGACACTGGGGATTATATCAGTTGTGAAGTGAAATGGAAGTCGCTCAATCGTGTCCAACTGTTTGTGACCCCTTGGACTATACAATCCATGGACTTCTCCAGGCCATAATACTGGGGTGGGTAGCTTTTCCCTTCTCCAGGGGATCTTCCCAACCCAGGGGTTGAACTCAAGTCTCCCACATTGCGGGCAGATTCTTTCTAACTGAGCCACAAGGGAAGACCAAGAATACTGCAGTGGGTAGCCTATCCCTTCTCTAGCAGATCTTCCTTACCCAGGAATCAAACCGGGGTCTCCTGCATTGCAGGTGGATTCTCTACCAACTGAGCTATGAGGGAAGCCCGGGGATTATATCAGTTAAATACAGATAAAACACCCTGACCTTGTGGGATGTCAGATGGGTGCCGGTGTATTACGTGTGACGCTCAGAGAAGAGAGGCTCTACAGATACGGGTAGACTTACAAGTTCTCTGGTTCACAGATTGTTTGCATCTATTTTTTTGATGTTAAACTATATGTTTTATAAAATGAAGTGTGCCATTCAAACAAAAGACAGCACAAGTGTGGACTGTTTCTGGAGAAATGAGCTGAGGTAAATCTCCTAGGGATGCTACTCCCTTTGTGCCTGCCAGTAGGGGGAGCCACGTTGAACTTGAACAAACCCGCAGTTATGTGAGACAAAGCACAAGTACGTTTTCATCCTCAGTTCTTGTCACAGAAACTGAGGGCAATTTTTTTTTCCTGTTAGAATGAGTACTGAGCTGACAGAGAAAAAAAGATCCTGCTGCCTCAACACCAGGATGAAAAAGTGAAGTGCAGCAATAAATGGATTTAAAGGCAGCTAACTAACTTTATCTGTTACTGCTGAGACGTCAACTTCAAGCCAGGCGGAGAAGCAGGGCCTGAAAGAACCCACCAGTGCCTGAGCGTGCATAATAATGGATATAATAATACTCTGCATTTATATAGCACTTTTACACTTGGATCTTCACAATAACCCAGAAAGGTGGGCTGAGCAGGAGTTGTTATGTTCATGTTACAAAAATAGCTCCCAGAAACAGAAGCATAAGGAGAGGGGTGAAAGTATGTAAATGTAACAACATGAAGCCAATGAGGCTTGAAAATATGATAGGAAATGAGTGTGTTTAGAGAAGAAGGTTGTAGAAAATATCTACGGTGTGTTTTTAGTTAATCCCTGCTACTCATTTTATTTTCTAGTTCATTATATCCAATATATAATTTTTGATTCATGATGACTTAAAATATGTTTGCTTACAATAGGAGGCCTAAAGTTCAAAGGCCCAGAAAGGCTGAGCAGACAACCTGCATGAATGAGAGCTAGACTACAGTGTATCAGTGATAAAGGGCGATGGTGACTTTAGTCCGTGGGGTGCTCTGCAGGAATCTGGATCCAGGTTGGAAATGTTGGCATTTTTTGAGAGAAGCTGAAAAACAATTCTGATCTTTTATAGGGAATCTCTATAGTATTTGTATCTAATTTTTAAATCCAAACACCTCCCCCGCCAAAAAAAAAAAAATTCCTTGGAAATGGATTTGACATATATGCTGCCATTTCTCAACCACTGGCCTGTGACCTCAGAAATGTCTATGAATCGAGTACGTATGAAAGTCCCTGTAATCGGTTCCCAGAGAGAATCTTGCCTTGAAGACTTCCTTTCACTATCAATAGTGAATGTCTTTAAATTGAAGTTAGGTCTGGAAGGATCTTGAGCATTTCCAATACTATGAATAAAGCTTATCAAAGCTCTTTACATGACATTCTATTAAATACAGCTCATAGTCTTTAACACCAAAAATTCGGTAAACCAACATCTGTAGGAGAGATGGTGGTGGTGGTTTAGTCACTAAGTCATATCTGACTCTTGTGATCCCATGGTTCCTCTGTCCATGAAGTTCTCCAGGCAAGAATTCTGGAGTGGGTTGCCATTTCCTTCTCCAGGGAATATTCCCAACCCAGGAATTGAACCCCAGTCTCCTGCACTACAGGCCGATTATTTACTGACTGAACTACGAGGAAAGCCCATAGGAGACACAGACTATTTAAATAAATAAGTATTTATGTCAGCAGAGTGACTATACCATCCATGTGTCAGTAGGTTTTGCTTCAATTTTGCTAAGTTTTAGGTTCAGGTAATCAAATAATGTAAGTTAGTGAAAAAACGGTACTAATATTTGTTATAAAAAGGGCACATCTGTTCTGATTTAGCCACTGAACTAAATTTAATACATAATAAAGCAGAATGTTTGTAGTGTTCTCTCGATATGAGAATTCAACATAGAACGAGAAGTATGGATTTTGAGTTATCAATAATGCAAAAATATACACCTGTAAGTGAAGAATCAGCTATCCAGGTTATTCTTCCTGAACCAATATTATCTAGAAGTGAAATCTTAGCACAGCAACTCTATTTTACAAATAGGGAAACTGAGGCACAAAAAAGTAGGATTTGCCTTTCTCAAATTGACAACTAACTAATAATGGTTCAAATGGGATTTTCGTTATTTTGTCTCAGTCTCTCGACAAACATAAAAATAAACTCGGGGCCCAAAATCTACACACATACTTTTATGCACACATGCATACAATCCTGTGCACTCACGTGCATGTGCACACACATACACACCTTGGGAAATACATTTTAAAAACCTTGGAGCAGCTCTAGGAAAATCACTCCTTCTTCTTTCCCTCTCATCTTTGTTTTCTTCAATGCTTCCTCATATTAGCCTTTATTTTCTCTCTCCCTTTTTAGGTACTTAAAGATAGAAAATAAGAGAATAGGGATGTCATTATGATTCTGGAAGAAAGCACAGTAGATAAACCTAATAGAGAGGAGGATATAGTCAACACTGAAATGATTTGAAAATATCTAAAATGTTTCTTGGATGATTTTCAGTTACCAAAAAATATAATTTCCTGAAGGAAAATGTGCTGATGAAGGTGAGAAACAAAGAAAATAATTAGAAACCCCGTCACAGAGAGAGAACTATGGTTTATATTTCAATGTATAATCTTCATTACTTTTCCATGAAATGTATATATTTACAAAACAGATCATTACAATATATTATTCTCAACCTCAAGTATTTTCAAACTGTGAGCTATGACCAATTAGTGGATCAGAAAATGTATTTAATGGTAATGACCAGCATTAAAATAATTTAAATAGAATATATAGAAATAGACTAAACAATGAAAAATCAAGGTGAATATGGTTTAATTTGTGTGTGTGTGTTTGTGCATAAATGTATCTGGGATTATAAAGCATAATGATTTTCTTATTGTCAGTTAAAATACTTAAAAACCACTGCTTTTCCATTTATTAATTTAAAATTGTGAACTCATGGAACCACTTTCTTTTTAGCAAATATTGTCACACATTATCATTTTAAATTCTGCCTGAATGTTTCACTAACCAATGCCATACGTTGGACAATAGGTTGGTCCTAATTTTTCATTATTAAACACAACACTGTCCTGAACATCTTTTCATAGACTTTCAGCTATTTTAGTAGAACAGTGTAGCTCAGGTTAGTTCCATAACCCAGTTATGTTGGGAATCTGTCCCCAGACAGTGTGATATCAATTAAGAAAACATGCTCTCTTAGGTTATTGCTCTCTGCTTCATGAGAAAGTGGCATCCTTTGCCTTGGAGGGGGTCACTCCAATTTCAGTATTTATTCTCATTCCAGTCTCATCTTGGGGAAAGTGTCTTCCATTGACTTTGATCACAGTAAGGAGGCAACAGTTTCCAAGACATCATATTGGATGTCTGCTTATGGTGGCTTGGACTCTGAATCAAACTCTTCTCTGGGCTGGTGTTGATTAGTCCAGCAATCGAGCAGCAAAGCACCAGGGGATTAGGATTCCTTCAGACCAGAGAGCTAATAACTTGAGATCACTTTGTCCCCATGTCAATCATAACTACAAGCTGATTCAAGAATAGAGGTCTTTACATCGCTTGCTAGTATGCTTTGTTAGGGTAGGTTCTGTGTTGGCTTCTTATACATAGTTTTGCTTTTGTCTCTCTACTCTTAGCAGGCTTTGGTTTTGAAAAGAAAAATAATTATGAGTTGAAAGGCAATAGGTTTACTTGGTATTTTCTCTTCCCTTAGCCATATTTTCAATTCAGTCTTATGGATCACTGCACTTCGTTGATGATCTGTTTTTTTTTTTTTTTCCTTCATTTGGCTTGCAGGTTTCTCTGGGCCACATCAGAGAATTAATCTAACTTCCAAGGATCAGTCCTGAAATTGGGTGATCTCCATCCCTTGTGGGGACAGTGGTCACAGCTCATCCTAAATGCTGACTTTTCTCAACAGAACACTCTATCTGTTGGTCACTGACTCTGTCTTCTCTCCAGTCATGATGTGGGATTAAAGGCCATGAAGAGGGTTACAAGGTGACCAAACCTTGCTGGCATTTTATTTCCATGTTTTAAGACTGATGTAGTACAGGACAATTTATAAATGTTTGCTGGACATGATCTCAAAATTGCTTTATCTAGACACACAGACACACCACACACACATACACACACACCCAAATTATTCTTACAATTATACACTGTAACAAACTTCTGTATGCAGACTGCACATAAGACAAGCTCCCTAAAATTTGTTTGACATAATGAAGGAAGTAAATGTATCAGAAGATCAATTAGTTTTCTCTAGAGTTTGCCTACAAAAGTTGTTCCTTTGAATTAAAATCTGTATTTTCTGTAATTTGATAAGAGTAAGGCTAAAAATTGCCCATCATAATAATAATTTCCAGTTGATAAGCTACCAGAGTTTTCTGCAAGCTGCAAAGAGCATGACAGCATGTGGTCACTATCTTTAAAGGGCTTTCATGTTTTCCATCCTCACTCGGAAGCATGAAAACTGTCAGATGAACTCTACAGAGCAGAGCGGTGAAACTAACATTTTTGTATGTAAATAAAATAGACTCATAGGCGTAGCAGTTGGATGTCAGTGCCACTCTCCTCTGTTAAGGTCATGGCTAGCTATCATGTCAAATGCAGCAAAATTTCACTAGCTATCGTAAGCAGGTGAGGAATTTAAAATATAATAAATGCTCTCCTTTTAGGATTCAGAAATAATTCAGAGTGGAGAGACCTCTAGTGGGCATTTCGGTTCACATCTGACAATGGATCAGCAGAAGATAAAAGCTGCTTTAAAAACCACATTCATGTTGATTTTCATATGTCTAATCAATCGCCAGCCCAGGATTGATGCTCGGGGCTGGTGCGGCGAGATTTCCCCGGGGGGGGGGGGGGGGAGGGAGGAGGGAGGAGGGTTCCGGAGGGGAAGCATGTGTAAACCCATGGTGATATCATGACAATGTATGGCAAAAGCAATTAAAAAATAAAAAAAAATAAAAAAATAAAAAAAAAAACCACATTCAGTGTTTCTGCAACGATACACTCTTTTTTACATAAAGTACACCTTACCAGGACAGGATACAGGATATAGCCTAAATGACACTCTTAAAGGAAAAAAAAACTAATTAAAGTTTTAAATTTGAATGCATATACTCAAAAGGCAACTGCATATTTCCTTTTCAAGTACCACCAAACCAAAATGTAAACGTCAGTAAAAAAAAATGACAAGCAGATATTTTTATCCACCTTATTTTTGCTCTCACTAAAATCCTGCTTAAAATCAATTAAAATATAATTTATATATATAACTGTCATCTGTTATTATCTCTAATCAAACTGTAACTGAATTGCAACATGGAAAATTTTGCAAAATGGGAAGTAACCAATCAATCAAAGCTCCCATCCATCAAGCCCTTGACATAAGGTTTCCCAAGATACTATTTGGCATAATAAAATTAGTAGCCTGAGTAATTATGAAAAGTCAGATCAAATAAATAAGCCGCTTCTCTGCCTTTAGGAAGTTGAAAGTATCTTGGAGAAGACACACAAACCACAGGAGGATGTGGGTGCTTAGGGCAAAGATGTCCTACAAAGAATTCTGAGCTTCCCAAGCTATGCTAGAAAACTTATTAGAGAAAATACAGCCTGGCAACTTTTTAAATCTGAAGAAATACTGTTAAGCCCAGTGTACTCTTATTTCTATCCATTATTAAAATACACATTTCAAATGATTTCATGACATAATATAATTTATGTGGGTTAGTACTTATTTACTTCTTATCTCCAGATGGCTCATCTTTTTTTCCCTCTGTAGGGAAGGAAGATCTTTGAAAATAGGAAAAGTATCTTCTCATACCTCACTAAAAAATTATTGCTCCCCCAGTTCTATGCCACCCATTTTCTGTACTTGATTATGTGCAACCCCTCCTCCACTATGACTTCTTGCAAAGGCAACATTATAAAGACTCTAGATTTCCTGGATAAGGATCTCTAAATATCACTTTAGATCACTCTAAATATCTAAAGATTCTGGCTAAGGGTCTCTAAAGATCGCTGGCTAAGAGTTTCTAAAGGTCACTGAGACCCTGTCTCAGACCTAGGCTTTTCTTATTATTGCTGATGTTGATAGCATTTATCTCTCTCTTTTGAATATTTCCATTTCAGGCAGTTTTGTCTATAAATAGGAACTAGCTTCCAGGAATTCTTTACTTAGATCAGTGACCTTGAATTTTTTTAAAAAATCACATTATCAAAGACTGAGTGTGTGTGTACTCAGTTGTGTCAGACTCTTTGCAACCCCAGGGACTATAGCCTACCAGGCTCCTCAGTCATTTTCCAGGAAAGAATACTGTAATGGATTATCATTTCCTCCTCCAGGTGATCTTCCCAACCCAGAGATCGAACCTGTGTTTCTTGCATCTCCTGCACTGGCAGGCAGATTCTTTACCACTGTGTCACCTGGAATTTAGGTTAAAAAAGTACCCATACACAGTAATATTGACAATATCTATGACATTATCAACAGAAATCATAGATATTTTCATACCATATGATAATTGTGGCAGATACATCAAATTATTTAGGCACTATGTATTTATAGTTATTATACCACCAGATCTTGGTCTTAAAAAAGGAAGCTTATGCATTGTCTCACAAATGTAAGTCTTTTAACACTAATTTTTATTATTATTAAATAATAATTATTTTGGTTATGATAATCATTTCAGTATGATTTATTCTTTTTCACGCCTGTGAATTGTATTTTTTGCTTTTGCACATTCTTTGAGAAGACTAGCTGAGGCTCCACCAGAAAATATTTCGTGAGATTCAAAAATCTGATTTGCTTCCTCTTATGTACTTTTTCACATTTCTTTTTATCCCTCCCCCAATATGTGATAATATATGAAGGACGGATGTGTGTTTTAAAGGGCCAAGGAAAGAAGCTACTGAGCAAACTGCTGCTCTGGAGGTGATCCCAGGTAAGAAGAGAAATGACGCAGGTAGCTCCTGCTTTGAAGAATGGGAGGGAAAACTGAATTCCTGGGGGCAAGCTGAAAGGGAAACAACCATGAGTACCATGGATTGACTGAGAACCACCTGATGTTCTGCAGTCCCAGAGGCTGCCCTGAGAGCTGAGCTGACCATATGCTGAATGGTCCTCAGAACCTGCTGAACCCCCTTCAAAGGATAAACCAACATCAAAGCAACAGATAGTGGAAGACATCCTCACTTAAAGGAATCACATGTTTGAGTCCTAACTCAGCTACTATCTAGCTGGGTGGCCTCCTGCAAGAACTTCATCTCTCAGCTTCTGTTTCATTTTCTGTGACATGAAGGAGACAAATCTGGTAGTTCTCCAAGCTCCCTTCCAACTCTATACATTTATGATGGATTTTCTGACATGCCTTGAAACTATAAACCTTATAGAGGCCAGTTTACTAGAGTTGGCAAAACCTAAGCTATTTTATTTCCAGGGACTTCCCCGATGGCTCAACAGTAAAAAAAAAAAAAAAAAATCTACCTGCAATGCAGAAAAAGCAGGTAGATGCAGGCTTGATGCCTGGATCAGGAAGATCTCCTGGAGGAGGGCATGGCAACCCACTCCAGTATTCTTACCTGGGAAATCCCATGAACAGAGGATCCTGAAAGGCTACAGTCCGTAGGGTCACAAAGAGTCACATGCAACTGAGCGCACATACACCCAGGATATTCCAGAACAATGCTACTAAAAAGCCCTTTTGCAAAGGGTATAGGTTTTTGCCAGTGATTTTTGTTTGGCTTTTTTTCCCCCCTTGAGGTATCTGACATACAGGAAAGTGTTAAGATATTAAGTGCTCCATTTGATGAGTTTATACAGAATTGCATCCCTATGTAATTGCATCCCAGATCCAAGGTACAGAAAATATATTGTAACCCAAAAGGATTCCTGTTTTCCTTCTCAATTTATAACTGCTTGAGAAACAACATCTCTCTATCCTCTATTACCATAGTTGCCTCTTGCCTGTGGTGTACTTTATATAATTGAAATCATGCAGAATGGATCATGTCTATCTTTTCTCAGTCAATAATCAGTTTATGAGAATTATGCGTGTGCTAAGTCACTTTAGTCATGTCTGACTCTGTGCAAGCCTATGGACCCTCTGTAGCCCACCAGGCTCATCTGTCCATAGGATTCTCCAGGCAAGAATACTGGTGTGAGTTGCTATGCCCTCCTCCAGGGGATCTTCCCAACCCCAGGGATCGAACCCACATCTCTTGTCTCCTGCGTTGATAAGTGGGTTCTTTACCACTAGCGCCACCTGGGAAGCCCCTGGAGATTGAAGCCGGGTCTCCTGTATTGTAGGCAGATTCCTTACTCCCTGGGCCACCAGAGAAGCGCGTAAATGTGTGTAGGAGTGGTTTATTCTATTTCATCGCTGTGTGGTATTCTGTCATTATGAATACACCACAATTCAGGTATCCATTCTATGGTTGATGTACATTTCCTTTTTTGTTTCCCTTATTGGGGACTATTATGAACAACGATGCTGTGAACATTCTTGTACATGTCGTTTGATGGACCTATGCACATATTTTTGTGAGGTTCACAATGTCTACATGTTTAACTTTACCTGGTTCTTCCAAAGTGTTTTCCAAAGTTGTACCTATTTTACCATCAGCAGTGAGAGAGTGTTCTGCTTGTTCACATACTTCCCAATACTAAATATGTCAGTCCTTTTGTTTTTATTCATGCCAGTGGATGTACAGCAGAATCTTACTGAATTTGCATGTCTCTTAGAAACATTGATATCTTACTCTAAAAGCAAACAATATTTGATCTTACTCTAAAAGCAAATGAAGTTTGGAAAAAATAAAAACAGCCACCACTTCCTCTAAATGCATTTGCTTTCAGTCTTCTTGGTTTACAAGTGCTGACTAATTACATGTATAATATATAGCCACACAGTTTTAATTTGATGCTTTAAAAGAGTACTTATTTGCTAAAATATAAATGACTAAGAACTGTCAGTATTTAGGTTTTCTCAATGAGACTTCCTTGGAAGTGCTATCACCCTCCGTTTTAATCTACCCTTTGGGTCTACATTACAGGATGTCAACAACTAAATTGTGCCGCATAGGAAATTATTCTTTAGTTATGACTGTGCTGTGGTTGGGAAAGAGATCTTCTTTAAAAATATAAAACTGTCTCTGTAAAATAATTCCTTTGCTTCCCTGCTTCTGGTAGTGACTCTCTCCTGTAAGTCATGTACTCTATATCAATAGTAGGGATTCTTTTTGCTCTTCCTCATTATGCCCTGAGTACCCACGTTTTTTTCTTTCTCTAGGCCATTACTGTTGTATCTATGACAGATCATAGACTACCCATTCATTAAAATTTGAAAGTGCTCTTTTGCTCTTGCACCAATCTCAGACATTTCTATTGTTTGCTGCCAACTATTAATAGGCTTTTTGGATTTGAGGGTCTAGTTCAGCTGTCAGACAGTTAAAGTGGCTGTCTGATATGAGAAACCAGGTCTATGTTGATTATTTTCAAGTATTGCACAACAATTTTTGGAAGATACCTTCTTATATGAATATACAACCCTGTAGAATTAAAAGAAAATCAATCGTCTAAAGTCTGTTCATAATTGTCCAATGTAAAATGCATATTTTTATATTTTCACAATAACTACAAACACCTCAGTGAACAAAAGTTTCATAATAATATCTATAAAATTTTGATATTACATTAATGCATTACTGTGTTTCTGAAAGCATTGTCACAGTTGATAATAGCCATACCACTCTTTGTCTTTAATGATTGCACATTTGCAATGAGACGTAATTAAAGTAACTTTAAAATTAACAGTGTGTAAAGTATGCAGTAACTGGCTTATCATTTAGAATAAACCAGAATACTCTCTCTGTGTGGATACTATTCAGAATTTCATGTATATCTGTAAAATATCCATTTTTCTCCATGATAACAATTGTATTGACACCAATATTGTGTTTACAACAAGTTCCCTCAACTTCAATTACTCAAGAATGTGTTATACAAATTATAAATGTTTCTATTAAGATTAAAATGCTAAGTGACTTTAAGGTCATTTCCTGAGAGTTTGGTTTTCTTATATTTGAGGTTAGAAGCTGGCTCAAGCCATGCAGTGCTGGCTTATAATCTGTTAAAACCAAAAATAGAATTGAATTATGGCTCAGATATAGGAGTTAGAAGTTTTCACATGCCCTCCCACACAAATACATACATAAACATATACAGATTTCTGCCTTTTTTACCTGGTTTTACTGAGAAATGATTGGCATGTATCACTAAGTTTAAGGGGTACAACATGATGGTTTGATTTATACATATTGTGAAATGATTATCACAGTAGGTCATTTAACATCAGTCTTCTCATATGGGTACAATAAAGATAAAAGAAAGATGTAAAATTCTCCTTGTGATTATAATTCTTAAGATTTACTCTCTTAAAAATTTTCTTATACAGGTGCTGCTAGTAATAAAGAAATCCAGCTGCCAATGCAAGATACCCAAGAGACACAGGTCCCAACCCTGGGTTGGAAAGATCTCCTGAAGGAGGGCATGGCAACCCACTCCAGTATTCTTGTTAGGAGAATTCCAGAGACAGAAGAGCCTTGTGGGCTACAGTCCACAGGGTCGCACAGGGTTGGACATGACTAAAGTGACTTAGCATGCACTGTTAGCTATAGTAATCATGTTTGTATACCACGTCCCTTACACATGGTTATAACTGGAAGTCTGTACATTTCAACAGCCTTCCTCACATTCATCCTCCTTCCACGTCTGCTTGTGGTAATCACAAGTCCATTCCTGATTCAGTCTTGGTATATTGTATGTTTCAGAGAATTTTTCCATTTCTTCTAGGTTGTCCAGTTTGTTGGTATATAGTTGTTCATAGTGACCTCTTATAATCCGCTGAAAATTTGTGGTATTAGTTATAATGCCTCTGATTTTATTTTTAATTTTGTTGATTTGGGTCCTTTCTCTTTTTTTCTTTATTAGTCTGGATTTTCCTTCATTTGTCAACTTTATCTTTTCAAAGAGCCAATTCTTAGTTTGGTTAGTCTTTCCTTTGGTTTTTTGTTTCCTATTTCATTTATTTTTCCTCTATTCTGTGTCATTTCCTTTCTTCTGCTAAAGTGGTGCTCACTTTCTTCCCTTATATAAGTTCTCTCTTACTGATCTTAAAATTCTTTCTTTGTTTTTGACTTCTGATAGATTTATTATAAGGTATCTTGGTTAGTCCTATTATAATTTACCCAAATTACTTAAGACTATTCTGAATTTTTTGTCTAACAAGTCCATAGATCTCCATTTCCTTAGGGTCAGTTATTGGCAACGTGATCATTGTGCAGCCACTTCTTTTATCTCCTAATGTAGTCTGTTTGGGTCTTTGAGGAACAAGGGATGCTTCAGTTTCATTCCTTCATTCTAGGATTCTCTCAGTGGTATCTTGTTCTTGAAAAGTTGTTAGCTGTCCCTCTTACACCTAGCAGTGAAATCAGGAACAAACTATGTAAGCATCTTGATGCTAGTGTTCTGATTTCTAGCTTCTCTTTAAAAAACGAGGCTATCATGCAAACTCAGTCTTCACCCTGCCAAACAACTATAATGTAGAGCTTACTGGTGTTCCCTCACTTGTCACCCCACCACTAGTCTTTTGGAGATGAGTAATCCAAAGACTTTCTGCTTTACCTTGTTTACATTTTCCCTGCCATAGAGGAATTTACAATTGAGCTAGTGTTTCATTATGTTATATATTCAAATCCTTCTAATAGTCTGATGATCACCTTATTTCTTTGATCATAAGATGCCTTGAGAAAGACTATCTATAATTAGACACATAATTGATTTAATAGCATTTGCATTTTATTAAATGAGAGTTCACTTGTTTCTTTTAACATTTAGATTATAAAACACACCCTGATTTGAAAAAAATAAACTTTGGCCAATATTCACATTATAGGGTTCCAGAAGAAGAGAGAGAGAGAAAAGACCTAAGAAAATATTTGAAGAGATAAAGGCTGAAAAGTTCCCTCACCAGGGAAAGGAAGTAGTCAACCAAGCCCAGAAAATACAGAAAGTCCCAGGCAGGATAAACCCAAGGAGGAACACTCCAAGACTCATAGTCATCAAAATAACAAGAATTAAAGACAAAGATAAAATATTAAAAGCAACAAAGGAAAAATGTCAGATAACATACACACAAACTCATAAGATTATGTAAGCTGACTTGTCAACAGAAACTCTACAAGCCAGAAGGGAATGGCACAATATATTTAAAGTGATGAAAGGAAAGAACCTACAACCAAGAATACTCTACCTAGCAAGAATCTCATTCAGGTTTCATGGAGAAATCAAAAGCTTCCAGACATGCAACAGTTAATAGAATTCAGTACCACCAAGCCAGCTTTACAACAAATGCTAAAAGAATTTCTCTAGTCAGAAAACACAAGACAAGAAAAAGATCTACAAAAAATAAACCTAAAACAATTAAGAAAATGGTAATAGAATCACACATATTGATAATTACCTAAATGGGTTAAATGCACCAAGCAAAAGACATAGACTGGCTGGGTAGATGAAAATATGTTCATGCATGCACTTCCACTTACCACGTCACTCTCCTTAAGTCCCCAAATTTATGCAACTAGCTTACATTGTTAGGTTCATCATGCTCCCATTATGGCTTGCAATTGTAATTATCTTTTACTTTTTGTCTGACTGTTGATTGTAAAAACTGATAAACATTTTTTTACTATTGTGATTATGTAACTATTATTCATTTGATACTATATATCATGATTGGTCAACCCAAAAATAATATAATTCTGTATCACTAAAACTACCATTTTAATAGAAAAACCTGTAATCACTTTTTAAAATCTAGATGCACATTAGAATTATCTTAGAATGTTTCAAAAAATGCAAATGCCCAGGTATTTATTTTTTTCTCCAAAGCTCCCAATGTGTTTCTAATGAGCAGCATCACTTAAAAACAGCTGGACTATATGATGATCTTTTACCTAGTTTGTTTCACTGTTTTCTATTTCACATTCAGTGCTCACATTTATTTTGTGTTTTCCAATTTCTCCATCACCGTTTTTTTGGTTGTTCTTTCTCAAGCTTTTATCAAATGTAGTAGAAAAGTTTTGTTTACATACACACATACATATAGAGAATGTATATCACATACATACACACATATATATAGAGTATATATAATATAATGTATATAATTTAGAAAACATGAATTTTTGCTTAGCTAAAAAACCTACAACATTCTGGTTCCAGTTGTTTGATTAAGTATGAATTGAATGCTAGACTTCTAATTTATATTCCCTAAAATTTTGATATAGTTCCATTTATTCTGGCATCTAGTATTACTGCTAAAAGTTTAAAAGCTTATTATTAAAAAAAATTTGAATGAGGCTTGAAACTTCTACTCAAATTCTGAAAATATAATGAAATACTATGTTGTAAAGAAAAAAAAACACAGGAAATTCACCTGTGATACAGCATTATTAACTATAAAGTACAAATTTTGTTCAAATTTCACAAAATTTTAGGCTAGTGTCCATTACTCATTTTATAACTTATTCAAGATTTGACATTGTATTTAGCTGCATTAAGCAACTTCAGTTGTATGCAGCAAATTTTGTAAAATTATCTTTTCATTTTTATTCTGTTGCAAATATTTTCTATTTTTCCTTGTTACAGCTTATAAGATATATCCATCATTTAAAAGCAGACATTTAATTTCTGAATGCATAAGATTTTTAAAATATCTTTGCTATTAATTTCTCAATTTAATGTTTGTTTTTAAATGCTTTAAAATTTTTTAATTTTTAAAAAATCTGTGTTTTTTTAGTATTTTAACTTTACGGAGGCTTTCAGTGTCTAAGTCAAAGATCTCTCTTGGTAAATGTCACATTGCACTTAAAAATATGTGGGTTATTTTCAAATATCTTTTGATATTGATTTCTAACGTAATTCCACAGTGATAAGACAACAGACTCTGTGTGACTTCAATACCTTTAGACCATGAAATTTTTGTACCTTGTTTTATGTCCCTGGATATGTTCCAATGTCTCGTGGTTTATAGTCTATGGGAACTTGAATAGAATTTGTATCCTGCAGTTGTGTGAAAATTGTAAAGATCTTAATTCTGGTGAACTGGTTCATAGTGCTTTTTGGGCATACTGTATCTTTCTACTTTTCTGTCTATTCATTCTATTAATTTTTGAGGGTTTGATACTGAAACTCCAACTAAAAACCTTAATTTATCTATTTATAGAAACAATTAAATATATAAGGGAACTATATGTAACTTTGTTCTCTATTTTCCAGGCATCCTGTAAATGTGTTATCATACTCTAGAAAACAAAAAAGAAAGAAGAAAATAGAAACTTTGAAAAATTCTTGCACTTAAGAAAATATATTTACCCATAACAATAGAAATGAGGATGTTTAAGTATGAAAATAGCATAGAAGGGTTGACTAAGGAAGATATACAGCTAAAGCTAGGAACAAATTACAAATCTTTAATCTTCTGTTTCTATGCTATTACTAGAAACTTGCCTACATTCTTGGATAGTTTTTTTTTCAGCTTTATTTAGGCATAATTGACAACTAAATTGTCAGATATTTAAAGTGTACAGTGTCACGATTTGAGATATATATATATATATATATCATGAAAGAATCCCCTTCATTGGCTTAATTACTATATTCATCATGGGGAGATACTTTAAAGCTAGAGCACAAAATCTGTTTTTTGAATTTGGGTTCTATAATTTGTAGACTCTTCATAATTGTCATCAAACATATTGGAATTTACTTTTCAGGTCTCTGATTTAAGTTTTCAAATAGAAGAATACTTCTCTTGTGTTTAATCATAGCTTTATTATGATTGTTATTATTTCAAGGCACTGAGAACAACACAGAAATTAAAAATATGCCAGTTTAAATTACAGACTTCATGAGTAATCTTCCTGTATTGTGAAAACAATTTCCAAGGGAAACCAATGTGGATAATCAATATGAAATCAATCTTGGAATGTATACAGGGAGAAAGAATATATCTTACTCACTGTGGTAAAGGGAGATGTTAATTCATAGAAGGTTAGATAAAGAAAAAGAGACAGCTAAACACAGGGAGCCATTTCAGATACATAAAAGGTACAAAAATACAGAACATGAACAGAGGGTATTATCTTGACCTGGGGAAATTCTTGATAGGAGTATAAGAATTAAGTTTGTGCAAGTAAATTAAATATGGCTTGTCTGGTGGCTCAGACAGTAAAGAATTTGCCTGCAATGCAGGAGACCCAGGTTCCATCCCTGGGTCAGGAAGATCTTCTGGAGAAGGGAATAACAACCCATTCCAGTATTGTTGCCTGGAAAATTTCATGGACAGAGGAGCCTGGTGGGTTACAGTCCATAGGGTTGCAAAGGGTTGGATATAACTAAGCAACTAACACACTTGTGCAAGAATGTTGTGACCAAGTTAAGTTTATTCTCTTTATTATCACAGAGTCACTTTTAAAAGTCATAGAACATTTTTGGAATGGAAAAGATGAATAAATGAAGTAATGTAATCACATAACAACCTTGTATTAAGTAGATGATTTGAAAATCTGGTTTAGGAGACCTTGATTCCAAAATGAATGGAATCATTCATTGGAATAGGAGCACCATGAATGCATATCTTTGCTCCTTGAGCTTACAGAGCTTAGGATGGTTCTGGTACACAGTAGCATTTAATGAATATTTATTGATGAGCAAATGCATCAAGGAATGAACCTTTTTCAACCATGGCATATAGCAGGGTAACACTCATAAATTTATTGTAAAAAGAAAAAATAAAGTTTTTAAAGAGTTTAGCAGAGTACTCAGATATACTGGGTAAAATGAAATAGATAATTAAGATTAATTTAAGACTTTTGAACACTTTTTCATAGGTAGCTGCTAGAAAATGGAAAATACATATGTGGTTTCTGTTATATTTCTCTTGGACAGCACTGGCTTGGAAACTGTGAGATTCGACTTGAATTCTCTGATGGAAGAGATCCAGGTGCATCACATGATAGCCACCAGATCATATGGAATGCCAAAAAAAGCAGAACTTAATAAAAGAAGAAGGGGAAGAGATGGAGGTATGTCAGTTGGTTTGGAAGAGTAGGCAGATGTCACATCAAAGCAAGATAGCATAAGGATGTTTTTTAAAGGGATTATTTACAAAACTATGGTCAGAGGGTATGAAAATAGTAAGGACATTTTCAGTATACAGATCTTCTTTGACTTACAATAGGGCCATGCCCCAGGTATGACTCAATAGGCTCAATGTAAATTAAAAGTATTATAAGTTGAAAATGCATTTGACACAACTAACCTAAAGAACATCAGAGTTTAGCCTCACCTACCTTAAATGTGCACTGTACACTTAGGTTAGTCTACAGTTGGGAAAGTCATCTAACACCAATGCCTATTTTATAATAAAGTTTTGGATATCTCATGGAATTGATTGGATAATGTACTGAAAGTGAAAACCAGAGTGGGCGTCTGGATACCAAATGGTTCTAAGCATGTTGGATGTTTACCCTTATGATCCCTGGCTATCTGGGAACTGTGCTCATTGTCACTGCCCAACATCAAGAGAAAGTATGGTACCATATATTCCTAACTTGGGAAAGGGTCAAAATTCAAAGTATGGTTTCCACTGAATGTGTAAGGCTTTCCCACCATTGTAAAGTCACAAATCATAAGTAGAACTATTGTGAGTTGGGGAGCATCTACACTTAGATCTAAAGGATTAAAGAGAAGGAGCTGAACTGGAACCTAGAAGGAAAAGGGATCTATGTAAAGAGGGTTGGTTGCTAAGAACTCTTACCTCCAGGTAGTGCTCACCACAAGCCTAAGAGAGACCCTACAGGGAGGAAGGGAGCCTGGGAAATAAATACTCTGACCTCATTCTCCTCCTTCCCTCTGACATCCATGGGGGCTGCGCATTGTCTGAGCTGAGAGGAAGCCAGAGGAAAAGGAGTCCTTTGTGATTATCTATACAGGACAAGCTGTGAAAGAGTAAGGGGATCTTAAAGAGAAAGTAGAAACCATCTGGCAAAGTAGCAGTCTTACTTTCATACAATAAACAGTCTTCTGAGATCTACAGACTGCCTTTAATTTCCTTCTATTTGATGTTAGCCTCGCATGCATGCAAACACTGAACCAAAACATCTAAATATGTGCCTCTAACTTTTGAATGAGCATATAACCCTGGACTATGAGTAGCCAGTGATAATAAAATTACATTTCCATGTCAAATGCAGTTCATATTATCTTTCTCGGTCTTGAACTAATTTCTTCACACACTTTACACGTAATAACTGTAAGAAGAACCGTGTTTATTCCATTGATAACTACAAATGAAAATGTTCTACTTCACTGAGTCTCTACAAGGCTACCTTACTATTCATCTACAGACATACAAGTGTTCTGTCAATATTAATTCTCTGAAGAGTCATAGTTAAGAGCTGTCCCTTCTCTAAAGCTCCAGCTGAGAAACTTCTGGATCACCGGAAGCAACCAGTGCCCTGCACAAAAGACATATTGCAAACTGCCATCGGGGCGGTGATTAGAATTTCAAGTTCCTGACTTAAGCATAGACAGATTGACTACACAAGCCTCCAGAGAGAAACTGCAGCTGACTAGAAAAGCTGACTGAATGTAGCAGAATCTGGTTTAACCTCAGGTCCCTGAGAGATTTCCCTGGGGAACCCAGGACTCTCAGGGGAGCAGGTCCGTTACTGTGTTGATGGCAGGAGACCTAGTGCAAAGCACCTCAGAGCAAAGAGCAGCTTTTCTAGAAGATGGTTCAATGGTTTTTTTCATTGCACTTCCCTTGCTTCCATTTCTGTGATAAAGTCACACACTGATCTGCGGCTAAACACATTGCTGTTTGGGGGAAAGCACGAATTAATGAAATGTGCTTCAGCATTTATTGCTACATGGAAAATGTGTTGTACAGCGAGCAGAAACACCACAGTGATTACAGTTAATAGAATCAGGGCTCCCTGATGTTTCCCTCAAACTGTCCTTGTTCACATCGCTACAGAAGCACTCAACCAATTTGGAGTGTCTGAAGCTGGAGAGCTCAAACCCAGCTATGACTCTGGTAAGAACTCATTTCCATCATTATCTATCATTATCTCCTCTGGGAAAATTTATCATTTAACGTTTGATATCTCTGAACACAAGTCCAGCGCTTTCTTTGCATCAGTGTCAAAATAATTTTAAAAACAGCAGAATGGCAAACCATGTCAGGTTGCTTTTTTCCCTTTCCACATCAATTAGCAGATCAAAGGTGCTGATCTGAATTTTCTAAAGAGAAAATGGAAAGCAGATGCTATTAGGCTAACAAAGAAAGTGTTTTTCAATGTAAGTGAATATATTAACTTCTCTTTTGTTATGCAATAGCACCCTAGGAGTTGATTTTTCTTTTGAAAGAGCAAGGGAAATTTATTTAAAGCCTCTGCTGAATGTTATTGAATGTGCAATAATGTAAAAAAAAAAAAAAAGAAAGAAAGAAAGAAATTGGATGTAGTCCTGTTCTCAAGAAGTTTACAGTCTTGTGGGAAGGACAGCTCACGATTTGGTCATCAGTTATACCACTGTTGTTGTTTAGTCACTCAGTCATGCCCGACTCTTTGCGACCCCATAGACTGTAGCCTGCCAAGTTCCTCTTTCCATGGGATTCTCCAGGCTAGAATATTGAAATGGGTTGCCATTTCCGGTAAGCACTAGCAATGTGCAAAGCTCTACACCAACAACCAGAATTACAGTAGGAAAAGAAACTCTGCCTGCCTTCAAGGTGCTGACAGTCTAGCTGTAGATGTTTATGGCTTAACCTGAATAGGAACACTCTCTTAGGATATGTTCCCCAGAACCAAATTCAAGTGGGAATTTGTATGAAGAAGATTTAATGGATACTGTGTTTGGGAACAAATGCTATTTAGAAATGAAGAAAGCAGGACTGAGTAAAATGAACCCAAAGCCATCCATAGCCCATCTCACAGTCTAGACTGGGGAATGACTTTCAGAATTGTCCCAAGTTGAAGCAAGGGCTGATGCCCCAGAGAGGGGACTGAAACATAGATGAACATCTCATGAAGCTCTCTTCATGAGAATAAAGCCCTGAGAAGGACATGGCTGTAAGCCATCAGCACCATTCTCTGCAGCTAGTGGCATAAGTAAGTTTTTTCAGAAGGCCACATCTGAGTGATAGTTCCATATAGTATAGGTCACCCCTTGTTTGCTTAAATTAATTTGATTTGCATATGTGTTCATCCTATCTCTGAACAACTTCTCTGGGATTCTGGTTGGTCTCCTTTCCTGCTGAAACTTGAAAGAGGAAGATACTAGAAGGAGCCTCCCTGTCTGCTCTGGGTCTGGAGCTTGTACCTGAGCTTCTGGTCACCATGTATGCCCTTCTCGGGTCAGAGCTGCTACCCTTGTGCACTTATCAGTCAGATTCAGCATAGAGTGCCTAGAGTCTCCCCTTCGTATCACCAAATGCAAACCTGTGGGCATCCATGTGCAGGTTGGAAAAGAATTTCCAGATGCAGAATGAGAGGTGAATGAATTTATTAGTGCGGGAAACACTGTGGAAAGAGAGATGCTGTTAGAACATCTGGTCAGCTCAAGGGGGAGTGTACGTATTTTGTGGACTAGTCGTCAATTTTTACAGCCTCAAGACAAAGAAAATTCCTGCTGGAAGGGTGGCATTAGGTGATTGGTTAGGATGCTATGGCGGGGTGGGGTTGGGTGGGGTGTTTTACCTAATACAGAGTCAGCAAGCTGGCTGGTTTAGATCCAGAGGCTCATGGCAACAGTTGCTACCTCAGTTTTGGAGATTTTTGACATTGGTATCGGGCCCACACAATCTACTCTAGGCTGCTCCTTTATGTAACAGCAACCTTATCTCCTTCCCAGAATTAGGGTCTATTACTCATACTAGTATACTGATTCCTTTCTTTAACTCTAGACACAGTGAAAAAACTCAGCCATGGCTGTAAGTTCAACGAGACGTTTACTTTGCCCCCTCAGACCACAGACCTAAAGTTGCTAAAGTAAGAAACACAAATTCCCGTAGGCAAACTTTGAAGTGATGTTAAGTGAGTTACATTTTACCTTTTAGAGCCTAGACCAGGTACTTTATCTAATGGGGATATAGAACCATATCGTTTTAGTTGACTTAGGGCATGTACTTCATCCTGGAAGATGGCATCTTGTCCTCACAGGGAGTTCTCTCCCAGCTGTTATCTTAGCTGCAGATTGAAGAACAATTTCATCACTCAGAGAGCTGGGTAGCTTCTGAGAGGTGCAGTGTGGTTAGGACAAGGAGATTCACTAGTCAGGTGCACGCTGCTCTGCCTCCTTTGCTGTAAAGTGGGTGGCTTTTGTCCATTGCAATGTAAGTGGGATCCTATGTCAGTGGGTCTCTTTTAATACTGACGATGTATCTTCCAGCTTTTTTCTTTTTAAGATTGAGTTTATTAGTTTTGACTTTGAGTTTTTGCATAATTTAAAAATCAGTGTGTCAATTCACATACAGATTGTTTATAATCTAAATAGAATTATGGTGAACCTATAGATCTACATGAAGACAATTGATATTTCTTTTCAAATTTATTTTTAAATTAGTGTATTTTTTGACAATTGACATCTTAACAATACGGAATCATCTATAAAATTCAAACCATAAATTCAGTATATGTATTCATTTATTCATGTCTTCCTTCAATTTCTCTCAATAATTTCTGTGTATAGGTTCTATATGTCTTAAATGTCTTTTGTTTCTGGATGTTTAAGGTATTTATGTTATTATAGGACATATTTTAATTTGAATATCTATTTTTATGTACTTTCTGTATAGATGTTTGCTTCTTTTATATTGACTAAATAGTCAACAAACTGACTAAGTTCACTCATCAAATCTAATAGTTTTATTGCAGGTTTTATATGTTGTGTCATACATGAATGATGATAATTTTGTGTCTTTCTTTTCTATTCTTGTGTCATTTCCCACTTGATTTATTCCACTGCCTTGGATCAGTAAGACCATGATGAATAAAACTAGTGAGAATGAGCATTTTTGTCTTATTCATGGTCTTCAGGGAGATTTTTTAATTTTACCATTAAATATGATGTTTACTGCAGTGCTTTTGACCCTATCTTTTGTCTGATTAAGGAAATTTCCTTCTACTCCTAGTTCAATAAGAGTTTTTAATCATAGATGTGCATTAAATCTCATCAGTTGATTTATTGTATATTTTGAGAAGATCATATACTTTTTCTCCATCTTAATGTGATTAATGAGAACTATTGATCTTTTAAAATTATAAATAATCTTCGAATAGCATATCTATATATACTCGATAACGTAGTTGGATGAGATTTTCTGAATCTTGACGTGAACATAAGGATATTTTGTGAGTAGGTCAAAATAATTTTGACCAAGAAAGTAAACTGAGTCCTGGCACTATTCATCCTTCTCTTCACTTTCTGCATCCAATTAGCATAAATTTTCCACATAGATTCCATAGTTTCCATGGCTCCATCGATAAGTGAAAGTGAAAGTGAAGTCACTCAGTCGTGTCCAACTCTTGGTGACCCCATGGACTGTGGCCTACCAGGCTCCTCTGTCCATAGGATTTTCCAGGCAAGAGTACTGGATGATGGAAAGTACTTGCCAACTCCTTCACTTTGGACTTTGCCAGGTGGCTTTGGTGAATAGGTGCTTAGTATAAGTGATATCAACACAGTTGATATGCTTACATGGTCTATTTTGCACACTTATGATTCTGGGTAACTGTCACCCATTCAGCCTGAACTGCAGAATAGAGCAGCCAGAGCAGAACTACCTCTGTTGATGTACAAATATGCAACTTAAAACAGAACTATCCCAGCTGACCTACAGACTCACAGCTTCAGGAAAAAAGCACTGCTGGCCAACTTGTAGGAGTGAAACAAAGAAATACTCATTGGCTCATGATGCTGAGATTGTAGGATTGCTTGTTTTGCAACATAATTGTGGATATAGCTGACTGATACATTTCATGTGCATGATTTTTTATTAAATGCTGTATATTGAGTATGAACTATTGCAGAGACTCAGGATGATGGGATTTCCTCCATGTTGTTTTGTTAGTTGCTCAGTCATGTCCAACTCTTGGTGACCCCATGGACTGTAACCCACCAGGCTCCTCTCTCCATGGAATTCTCCAAGCAAGAATACTGGAGTGATTGCCATACCCTTCTTCAGGGGATCTTTCTGACCCAGGGATCAAACCTGGGTCTCCTGCATTGCAGGCAGATTCTTTACCATCTGAGCCATCAGAGAAGCCCTAGACCTGCAATAAGAGTAGGGGTAGATCACCTGAATCTAATCATGGACTAAACTAATCTTAGACTGAATTATAGTTTTTTTGTATTTGTTTTCAAGTTCTCTCTGTCATTGATATATTTCTACCTCCAGACTGAAGCTCTTCAGGATTTCAAATGAGAGCTTTGTGGGTTTACTCAGATTTGTTCTCTTTGGCATATCATAAACTACAGTTTTGGTCTCCCTAGCAATGTGAAATTTCTGAAAAGAACTTTGCTCTTCAGATAATTTGTGCTTAGCTTCTTAGACGTTCACACTGTTTAGCTAATATTTCAAGAAATTCCCTAAGGGGGAAACAATTGTGATGGCAATGTCACTTACTTGTACCTTGTTTTCCTTTAGAATCTTAGCCCCTCCTGCTGACTGTCCTGTTGTTCTACCACTAAGTCTTGTCTGATTCTGTGCAAGTTCCTGGACTTTAGCACACCAGGCTTCCCTGTCCTTCTCTATTACCTGGAGTTTGCTCAAACTCATGTCCATTGAGTCAGTGATGCCATTCAACCGTCTCATCCTCTGTTGCCCTCTACTTCTCCTGCCCTCAATTTTCCCCATCATTAGGGTTTTTTCCAATGAGCTGGCTCTTTGCAATATTCAGGTGGCCAAAGTATTGGAGCTTCCTTTTGGCATATCAGAATACCCATGTTTGTCTCCCAAGGACATATAGGATACTAAAGGGACTGCTGGTTTTTCTGACTCATAGAAGCTTGGATCTTCCCAGTCTTTTAGCCTTTTCTCCTTCTCCAAAATTCATGAAATATGGGAGAAAAACAGCGTGGAGAATGTTGTGCTCACCTCAGTGAACTTTGTTATATTCAGAATGTTACTCCTCAAATCTCAGCAACCTCAGTAGCTTACCAATGCTTTAAACTATTTTATTTTAATTTACATGAATTTTCTAGTCTTTTACAAGTTGGTTTCCTGTAGTTGAAAGGGGATTCATTTTATATTCTCTAAGATTTACCAAGTTCTATGTATTTTCACTGGCATAAAATATTCTATTGTGTGAGTACATTTAATTTATCCATTCTTCCAGTGTTAAACATTCTAAAATCTTTTGCTGACAGAAACAGAGTTAACATGGATCTTTTTGCATATGTTTTGGTAGACATGTGTAATAATTTCTCCAGGGTAAAAACTTAGGAATAGAACTACTAAGTTTTAAGATATATGACAGTCCCACTTATTAATATAATGTAAAGCTGTTTTCCAAAGCAGCTGTTGAAATGTATGCATTTTACCAGCAAACACAGTTTTATGTTTTGTCTTAGAATCTATCTAATAATACTCTATTGCATATTAACACAATTTGGGTTTTTTTCTAGATTGTTCCTCTTATGGAAAAATGGTGCTTTTAACAGTTTTATATATATATGTCTTGGTACATATGAAAGAATATATCTTGGGCATATACTTGAAAATAGAATTTCAATGTCATAGGTTAGAATAGTGTTCAAATTAAAAAGTAATGCAGCATGGTTTCCCAAGGTAGCTAAATTTTTACTCCCTACTAAGAGATACTGCCTGTGTATGTTTTTGTCTTTGTATTTATCTCGATTCAATACTCTATGACTTCTTACTTTTTAATTTTTTCTACATACTCAACATGCAGTCTATGTAAGATTCTTTAGGGAAGAAAGTCTGTTTACTCTATCACCACACTTAGAAAAAAGTAGCACCTGATAACTACAAGATAAATATTTGTGGAATGAATCAATGAGTGAATCAAAATAAGGGACTTGTGGGAAGAAGATGTGAGTGAGGGAAGGTAATTAATTTGTATCTTGAACATGTGCATAAAATATCATGGACAAATCCAAGTGAAATTTCCAACAGGAACCTTAGTGGAAGGTGAATTTGAAGGCTAGGAAATAGGTCACTACTTTTTTCATTATGTATTCCTAACCAATTAATGTCTCCAACAAAACTATTCTTGCTTTCTCTGGTTTATGCTACATAGGCTAGTACATTTAATTATCTTTAATTTTATTCTGTCTCAGAATGATCATAAATGTGTATACTTCTATACTACAAACTGTCTGGTGTTACTTCTTTGTTGTAGTAATACAATATTATGGTTGTGCCAACTTGAGTTCATCTGCCTTGATTCAACTACTAATTCTCTAAAAAGCTGGGCTTAGAAAAGAGAACAGAGTCACTGTGAATAAGTGATATAATAATATGGGAATCAATAATTAAGCCAACTGTAAAAATCACAAGAAATTCTTTTCTTCTTCATTCATACCCATGGATGTACTCTTGAAGAGTGAGACTGAGTGTGGCCATATGACATGCTTTGGCCATTGGCACAATATCAGATAAAATGCTGGAATATATTTGAAGAGCTCCTGAATAAAGGAACACCCTTGTCCTTCTCTTGCTGCCATCTGCAATCCTTTAACTGCCTTGTGAAGAAGCCCAGGCTGTTCTGCTATAGGATGACAAGCCATGTGAACAACGACAACAGCAACAACAAAACTTAGTCTCCCTGGTAGAGAGCCTACCGAGTGTGAAACAGGTAAGTGAGGCCAGCCAATATCATCCAGCTTCCAGCCAATCTGGGATCTGACCAAAGATACTTGAGGAAACCCAACAGTGACCAACCAAACTGACTCAGACCGGTGAACCACTAAGCTGTCCCCAATGACTTGTGAGCTGAATAAATGGTCTTGTTTTAATTCACTGAATTTTGGAGTGATTTGTTTTAGAGCAAAAGCTGATTGGTATACAGTAAGTGCTACATTGAAGACAGGAAGAGAAGGAGATGACAGAGGATGAGATGGTTGGATGGTGTCACTAACTCAATGGACATGAGTTTGAGTAAATTCCAGGATTTGGTGCTGGACAGGGAGGCCTGGCGTGCCGCAGTCCATGGGTTGCAAAGAGTCAGACACGACTGAGCGACTGAACTGAACTGAACTGAAGTTCTTCATATGAACGAGTTGCATTTCAAGAGTATGCTCGTAAGTCCAATTTGTTCTAGGTACCCAACTAACACAATTGACTATATAGTACTGTACTATAATAGGCTTATAATGCTTTTTACACAAAGAATACATAAACCTAAACAAAAAAGTTTAAAAAAATGTTTAATCTTACAGTAAGTACCTTGAAAAGTACATCAGCACAGTAGAATCACAACTGAAGCAACTTAGCACTCACAGTGGAAAAGCTGGCATGCAGGGGCTGGCATCAAGTGAACAGGCAAGGGGAGTTATTGACTGGAGGAGAGAGAGGAACTAAATGCTTTGAACTCCAAGTGTTAACATCTTAGCATTCCTATGGAAAACAAATTTATTAAGATTTTAATTTTGATATCATTTTGTAGTTTTAATGGTGTTCCGTATTTTCCAGGAATCCAAAGAAATTCCTCAAAAATGGGAAAAATCAGTTAATTAAACCATGGTTTTGAGGCATCAGACAATAGCCAGTGCATGACTATGATGACTAGAAGAAAGAAATCAAATGAGGTGATTTCTATGATTGACCTAGTCTGTTGCCTAAAAGTAGTTCTTAGAACACAGAGCAGGGAGAAAAAAGCCTAGAAATCATGTTGAGTTGAGAGAATAGAAAGCTGAGTTTGGATCAGAAAGAGCTCTGGAGGAGAGCGTTCTAGAGGTTTGTACCCAGGTCCCCTTTGAGTCTTTGGCTGAGAACTGATCCACATGTGAGTGGGATGAAATTTTCCAAAATTTTAGAAAATTCTAGAAAGAACCACTGAAAAACAGACTGAACAATTCATTACTCACATAGGACTAGAAATATTTGTGTTCCTAGCAGCCAAAGTGGGAATGTCTTTTAAAAGAAGTACTGCTAAAGTGTTCTGAAGAGGCACATCTTAGTAGCAGGGCTAAATTAGTCCTAGATTAAGTCTACACTGGATTTGTCATAACAAGGCTTAAAAGAAAGCCTCAAAAAAGATAAAATTTATCTGCAAGAAGGTACCGCTTTGGGAAAATAAAATTGCACACCCTTTGTAGCAATAAAACAAAATCTAACATTCAACAACATAAAGCTAACAATGCTTAAAATTAAACAAAACATTACCAGACATTTCTATTGAAATAGACCCAAATATAAAGAAGAATTTTGAAATGGTTATGGCTTCCCTGGTAGCTCAGCTGGTAAAAATATCTGCCTCCAATGCTGGGAAACCCTGGTTCGATTCCTGGATTGGAAAGATCTCCTGGAGAAGGGATAGGCTACCCACTCCAGTATTCCTGAGCTTTCCTGGTGGCTCAGCTGGTAAAGAATCCGCCTGCAATATGGGAGACCTGGGTTTGATCCCTGGGTTGGGAAGATCCCCTGGAGGGAGTCATGGCAGCCCACTCCAGTATTCTTGCCTGGAGAATCCCAATGGACATAGGAGCCTGGCAGGTTACAGTCCATGGGGTCACAAAGAGTCATACATGGCTGAGCGACTAAGTACATACATAAATGTAAAATATGTTCAAAGATGTGAGAAATAGTATGACTATATTAAGAGAGAAATAGAAAACCTCGGAAAGATCTAAATGAACTTTCAGAGATGAACAACTCAATATCAGAAATATAAAAATGACACTGGGTAAGATTAATGGAAGAGTAGATAGCCCAGAAAACACAGACCAGAGGAGTTGAAAGCCTAGTAACAGAAAATACCCAAAATTAAGCACCTAGAAAAATGACTGAACAAAAAAAGTTACAGAAATAAGGAACTGTGAGGCAATATCAATCTGTCTAATAAAGGTGTTACTGAGACCCCAGAGTAGGAGGTGGACAAAAATAAGATGTAAGGAATAATAATGGTAAAAATATATGCAGATCTGATGAAAACTAAAACCACAGAATTAAAATTTTTAACAAACCCAGACAGAAGCAATATAAGGAACACCACACCAACTTGGATAACAATCGCATTACTAAAAACAAGTGATTAAAAAAATTCTTAAAAGCAGCCAGACCAAAAAAAAAAAAAAAATTACAAAAGCAGCCAGGTGAAAAAGACAATTATAGAAGACTTCTTACCTGAAATCATACAAGGTAGAAAACAATAGAGACTTGTGAAGAACTGAAAAAAGAAACTTCATCTAGGAATTTTTAAGTAGAATATGTTTCAAAAATGTAAGTGATATAAATACATTCTCAAAGAAAAGCTGAGAGGATGTGCCAGCACATCTAAACTCCTAGAAATGTTAAATGAATTTTTTTTCAGACAAAAGGAAATGATTCCATGTGGAAATTTTGATTGATACAAAGGGAAAAAAGAATGTCAAAACTGACAGACCTGTATTGGTATCCTCATTGTCTAGATATTTCACTATTACCTTTAACCAAACTTTCACTGAAAACACTCACAGTGTCTTGAATATGTAACTCATTATAGATACATGCAATTCAGTATCAACCAAGTTTTTGCTGCTTGCTCAACAGTACTTTTTTTCATTATTCTTTCATTTTTGAGTAAATTTCCTAGAGGACTCTTCTAGAAATTGTGCAATCTATTTTGCCGTTTTCATCTGCTTTCTAATTCTTTCAACTACCATAGGGGTAGTTTGATGATAAGAGAGATTTCTATTACTACTGAACAGTTGGCAGTATATTCAGAAATTTAAAGAAATAAAACACAGGCATATGTATGGATTACCTTTGAAAGGATAATGTCAAATGAAGGAAGTCAGGGAAAAAAAGGAAGTCAGGAATAAAGGCTTCATATTGCATACTATATAATTCCATTCTGTAAAATTTTAGATAAAGCAAAATTATAACAAAAGAAGCTACATTAGTCAAGACATTGTGGTATTAGTGTGAAAAGGTTAATGTACTGAAATAGAGAATCTAAATATAGACCCACATATATGTTGTCAGGTCTTCCCATGTGGTAATAGTAGTAAAGAACCCGTCTGCCAATACAGGAGATGTAAGAGATGTGGGTTTGATCCCTGGGTCTGGAAGATCCCCTGGAGGAGGCCATAGCAACCCACTCCAGTATTCGTGCCTGGAAAAATCCCAAGGACAGGGAAGCCTAACGGGCTACAGTCCGTGGGGTTGCAAAGAGTCAGACACCACTGAAGTGATTTAGCACAGCACAGCACATATCTTGTCACTTGATTTTCAACCAAGCTATGAAGGAAACTCAATGAAGAAAAGACAATTTTTCCACAAAGGCTGCTGAAACAATTAGATATGATATATATTTACTGTGTATATATATTGAAATTAGACCCTTATTGCATATTATGTTAACAAGAAATGAATAGGAGGCCTAAACATAAGAGGTCATTATTATTAAAATTTTATAGGTTAGGCAAATATTTTTAGATATGGCACATAAAGAATGAGCCACAAAATGAAACTATTGATAATTTGGAAGTTCATCAAAATTTAAAATTTTGCTCTTTGAAAGACACTGTTAGCAAAATGAAAAAAATCAAGCCATAGACTTGGGAAAAATATATTTCAAAGGCTTATGTCTAAGATATATACATAACTCTTACACCTTTATACTAAAAAGACAGAGTGAAATATTGGGCAAAAGGTAAAAGAAAATATATGAGTGGTAAACAAATACAGGCCAAAAGGCTCAACATTGTTAGTACATATGCTGATGAAAACCATTAAAAGTTTCCACAACACATTCCCTGTCATGACTAAGATTTAGAAGACTGAGCACACCAAGGGTTGTAAAGATTGTGGAGCCCTTGGACCTCCCATACCTTGTAGCTGGGAATGTGAAAATGCTTAACCAGTTTGGAAAACAGTTGGTCAGTTTCTTAAAACTATACAGTTTGCCATCAGCTTGATGTTTGGTATTTACCTTAGAGAATTGAAAATATATGTACACACAAATATGAAGCAACTGCGGCAGGTAAAACAGTGTATCATGAATGAACAACTCCTATTATAAGGCATCGTGGAGTGTCTTAATAAATTTCAATACATAGATCATGGCATAACTGTGCTAAAAGACCCTGGAATAAAGACAAAAGGATGGGTTTCTGTTTCCATCAACCATTTAATAAAAAATAAATAAATAAAATAAACAGCAAAGAATTGAAGCAGCTGGGATATATGATTGAGAAAGCAACTAGCTTGGAGAATTCACAAATGAATAATCATGAATTGATTGGATTTAAAATACTTGACCCTCTTAGGTCAATAATAATAATTCATACTCCAGTTCTCTTAAAAGCACTTGACTGGTTGAATAAAAAACATGCATATTTCAAGTTAAGGTTCACACAGATCTTATTCGGTGCCATGCTGTTAGGGTTCAGTGCTGAAACAGTATCTTTTGCCACTGTTTTTGAACATGAATCTTTTCAAAAGGAAATATATTCTCTTTGTTCTTTTTTAGACTCCAATAACTCTAATAATCAAAAAGATTTTAATAATTATAAATGCTGACATTCATGATACTCTAAGAGAAAAAGTATAATATATATGACTGAACTATTTGCATTTTCATAAAGACAATTGGCATTCAGGTAGCAATTTCAACATGATCAAAGATTATCAGGTGTTTTTCCTTCAGACTTCAATGTAATGCTTTGAACTAGCTCTTTACGTATAGGCTCTGGAATAGTTGTTCTAATCATAAACGGTGATTAGAATCATGTGTGTGTGTGTGTGTGTGTGTGTGTGTGTTAAGAAATTACTGATGGCAAAGAAATAGTTACATGTAACAAAACACCAAGAGGGATTTAGTAGGTCTCATAAAATGCTACATCCAGTGCTGTGACAAGCCTAATAATGTCAGAGAAATGAGAGGCAATAAAGTCTTCCTTTAATTTATGATTGGTGAAGCATCTGCTAAAATGAGGTACATAAACCACAAAAGGCGCAGGATGAGAATGTGTATGCCTTACCATAGGTTGCAGTGGGGAGGGATATAAAGGAAACACTGTACAAAACAGGAAATTTCATGTCTTCTACATTTAATCGTGCTGAGACTTATTGACTTGTATCAACATTACACAGTATTTATAAGATTAGACAACTCTTTTCCCTATGACGTAGCCTTTAAGCACTTATTTCATTGTTTTTTGATTTAATGAGCAGTTTATTCTAATGAGTGGATACATTAAGACTTTATTGTTTATACTTGATTGTTCAACGTGTGTTTTCATGGTGTTACAAAGTACAGCAAATCTTATAGTCATAGATACACTCCTCTGGCACCTGGCTTTCTATCAAAGTTAGGTTTGAATCCCTAGCACTGTGATGACTCCTTAATAAATACACTGAGTGTTTAAGAAATTTGATTTATTTTGTTCAACATTTGTGCATGCCTGAAAGTAAACTGCACAAGAATTAGATTCCTTAAATTGTAGAAATTTGGAGTGATAACATAGGATGTAACTTTGGGAAATTGCTGCAAAATATAAATGACTTTAGTATTTAAACCAGTGATACCTGGGCTCTGATTAAGATCATCTTATTATAAAGAAAACCCCTCCTTAATTCCCTAGTTAAAATTTATTTAAATTCCAAAACTTGTTCTTATTTCAGTGTTTTAAATAAATGAAATTGTATATCATATCTAATAGTAATGAAAGTTCCCACAGATGTCACCTTGCACAGGCAGATATGGCAGGAGATCCCTAGCAAATTTTTGTGATGATGTTCATTGAAGACTTACACTAAGTAAATCACAGAGAAGTGGATTTGAGCATATTCTGATGTGCTTAATATTAGATGAATTTCCTTCAGTATTATACAAACATTCTAGAGTATTCTTTTACCCTGAAATGAAAGGAAAAAGAAAGAAGGTCAAATGCAAACAGTTTCCATTTATTTGTGCCAAATTTTACAAGCAGATTTAAATTTTAATTCCTTTTATGTTATAGCATTGTGCCTGCTGATTCTGCATACTAATGTACTTATTGATGTAGGTTTTCCAAATATAAAGTCTTAGAAGTGACTATGTTTCACAAGCGTAAATACGGTGACATAACTCAGTACTGACTCATAGACATGATTATTCCTTTTTCACAGGGGAGCACTGAGAAATAATATTATTCTGTCCTATGTTACATGAACTGTAAATTGTAAAAAGGTAATTCAAATGTAGCTCTTCAATTTTCAAATGCTTTAGATTTATTCACTATTATTTTTTAATTTTAATGAAAGAATTTAAACATACAGAAATCAGTTGTTTCTAGGGAAACTGTTTCAGTCCTATGAAGGTAAACTTATTGTTGATTCCTATACCTAGCAGGGCTTTGGAATCAGTTAAAGGAACTTAAAAAAAAAAAAAAAGTAAAAATTCCTGGGGATAAATCCTATAGATTCTGAGGCAAGTGTTGCGTGGAGCCCAGCATGCTATCTATAGAATAAGCTCCTTTGGTATTTCTGGTGTGTAGCCAGATGTGGAATTCCTGGGAACTAAGACGTGTGACTTCTCTCAGAACACTGTGGCTTCCCAAGTTCCTGTGGCTCTTACTACACAAGTATTTTCCCTGGCCTAAGAGAAGGATTGTTCACGTAAGGTGGTAGATTAAAAAAGCTCCCAGGACTTCCTAGAGTGAGTTAGACCATTGGCAGAAATTAAGTAGGACAACAGTTACTTTCTTTAAGATTGGCCTCTTGTGTTTCATTCCCCAAAAAACAATTCTGGTCACATGTATTAGCTACTTACACAAGTATTTTTCAATATCTATATTCTTATTAAGTCAGCAACCATAAATATTTCTTATCTAATGAGCTTTTTCAAGCATAGAAAAACATAGAATCTTAGGTAACAAATCCTAGACTTATAGATGAGTTTTGCCTTGGTGACTATAAACATCAGACAAAAATACTGACTATGAAATTATGTTGTGCAGAAGATATATGATACCACTTTTTACACTGGTCTGCTTTATTATTTTTTTTGCCTTTTTATTTTAACTAGAAAGTTCTCATTGAACATAACAATTTGTAACTCAGCAAAATACTACAAAGAACATAATCTTTTATATTATACAGAATGTTTTCTTCAACAATCGGTCTTTCCAAATATTTTTGGTTTCAAAATTTTCATACCTTCAGAAATGCTGAAGTAGCATGACATTGCATGCACTTTCCTTTAGATTTATGGCTATTAAACCACCCCCTCTGCATATTTGTCTAATACTTTAGCTACCCAGACACACCTTTTTTTGGTCTGCTAAACCTTAAGAAAACAGTTTATAGGAATTAAGATTCTTGTCTCTAAACATTCAATGTACATATCTTAAGGAATAGACATTGCCCTCCATAACCTCCATATCATTATCACACTTAGGAAGATTAGCATCAATATCATCTGACACAGGCTTTATTTACATATTTCCCAGTAGTCCCCAGTTGCATTTAGAACTATTTCTTTTAAAAATTCAATTGAAACTTAGTCCTACTATGCATTTTAAAAACATTTCTTAGTCCCTTTTAACCTCTCCCTTGCTGTTTTTATTACTTTTTTATGAGATTACTTTTTTTTTAAGAGTTTGAGCTCATTTTTGTTTATCTGTTGTAAGAGTCAGACATGACTGAGCAACTTTCACTTTCACTTTTCACCTGTTAGAAAAGTATAAATATTTAGGCATTACAGGCAAAGCAGGTTTTACTGCACTTGACTGATGATATTACACTTGCAGATACCACGTTTTTTTTATAAATTAAAGGTTTCTGGCAAACCAGTGTCAAGCAAGCATTGATAGAACTATTTTGGAATATCATCTGCTCATTTCATGGTCTCTGTCATATAATTCTTATAATATTTCAAACTTTTGCATTTTTACTATATTCGTTATGGTGATATATAATCTTTAATGTTACTACAACTCACTGAAGGCTCAGCTGATGGTCCAAATTTTTTAGCAACAAAATACTTTAAAATTAAGGTATGAACATTGTTTTCTAAAACATAATGCTATTGCAGACTTAACAGACTACCATATAGTGTTAACATAACCTTTATATACACTGACAAACTGAAAGATTTATGTGACTGGTTTGTTGCAATATTCACTTTATTGACATGGTCTGGAAGCAAACCCACAATATTTTTTTTGAAACACCTGTACATCGGTTTCCCCTCTTATCAGTGAAGGAAACTTTCCAAGACCCACAGTGGATGCCTGAAACCACAGAGAGTACTGGACCCTGTATCAGTTCAGTTCAGTCGCTCAGTCATGTCTGACTCTGCGACCCATGAACCGCAGCATGCCAGGCCTTCTAGTCCATCACCAACTCCTGGAGTCCACCCAAACCCATGTCCATTGAGTCAGTGATGCCATCCAACCATCTC
The DNA here is from genome assembly GCA_007570785.1 of Antilocapra americana. NCBI lineage: Eukaryota > Metazoa > Chordata > Mammalia > Artiodactyla > Antilocapridae > Antilocapra > Antilocapra americana. The sequence goes on along the minus strand of ML660201.1, from coordinate 23,564,206 downwards.
ATCATCTGTCGTCCCTTCTTCTCCTGCCTTCAATATTTCCCAGCATCAGGATCTTTTCAAATGAGTCAGTTCTTCGATCAGGTGGCCAACGTATTAGTGTTTCAGCTTCAGCATCAGTCCTTCCAGTGAATATTCAGGACTGATTTCCTTTAGGATGGACTGGTTGGATCTCCATGCAGTCCGAGGGACTCTCAAGAGTCTTCTCCAACACCGCAGTTCAAAAGCATCAATTCTTTGGCACTCAGCTTTATTTACAGTCCAACTCTCACATCCATACATGACTATGGGAAAAGCCATAGCTTTGACTAGACAGACCTTTGTTGGCATAGTAATGTCTCTGCATTTTAATACACTATCTAGGTTGGTCCTAGCTTTTCTTTCAAGGACCAAGTGTTTTTTAATTTCATGGCTGCAGATACCATCTGTAGTGATTTTGGAGTCCAAAAAAATAAAGTCTCTCACTGTTTCCATTGTTTCTGCACCTATTTGCCTTGAAGTGATGGGACTGGATGCCATGATCTTAGTTTTCTGAATGTCGAGTTTTAAGCCAAAATTTTCACTCTCCTCATTCATTTTCATCAAGAGGCTCTTTAGTTCTTCTTTGCTTTCTGACATAAGGGTGGTGTCATCTGCATATCTGAGGTTATTGATATTTCTCCTGGGAATCTTGACTATAGCTTGTGGTTCATCCAGCCTGGCATTTCACATGATGTACACTGCATAGAAGTTAAATAAGCAGGGTGATAACCTACTCCTTTCCCAATTGGAATCAGTCTGTTGTCCCATGTCCAGTTCTAACTGTTGTTTCTTGACCTGCATATAGATTTCTGAGGAGGCAGGTTTGGCATTCTCATCTCTTGAAGAATTTTCCATAGTTTGTTGTAATCGACACAGTTAATGACTTTGGCGTAGTCAATAAAGCAGAAGTAGATGTTTTGTTTTTTTTTGCTGTTGTTGAACTCTCTTGCTTTTTTGATGATCCAACGGATGTTGGCAATTTGATCTCTCATTCCTCTCCCTTTTCTAAATCCAGCTTGAATATCTATCAGGAAGTTCATGGTTCATGTACTGTTGAAGGCTGGCTTGGAGAATTTTGACCATTACTTTGCTAATGTGTGAGATGAGTGCAATTGTGTGAGAGTTTGAACATTCTTTGGCATTGCCTTTCTTTGAGATTGGAATGAAAACTGACCTTTTCCAGTCCTGTGGCCACTGCTGAAGTTTCCAAACTTGTTGGCATATTTAGTGCAGCACTTTCACAGCATCATCTTTTAGGATTTGAAATAACTCAACTAGAATTCCATCACCTTCACTGGTTTTGTTTGTCGTGATACTTCCTAGGGCCCACTTGACTTCGCATTCCAGGATGTCTGACTCTAGTGAGTGGTCAGAACATTGTGGTTATCTAGGTCATGAATCTGTTAGGTCCATAATATTTCTATCCTTTATTGTGCCCATCTTTAAATGAAATGTTCCCTTGATATTGCTAATTTTCTTGAAGAGATCTCTAGTCTTTCCCATTCTATTGTTTTCCTCTATTTCTTTGCACTGATCATTGAGGAAGGCTTTCTTATCTCTCCTTGCTATTCTTTGGAACTCTGCCTTTAAATGGGTATATCTTTCCTTTTCTTCTTTACCTTTAGCTTCTCTTCTATTCACAGCTATTTGTAAGGCATCCTCAGACAAACCTTTTGCCTTTTTGTGTTTCTTTTTCTTGGAGATGGTCTTGATCACTGCCTCCTGTATAATGTCATGATCCTCTGTCCATAGTTATTCAGGAACTCTGTCTATCAGATATAACCCCTTGAATCTATTTCTCACTTCTACTGTATAGTTATAAGAGATTTGATTTAGATCATACATGAATGGTCTAGTGGTTTTCCCTACTTTCTTCAATTTAAGTCTGAATTTGCCAATAAGGAGTTCATGATCTGAGCCACAGTCACCTTCTGGTCTTGTTTTTGCTGACTGTGTAGAGCTTCTTCATCTTTGTCTGAGAAAATATAATCAATCTGATTTTGGTATTGACCTTCTGGTGATCTTCATGTGTAGACTCTTCTCTTGTGTTGTTGTAAGAGGGTGTTTGCTATGACCAGTGTGTTCTCTTGGCAAAATTCTATTAGCTTTTGCTCTGCTTCAGTTTGTACTCCAAGGCCAGATTTACATGTTACTGCAGGTATCTCTTGACTTCCTACTTTTGCATTCCAGTCCCCTATAATGAAAAGGACATCTTTTTGGGGTGTTAGTCCTAGAAGGTCTTGTAGGTCTTCATAGAACCATTCAACTTCAGCTTCTTCAGCATTAGTGGTTGTAGCATAGACTTTGATTACTGTGTTATTGAATGGTTTGCCTTGGAAACAAACTGAGATCATTCTGTCATTTTTGAGATTGCACCTAAGAACTACATTTTGAACTCTTTTGTTGACTATTATGGCTAGTCCATTTCTTCTAAGGGATTCTTGCCCACAGTAGTATATATAATGGTCATCTCAGTCAAATTCCTCCATTCTAGTCCATTTTGGTTCACTGATTCCTAAAAATGTCAATATTTACTCTTGCCATCTCCTGTTTGACCACTTTCAATTTACCTTGATTCATGACCTAACATTCCAGGTTCCTATGCAATATTGCTCTTTACAGCATCAGACTTTACTTCCATTACCAGTCACACCCACAGCTGAGTGTTGTTTTTGCTTTGGCGCCATCTCTTCATTCTTTCTGGATTTAGTTCTCCACTCTTCTCCCATTATTCTCTAGCCCATTACTATTCTGTTCTCTGTCCCATTACTTGTGCTATTTATCCTCAGTCAGCAAGTTCAGTTGTTCAGTTGTGTCCGACTCTTTACAACCCCATGGACTGCAGCATGCCAGGCTTCTCTGTCCATCATTAACTTCCAGAGCTTGCTCAAACTCATGTCCATCAAATCGGTAATGCCATCCAGCCATCTCATCCTCTGTCATCCCCTTCTCCTCCTGCCTTCAATCTTATCCAGCATCAGTGTCTTTTCTAATGAGTCAGTTCTTCTTATCAGGTGGCCAAAGTATTGGAGTTTCAGCTTCAGTATCAGTCCTTTCAATGAATATTCAGAACTGATTTCTTTTAGGATTGACTGGTTTGATCTCCCTGCAGTCCAAGGGACTCTCAAGAGTCTTCTCCAACACCACAGTTCAAAAACACTAATTCAAAACATCAATTCAAAAACATCAGTTTGGCCCTCAGCTTTCTTTTTAGTCCAACTCTTTATACATGACTACTGGAAAAACCATAGCTTTGACTAGACAGACCTTTGTTGGCAACGTAATGTCTCTGCTTTTTAATATGCTGTCTACGTTAGTTATAGCTTTTCTTCTGAGGAACAAGCATGTTTTAGTTTCAAAATTACTGCAGAAGGTGGCTGCAGCTATGAAATTAAAAGAGTATTTATCTTACTATTCACATTTTCTGAAAGGTAATCTTGTCACTATATATGTGTATCAAATCATCACATTTTACCCCTTAAACGTACATAATATGATCTGTCAAATCATATCCCAATAAAGCTGAAAAAATTTTCTGAGAGTTGGCCGAATTTCAAATGAATAACATAATCCCGCTAAAAATTATGGCAGAGGGAACCTGAGAACCCTCAGTAGAGAATACCTGAGACATCGTTCAGCAATCCCAAAGTTTATCACTCTCTCTATGAACTACTATATTTGTCATCATCTTTTATACATCAGTCTCACATGTTTGCTTACTGTGAATCTGTTCCCTGATTCTTCTGTGATTCTGTCCCATGAACTACCTACCATGTTCTGCTGGTAAATCCGGTTTTAGCTACAAACTTTTAAACCAGGAAGCTCTGGAGGAGGAAACAAGCCAGACTTGCTGAAGTAAGCAAGCCCCTTTGGAGCTCCAAATGAGGCTTGCTATGGTTTTCAAGTGTCTAGAGTCATGAATAAATTATTTCAATAATTTTAATGTATTGAGTAGCTTCTATTGTCCAATCACTATTTTAGGGGTTTACCAGGAGAATTAGATTCATCTATCTTACATATCAAAAATAAATAATGCTCAAGTTCACTTTTATATATTGCAACATATAATCAACATTAATTTTCAAACTAAAAAATTAGCCATGATTTTACAAGAAGCATAGGTAGAATCTGATTAATGAATGTTCTCATTAAAATCCTCTGCCATTCTCTATAGCTTATTTTCTTAGAAGTAAGACTGATAAACACATAAACCAAATACTCTAAAATCCTGAGTATTTTTTAGAGAATTATCTTTGCTATGTATTTGGCTCACACTGTCACTGCCTGAAAGATTGTTTTTCTTTTGTATGAGCACCTTTAATGCCTTTTGATCAATTAAAAATAATGGACAGCTATACAGTGCAGCAATCTCTCTGCTACGAATTTACCCCACAGATGTATTTGTAATTGTGCGCTTAATATATAAATTGGGATGCAAAGTGCAGCATTATTTTCAATAAGAAAAATTTGCACACAAAATGTTTACCAACAGTTGGTTAGATAAAACGTGGGGGGTGGTGGTTTAGTCGCTAACTTGTGTCTGACCCTTCGCTACCCCGTGTGCTGTCACCCACCAGGCTTCTCTGTCCATGGGGTTTTCCAGGCAAGAATACTGGCGTGGGCTGCCATTTTCTTCTCCAGCAGATCTTCCCCACCCATGGACTGAACCTGAGTCTCCTGGATTGCAGGAGAATTCTTTACCAACTGAGCAAGCAGGGAAGCCCTCTACCAGATAAAGGGAGCAAATACTGCTGTGTCATTATGTACAAATAAACGTGTATTTATTTATACCCGAGACACTTCACATTGAAAACGTGTGGAGACACATTAAAAGTTAGCATTCTGATCTCTTCCTTTTAAAAATTAATATTCCACTTATTGAAAACACCTGTATGAGATTCCTTTTGAGCACTTTCTGAATTTCACTGCATATTATTTGGTAATCCAGGGCAATATATTTTATCTAGTTTTAAATTGTCTTTACTCTTCAAGTAAGATGACTCACCCAGCAAGGAATTTGTGGTGACAAGTATTATTTTGATCTCATCCTGCTGTTAGTGTTACTGTCTTTTTGTGAAGGGTGAGAATCCCTAATATTTAAAAACTTATGCTAGTGTTATCCGACAGTCTTTAATTCTCTAGTAATCATAATTGCTCTTTAAAAATTGGTTTCTGATTCTTGCCCTGCCATCTAGCTAAAATATCAAGATGTACTGTTATTTAGGATCGATGGTCTTAGGGTGGTCCTAGGGCTTAGTAACACTAAAACCTTCAAGACTTTAAAATGAAAAATGGACTCAATTTCTTCTGAACTAAAAGCTTTCTTCCTTCTAGACAGCACTTTTGCTTCTAAGAACTACTATTAGTGTCTCAATGTGCTTTGTGAGAACCTAAACACAGATACATAGCTGATTCCTGAAGCTGAAGCAACTGCAAGGGGTTGAACTTAAGCTACAGGTTTTATTTGTTTTCTTTTTTTTAAGTGTAGTATCCTCTTTGTCAGGTTTTTTATTTTCTTGAAATTTAGTGCAATAGCATAAACCTTTTTTTTATAGCTGATACATAATGTATGATTGCCTATAAATCTGAGCTCTGTCTGGCAATGGACATGTTCAAGCACCACAGTATAATAAATGTATTACAGTGATTGACTATAATAGCCCCTCACAGTCTAAGTTCAAAGCATTAGAGCTTTTGGAATTTCCAAAACTTTCTATGTTCCACCTATTCCATCCCCTTCACCTGTTTAAATAGCAGTAAATTAATTTATGGGGGCTTCCCTGGTGGCTCAGACGGAAGAAACTGCCTCCAGTGCAGGAGACCTGAGTTTGATCCCTGGGTCCGAAAGATTCCTTGGAGGAGAGAATGGCAACCCACTCCAGCAGTCTTGCCTGGAGAATTCCATGAACAGAGGAGCCCGGTGGGCTGTAGCCCGTGGGGTCACAAAGAGTCAGACACAACTGAAGTGACTTTTTTTCTTTCTTTTCTTTTCTAAAACTAATTTGTAAATCAGTTAATCTATAAATGTTTGGGTCACCACTTGCACACAGAAGACTGGTGGTCGTGAGCCCACTGACACTACCAAGTCCTAAAAGTCCTGAATTCTTTTCATACCGGTGAACCAAGTTAGTGTCATACATTTCTCAGAAAATGCTGAGTTAGAAGAAAATTATGCTAAATATTTTATGATGTTCTCAATGTAGTGGAATTATCTAGCCATTCCTTGCCCCCAGTGTGGGTGGTGGGCTGCAGCCTCCAGCTGATGGCAAGCAGGGGTAGGACCTGCCCTTCATAAGCTGTCAGAGCAACGTATCCTCCTCCCCAGACCACCGATCCAGTCAACACCAGGAACACCTAGAATTTTACTGGGATACCATGAACTGAGGAGGCGTATCTCCTTGACATGGAGATTTTAAAATAAAGCCTGAATCTTCCAGAGACCGTCATGAAAAGATATTTGAACCCCATCATTGGGTAGAACAGAGGTGACCAAGCACTGGAAAGGGGCCTGTTCTGGATAGCATCATGTGTAATCCTGGATCTGTCTTTACCCGAAAATTTTCTGTTCCTTGAATTTTCATTCATGTAAGACAATAAATTCTCCTCCCCGCCTCACCATACACATACATTTCCCTTTCTACCGAAGCCAGTTTGAGGTGTGTTTTTTTTGCATCAAAAGTGTCATGAAAAATATACTTTATGATTTTATTGAAAAAGATATTGATGCACTCAGGAGGGCTCTTCTAAGGCTGTTTATAAGCACTTCACAAACAGCTGGCAAATGGGAATTTCTGATTCAAATGTCAAGGAAAAAAATGGTCACATTTAAGATGTCCCTGGTGGCACAGGGGATGAGTCCACCCGCCCATGCAGGAGACGTGGGTTCAGTCCCTGGTCCTGGAAGATTCCACACGCTGCAAAGCAGCTAGGCCCACATGCCACGATCCCTGATGCTGTGCTCTAGAGCCCACATGCCAGAACAGCTGAGAGCCCGCACGCTGCAACGACTGAAACCCACACCCTCTAGGAGCTGTGAGCTGCAGCTGCTGAAGCCCACGTGCCTAGAGCCTGTGCTCCAAAGCAAGAGAAGCCATCGCAGTGAAAGCTCTGACACCGCAACGAACTAGCCTCACCTTGAGAAAGATCGTGCAAAGCTAAAAGATCCGGCGCAGCCATAAATAAATAAGTTTTTGTAAAGAGAAGTGTGATCTGGAGACATCATCTTAAAAACAAACAAACAAAAAAGAATGGCCAAATTTATTTTGACAAGGTCATGCAGGTACTTTGTACGACACTCCAGACTTGGGTAAAAGAGACTTGAGTTTAAGCCCTGGATCCAGCACTTACTGGAAAGTCACTTATTTTCTTCGGACTCTACTTATAAAGTGGAAATGATAATTGCCTTCTACTTTACAGGACTGCTATAAGAAAAATAAGTAATGGATATGGAAGAGCTTTTAAAATTATGGTGTGCCTAAAAATAGAACAAATTATTATATTAATAGTCAAGTGTGATTTTCCACTTATGTTAAGTAACTTATTTCCATCTTTGCATCTGTCTTTTTCCTTCAGATAATCTATTCAGGTGTACTATACTCTCAGAATTATTAAATTTAGGCCTGGAAAACTGATGCAATGCATAAAGCTAACAATGAGTAGCAACTTAACATGCAGTGCTGAAAAATATTTGCACTTGAACATTTTATCCAAGAGAATCTTTTTGACATTGGCATATTTTGGGAAAATTTACTTAAAGATTAATAGGAAGAGAGCTTCTTTTCTTGAGACTATAACAAGGTTCCCCTGAAACCAACTAAAATTTGATATTTTGTTTTAATTTTCAGAAAGTGAATGTAGAACCCAGCTGTTTACTCTCATTAATCTCTTTCTTTAAACATAACAGGAGAACAAACAGATGGAGCTGTAGTGTAATGTAAATCAAACACTGTACTTGAACATATCCAAATAATAGGGTTTCCACATCAGGTGATTAGAAGCCCTCATGTGGAAACTCAGAGCAGGAATTCGTGCTGAATCACCTAGGGAATCGAAGTTTTGGAAGTATCTGAGGTACTTGTTAAAATTAAACATTCTGAGCGTGACTTTTGAACCCAAACTGATCATTAAGTCCATGTTTTTAGTAAAGCCTGTGCTGTGATCCCTCTGTCTCCCAACTTTGAGGACCACTCTATTATACTGCATTAAGGTGAAACAAAATAGAGTCCAAATAACATTTCAGGGGATGAAAATAAGTAACAGTGATAATAATGACGGACATTGAAACAAGTTAATTATCATATGTCTAATCAATCGCCAGCCCAGGATTGATGCTCGGGGCTGGTGCAGCGAGATTTCCCGGGGGGGAGGGAGGAGGGAGGGGGGTTCTGGAGGGGAAGCATATGTAAACCCATGGTGATATCATGACATTGTATGGCAAAAACAATAAAAAAAAATAATGACAAAATTAAGACACTAATAAAAGAACCATATTCCTCCACCCCCATTTCACCCCCATCATCAAAAACTCTGCCAGTACAAAGAGCATAACTGCCTGCTTCTCTCTGCCTCTTTGGTTACTCATACGATGCTATGGCAACAATGAAGGCAGTGCTTCAGAAACGTGGTGGGTACTTGAATCCCCAGAGAGCTTGTTCACAATGCAGTTTCCATGACTCTACCATGTGCCATGTCATATAAAGGTCTCTAGCACTAGGACATCAAAAGATGAACTATATACAAATACCAAGTTTGATTCTGATCTGTTTAGAGGGCCAGACTCTGAAACACCACATATTAAATATGACCTTGACTTTTTCAACTTGTTTATGGATCCTGAGGATCAGTAAAGACCAAAAAAACAAAGATCAGGCAACTACAATAATACTATCCATAGACTGATGAGTGCTAAATATATACCTTTAGCCATGTCTTCCCATGAATTTAAAACTCAAATCCCAAATGACTACTTGACATCTCCAATTGGATGCTGAATAAGCATCCCTTAATTGTTCAGTCACTAAGCCGTGCCCAACTCTTTGCCACCCCATGGACTGCAGCATGCCAGGCTTCTCTGTCCTTCACTGTCTCATGGAATTTGCTCAGATTCATGTCCATTGAGTTGGTAATGCTATCTAACCATCTCATCCTCTGCCACCCTCTTCTCCTTTGCCTACAGTGTTTCCCAGCATCAGAGTCTTTTCTGATGAGTCGACTCTTCTCATCAGGTGGCCAAAGTATTGGAGCTTCAGCATCAGTCCTTCCAATGAATATTCAGGGTTGATTTCCTTTAGGATGGACTGGTTGGATGTCCTTGCAGTCCAAAGGTCTCTCAAGAGTCCTGTGGCACCACATTTCTTCAGTGCTCATACTTCTTTATTGTCCAACTCTCACATCTGTACATGACTACTGGATAAACCATAGCTAAGTGACTACTGTAAGAATGATCACTGACTTACCATGAACAAAAGAGAACTCTCATTCCCTTCCCTCTCAGGACGCTGCCTTAACCCAATTGCATCCACCTAATTTCTGAGGCCAGAAAACTAGGAGTCATTGTCCTTTCCTCTCTGTCCATGAGCCCTCTTGGCTAAAAGTTTTATGCTCCCAATTAGCAAATCCTGTTGCCTCTACATTCAAGTATATCACTCAATGCTGGCACATGTGTTTGCTCAGTGAAATAAAATTTTCACTACTTCCACACTCAGGAAAGCTACCATTTTTTCCCTTCTAAGTTAATGGAAAAAACTTTTAAATTATTCTCCCTCCTTCCATTCTTTGTTGTTGTTCAATCACTCTCCTGTGTCCAACTCTCTGTGACCCCATGGACAGCAGCACTCCAGAATTCCCTGCTATCTCCCTGAGTTTGCTCAAACTCATGTCCATTGAGTCAATGTCACCATCCAACCAGCTCATCCTCTGTTGTCCCCTTCTCCTTGACTGCTCAGCATTCAGAGGAATCTTTGAACATTGCAATCAGCACCTCTTTACAAATATGATTAACATATTGGACACACTTTGCTTAGAATGATTCCAGTTTGTACCTGTTGCCCTGATACCTTAATTAGGAAAAATACCCTTTTATCTTAAAGATATCCTGATTTGGAAAATATATATATATATGTGATCACTGTTTACAATCTTCCATTTGTTTTGAATTGTACTTAAAATCAAATGTACATATTGATTCTGAGCTTCATTGTGCTGAAGTGTTGTCTGGCCCTGCCTGTTCCTTAGCTTCATCTCATGCACTACACCCCTCCCATCACACTTGCTCTCTGATTCTTCACCTCAGAGGTTTTGCACAAGAGCTCTTCTTTTCCTGGTAACAGTCTTCTTCCAGAGCTTCCCAGGGCTAATTCCATCTTCTTATTCAAGTCTCAGTTTTAATGTCACCTACTCAGATAGCCTCAGCTCTCAAATAAATTCCCATTTATTATCTATCAATGCTTTGCATTTATTGTTATCTATCTTCTAACCACCATATCATATTTTGTTTCATCAACTACTGGTTTATTACCTTCTCTTACTATAACTTCACAAAACCAAAAAAATGTATCTGTCTTGTTTACAATTTTATTCCCAACACCTAGAGAGCCCTCAAAAAATATGTTTTGAATGAATGAACAGGTCCAAATAGTGAAGTTCTGTCTTATCCCAGTAGCACATACAGGGTCAGGCAAATTCTGCCTTTCTAGTTGAATCACTAAAATTTAGCTAAATTCTAAATCACTAAATTCTAGCTGAATCAAAATTTCTAAAGCAAAATTTTATAAAATGTCAGTTTTCATATCTTTTTATTCTTTGTTTCTCTTATTCTTATTTTGCTAAAATGCTGTAAAACATTACTCCAAATATTTTCTCAATTTAGGTGGATACTGAAAAGTTGCAAATCTGTCTTGAATTTGGTGCCAATTCAATCTCCATCATTCTTCATCTCAGATTCTGAGCCTTTGTTGTGAAAATGGTAGTGCCTTTGAAACTTTTTCTAGACTCTGAAAACTTCTAGTCTGTGAACTTTATGTAAAGTATCCTGGCATTATAAGATGACTGAAGGCATGAGGGATGAAGTCATTTGGTTAGCATCACTGGATTGCTCAGGTAGTTTATCCCCTACTCACTCATCTCTATCTTCTTTCAACAAACTGGGAGTTATAAATACTCTTGCTTCTGTCCTTACCTTCAGAGAGTAGCATTTAACCACCTACTTTTTGTCCTGGGCCTCTCTGTACTTTGACCCAAAGAATACACAGGTAGGAGGTAGCATCTTTTTTGTTACAGTTCAGTTCCCAAGGACATGGGAGAAGCAGGAGAAGGTGTTTCAGAGCAAGGGGCCCAGGCTATCCTCCTGATAAGTTGTGAAACTTTGGGTTGTATCCCACTTTCAAAAAGTGGCAATATTAAGAGTGCTTGCCTCTAGGGAACACAGCTCAGTGTCATGTGGCAGCCTAGATAGGAGGGGAGTGTGGGGAAGAATGTATATGTTTATGTGTATGGCTGAAACCCTCTGCTGTCTACCTCAAACTATCACAGCATTGTTAATTGCCTATACTCCAATACAAATTTAAAAGTGTTTTATATGTGTGTGTGTGTGTGTGTGTGTGTGTGTGTATATATATATATATATATATATATAGAGAGAGAGAGAGAGAGAGAGAGAATTTAATTTTAAAAAAAGGGTGCTTACTGCATCAGATGTTGTAATGAGTCACACAAAGCACTTAGCACAATCATTGGCATTTATTAAATACAAAATAACTATTATCAGTCCACTTCCCTTAGGATTAAAGCTTTTACACCTGCCTCTAACCTGCATTCTTCCTGTTAATAATAATTGAAAAACATTTGAGGCAGCAGGACCAACACAAGTCAGATCCATGAGTTTAACTTGACAGGAAGGCCCGAGATCTGGTTGACTGGAGCACAGGAGTCAGAGGGCAGAGAGAGCAAACAGGTGTCATGTGTGCGGAGGTCGGATAGCTCATGGCACACCACCAACAATGACTGAAGTTTCTTTGAGGCACCAATTTCTCCTCTGATTCTGTCCAAGAAGAGGCTGTACATGAATTGAGGGGTTTTATTTCATTTTAAAAAGAAACAATAAGGAAGTTTCTTAACTTATTAAAACATATTAGGTTTAAATGTGTATAAAATTTGAAATTGGCCTGTCTACTATCATTACCCTTCTCTTCTTCGCCTTCCTCTAATCACCAAACCAGTGTCTCTTGGAATTCCCTGGTGGTCCAGAAGCTAGGACTCTCAGCTGTCACCGCCTAGGGTGTGGGTCAGTCCCTAGTCAGGGAACTAAGATTTCTTGAACTTTTCACTTTCACATTAATTTAAATGAGATTAAGAACTAGATTTGACTCCTATCTGACCATGAGGCTTTCCTAAAGTTTCTTTTGTATTTCCTTTGAAAAATATGCAGCCAGCAGTCAAATATATATCTCCTGAAACCATATGGTAATTTAAGTCTATGATAGAGGAATTTTCCAGTTTTTATCCTCCAAGCCTGACCTCAAACTTCTAGGTAACAGATTGCTAGGTAATTTTTAATTAACTCTTCATCCTTAGAAGAATTTATTAGACAAATGTGCAGTTGACAGCATGCTGTGCAATATTCTCATTATGTTTGTAATCTAAGGAGAGATTTCTTTATTGTAGTCTACCAAAAGGAAATTGGTGCTATTTCATTTTTTAACTACTAGGCTAGGTATGAACTGCTCAGCGCATTCATTGTGCATCATATTTTAAAATATAAAAACATATACAAGCTACCTGCAGAATGAAACTGACAAAAATAAAATTTTCTGATATTGCTAGCCTCTGTTTTTTTCCCTCCTCAGGGGAAGACACAATCCTACTTATTGCAGCTATAACAATATTTGTGTCATTTCATCATGTCATTCCATTATCACAACTCAGCAGACTCAGCTGAATTTGAGACAAATTTGTTGAAATCAGTTTTTTTCCCTTTTGGTCTTTCAAACCAAATGTAGATATAACGTCAAAGAGGTGCAGAGTTGACACTTATTAAACTATGTAATATATTAGGATGAAATAGTAGGTCATACATAATTTTCTTGCATAAAGCTAATTTTAAAATAGGCAGCTTGTAATGGATAAATTTTATCTTATTGAGTATAATGTTTGGAAATGGATATGAGACTTTAATTAGGGCTATGTTTTACAATGACAGTTGGCTCAGAATTTTTTTTTTTACTGAAGTATAGTTGATTTACAATGTTTTAGGTATACAGCAAAGTGATTCAGTTAGCTATATAGATAGATTCCTTTACAGAATCCTTCGATTATATGTTATTACAAGATATTGAATATAGTTCCCTGTGTTATACAGTAGATCCTTGTGCTTTTCTATTTTTACCTATAGTATTGTATATCTGTTAATCCCAATTTCCTTATTTATCTCTCCCCCTGCTTTCCCTTTTGGGAACTGTAAATTTGTTTCTAATGTCTGTGAGTCTATTTCTGTTTTGTAAATAAGTTCATTTGTATCAGTACACTTTAAGATTCCATATGTAAGTGATTTCATATATTTGTCTTTCTCTATCTGCCTTATTTCACTTATTGTGATAATCTCTATGTCCATCCATGTTGCTGTAAATGACATTATTTCATTCTTTTTATGGCCGAGTAATATTCCATAGTGTGTGTGTGTGTATACGTAAAATCAAATCTTCTTTATCCATTTATGTGTCCATGAACACTTAGGTTGGGGGGGGGAACTAAGATGGCGGAGGAATAGGACGGGGAAACCACTCTCTCCCCAATAAATACACCAAAAGAACTTTTAAAGACCGCGCAAACTCCATAAAACAGGATCTAAATGCTGGCAGAGGACATCGGGCATCTGAAGGGACGGCCCATTGCCGATGAGAGAAGGTAGGACAAAAGAAAAAAGAGAAAGAAAAAAGTAAAGGGAGAGACAGAGTTGGGGGCGGGGATCCGTCCCAGAAGGGGAGTCTGGAATAAAGAGGAAAAAAAAAAAAAAAGAGGAGAAACGTTTCCGAATACCAGGGAGCATTCTCTCGGGTGGATTTGCGGTGAATCTTGGAGAGCAAGATAGCTGGGAGTAAAAGCAGATTAATAATTAAGCCCTGCAAGCTACATTTCTGGCTGGAAAGCACAGGGAAGCGGTGGCGGACGCCCCACCCCCCACTAGCCAAAGCG
>ML660201.1:23365898-23540001 GCA_007570785.1 Antilocapra americana | reverse complement strand
AAAAAAAAAAAAAAACACTTAGGTTGCTTCCATTTTTTGACTATGGCAAATAGTGCTGCTGTGAACTGCACATACATTTTCTTTGAATTAGAGATTTTGCCTTTTCTAGATATATGCCCAAGAGTGGATCTCTGGATCATATGATAACTCTGTATTTAGTTTTTAAAAAACCTCCATACTGTTCCTCATAGTGGTCCCCCCAACTCACATTGATAATTTATATTACTAATGGTGCAGGAAGGCTCCTTTTTCTCCATAACCTCTTCAGTATTTATTATTTGTTGACTTTTTGATAATGGCCATTCTAACAGGTGTGAAATGATACCTTGTTTTAGTTTTGATTTGTATTTCTCTGATAAGTAGCAACATTAAGCATCTTTTTCATGTGCTTATTTTCCATAAGTATGTCTTTTATGGAGAAAAGTCTATGTAGGTCTTCTGCCCATTTTTTGATTAGGTTGTTAGTTATTTGATATTTGAGCTGTTTAACCTGTTTGTGGTTTTTATAAATTAACACCTTGTCAGCTGCACTGTTTGCAAATATTTTCTCCCATTTGGTAGGTTGTCTAAAATTTTTTAAAAATATACTGTCATAATAAAGGAAGATTAAAAAGAATAATGTATAAATTTATAATGATTTCATGGTTTTCCAAAGGCCTAAGCCTATATATTATCCTATTTTTAAGCTCAGAAAATTACTAAGGTCTTTGGAATAATGACTGCTGACTGTTCTGTAGAATTTATGGAAATACGTAAAATAGATATGTTGCTCAGTTCAGTAGTAAGATTATCTGGCCTTTTAAAATATATAATACCAATTATTCACTAAGGAAGAAAAATACATGCTTGATCAGATTTGAAACCTACTCAGGAATTAAATATGTGATAAAAATGGCATTTCTCATTGGTGGGGAAACCACAGTCATTTTGAGAGCAGTTGGCTTTCATTTAGGAAAAAATAAAATTAGATGACCTATATTACAAAATAAATCACAGATGGAATCAATATTTATCTATAAATAGACTAATCAATAAAATATATAGAAGGAAATAGGGGTATTTTATTATCTTGAGTTAGACATGGTGTTGTTGAACAAGATACACACCACAAGGAAAATATTGAAACGTTTAATTGTATAAAAATTTTAAGATGTGATGAGATGAAAATACAGCAAAAGAGACAAGTTAATTTTGTGACCCCACGGACTGTAGCCCACCAAGCTCCTCTGTCCATGGGATTCTCCAGGCAAGAATATGAGAGTGGGTTGCCACACCCTCCTCCAGGGGATTTTCTCTACCCAGGGATCAAGCCCTCATCTCTTACATCTCCTGCACTGGAGGCAGGTTCTTTACCACAAGCACCACTTGGGAAGCTCACTAAGTTGTATTCAGATCTTTGTGACTCAATGGACTGTGGCTCCTTTGTCCGTGGAATACTTCTAAGCAAGAAAACTGGAGTGGGTAGTCAGTCCCTCTCCAGGAGATCTTCCCAACCCAGGGATCCATTACAGGCAGATTCTTTATTGTCTGAGCCACAAGGGAAACTCGTATTTATGAAAAGGATGTCTCAAGTGAACTCTTGCAGTACTGGAAAATCCTACTCTGGTCTCCATTGTGAGAAAATTCACTTCTCAAGACCACTGAAAAGACTGGTGGCTCAAGAGGAGAACCTGCAAAATGTCCATTGCACTTAAATGTGACAGTTGTGCTTGATTGTCTCCTGAGAAATGTCGAGGTTGAGAAGTGGGCTTGTGAGCCATCACAGAAGTTGCTGTTGCATTAGGTTTAGTTTGTTCTCCCAGAACGTGTCTGATTCATGAGTGACCAGGATCTGGGTCGTAGTTTGGAAATAGGTTGAGTGAAAGCGTCTCAGGACCTGTTCACACAGGTCAGTCAAACCCTAATAGAAAGTAACTTGGCTGAGTTACTGCAGGATTCCCAGGCATGCACACAGGTCAAAAGATGAGAAGGCAAGGACTTTATTGGTGAGTCAGCAGGTAAGAATCCAACTGCCAGCACAGGAGACATGGGTTCAACCCCTGGTCTGGGAAGATTCCACATTTCTCAGAGCAACTAAGCCTATGCAGTGCAAGTACTGAGCCCATCCTGTAGAGCCCACCAGCCCCAAGCACTGAACCCATGTGAGGCAACTACCGAAGCCCATGCACCCAAGAGCCAGTGCTCTGGCTCTGTAAGAAGAGAAAGCACTGCAATGAGAAGCCTGCAAACTGCAGCTAGAGAGTAGTCCCTGCACATAGCAACAAAGACCCAACAAAACCAAAAATAAATAAATAAACATTCTAAAAAAAAGATGAGAGGGTCCAACAGAATCCATGCAAGCCCCATGTGAGAGTCTGTTTTATTTTTGTTTTAATTTTATTTATTTATTTATTTTCTTTACATTATTGTGTTGGTTTTGCTGCCAAGCAGAGAAAACTGCACCTCATCTTACTGTAGTATCTATCAGTTAAGGGCATTTTGCTAACCCCTGCCCCCTTCATTCCCTTCCTCCTCTCTCCAATACCTCAACCCTACAGGGGCCAGAAATTAAAATTAGTAAAGCTGGGAGAATAGAAGAAAGAATGCAAGAGCCAGGCACATCCCTTTTTTTCTAACTGTGGCTTCCCTGTACAGCTCAGACAGAGCCCAGATAGGCTCAACCTTCAAGCCAGTTTCAGAGTTTTGAGTATCAAATGAGAAAGTGTACTTTCTAAATCTGTGTTGTCCCCATACTATCTATATATGGTTTGCATTTTCCAAATCTGTGCTATTTGTATACTTCACTAAATCTACGCTATTTGTATTACCTAAACATGACTAGAAATGAAGTTACCCAATTTTCCACCCAGGAGATAGGGAAGAACAAGTTTCATTTAAGTAAACAGAAAGCAAGAGTGAAAATGTATTAACCCCTAGAGTCCTGCTTATTTCAATACTGGTCACATGTTTGCATATATAAGGGACAAAAGGGTAAATCTGTAATTCTTAAAGATTGCCTAGAAAATCAGGCTACTCATTAAGAAATACAAATCACTGGCAAAGACAGGAAAATATGCTCAACCCAACAAGCACTATAGGAAATGAAACTCAAAACAAATTAAGATTTGTCTGGGCTATTAGGCTGGCAAAGACTTTTAAAACCTAGCTATGAAAACTGTTTATTAAATTGCAGAGGAGCATACAGTCTCATTCTATTTATAGGACTTTAAAATGGTTTGATCATTTTAGAGAAGAATTTATAAGAAACTCTCAAATTTTAAATGGATCTGCCAGCAGATCCAGCAATTCCATTGGTATGGATTAAACATGAGTACTTGGGGATACTAGTTTATTCATTCAGCAACATTTTAAATCATCTATGTGTCCATGATCTGTGTTAGAAACTGGCAACATAGATCGGTGAATAAAAGGCAAAATGAATAACATTTGTCATCACTGAGCTTATTCTAGGGTGGAGTAATATATAATATGCACAACTTTTTAAAAAAACGATATGCTAGTTTATAGAAGTGGCGATATAACGCAAGCTAGTGGACATCAGGTCTGCTTCTGTGGAGGCAGCAACATATGAAGTGGGGTACTGAGGCTATACCTGTGAGCAAGGTGAGCAGGGGATAGTGTGGTAATCTGGAAAAAGGAGATTTCTTGGTAAGGTAATACCGAACAATAAGCCTGTGAGATAAGAACAAGTGTGGAGTGTTTGAGAAATAGAGAGAAGTACACTTCAGATTGGGCTTCCCTGATGGCTTAAGATGGTAAAGAATCTACCTGCAATGCAGGAGACCCAGGATCAATCCCTAGGTCGGGAAGATCCCCTGGAAAAGGGAATGACAACCCACTCCAGTATTCTAACGTGGAGAATTCCATGGGCAGAGGAACCTGGAGAGCTACAGTCCATGGGATTGCAAAGAGTTGGACATGACTGAGCGACTAACACACACCCATGCACACACGTGCGCACACACACACACTTTAGAATCCAGAGTACAAAAAGAGGGGCTGGATTTTGGTGGAAGAAAGAAAAAATCTATAGAACCTGGAGGTACGAATGAACATGTGGGTGTAGACCTTCTGAGATGTGTTGATGCAATGGCTGAAGTGGATGGAGCTTTCCTAGTTTTTTTCTGACTGCTTTAATGTCATAGGGAAAGGAATGTTGGGGATTTGCAAAGACAGGAGGAAGTATGAAATAGTCATCAAGGAGACCTGGAGAGTGAACTGACTAGGTGATTTCTCTTAAAAATTAGTTAAATTTTTTTATTCTTTTTAAAATGAGAAACATAAAGGTTTACTATATTTTCTCTAATGTAAGCATTAGTGAAAAAGAATTTTGTTGACCCAGAGCTTCTGGCAATTTCGCATGTAATTCCACAGTGTATCTCCCAGAAGCATTCTCTGAATAGGGTAAAACTACTGCTCATACATAAATACAACACAACCACATTATGCTGATTAAAACTGAGCCATAACTTTTATAAGCTTTAAGGCAACTACTTTTTTAGTGCTCCTTTGTCTCTGCTTGTTCACTATTAATTTATGAGTTTGATTTTCCAACTTTACTATATGATGTTTACTTACACATTTACAGGGAGGAGTTTTATAGCAACATAAAATTATATATGGGGATTACTTCATCTTTAACTGGTTTTTTTTGTTTAATATGTCTCATGGAGCACATTTCTATTTAGAAACAATAAACAAATGGCTAATGAAAAAAAAAGATCATCATTTCTTAGTGTGTTTATGTAGGTTTGTTAACCACAGATTACTGCAAGAAAAGAGGGGACATTCAGGAACCCAGGAAAGTGTGAAAATCCTCTATCTGTAACACAAAGAAAGAGGAAGGCAGGGTTTACTTAAGTTCACTTTCATAAAGATTTATAAAATTTAAGCAAAGAACATTTGCCCTCTACTGGATTATTTTGGAAAGAATATAAGGAAATATTTAATTTTTTTTTAATAAAGGAAAAAGGAAAAGGAGGATGGAAGAATAGAAGGACAGAGAAAAAGAAAGAAAGAAGAAGGACAGGAGGAGGAGGTAGGGAGAGAAGTATGGTTGAGAGAGAAGGAGAAAGAAAATGTTTGTGGAAGGAACTATGTTCCATCTTCTGTTGCTGCTCTCAATCTTGAATCTAGTCTGTACATATACAACTCAAATTCTTTTATTTTGTTTTTTTCATTTCTAGTCTGGAGATGGTCCCCAGAATAGAAGCCATTTAATATACAACCTTTCTGTGGTACTGAATGTCACTAGACTAATAGATAATTGCGACCAGTTTAATGGATGACTGAGTATCATTGTCATATAAAAGTTAGATTTGATTTTGGAAATTTAACAAGATTTCCCCAACGTTAATTAGTTATTCATTAATACCGTTTAAAATGATTAATGCCTTCCAGTAAGTAAAATCTGTGTTTAAATTTGCATCCATTATCTGAAAGGTTAGAAGTTTAGTGAGAGTATCAATATATTCATAGGCTACCTGGAGGTAACAGTAATAGGGAAATATGAAAGGGAACACCAAGTTCATGGTGATCCAGTGCAGGGACTCAGACATCTTTTGGGGCTTAAAGTTAGTGAAGTTGGGAGAATTTCTGTTCTGTCTCAATTTCGTTACCCCAAAGATACTAACTGTTTAATCTCAAAGATTCCTTCCCAAATACCCTGTCTTTCAGTCTAAGGCCTGAAAGAATAGCATGAACAGAGTTCGCTCGCTCTCCTAAGTTTTCCTGTGCTTGTAAGAGAGTGACTGCCTAAGACACTGACCTACTAGTGTCCTTTCCCAGCTTATCTGATTTAGGAGAGGTTCCTCAACAGAAGAGGGTTAAATTCTCAGAGCAGCCTATAACATCTTCCTCCCCAACATTTATCCTCGCACAAGGGGTGTTTTCTAGGGACTTCCAAAAGGCTGGATCACTGTGAATAGAGCAGAGCTCAATTTTCATGTCAAGGTCTGTTGATGCTAACTTACAGTATCCTTAAATCCACTTTAATTTTCTCCACGTGCCCTGCATCACCGTAGTTGAAGCCATGATCTTTGTGAACTGCAGCCATAGACATTAACTTGTGTCTCTCTAATCATGCCCCCTCCCAACTGTTCTAGGAGCTTTGGGGCAACACATATGGGGGTGCAGATCCCAGCTCTGCCTGTCATCATAGACAAGATAATTCTACCATAGGACCCACAGTTTTTTTCATCTAAAAATGGGACATAGCTATCTTTTAGGTATATTTCAAGTAATACCCACACAAACACACATACATATATACACAGCTATCAGTTCAGTTCAGTTCAGTTGCTCAGTCGTGTCCAGCTCATTGTGACCCCATGAATCACAGCACATCAGGCCTCCCTGTCCATCACCAACTCCCGGAGTCCACCCAGACCCATGTTCATCGAGTTGGTGATGCCATCCAGCGGTTTCATCCTCTGTCTTCCCCTTCTCCTCCTGCCCCCAATCCTTCCCAGCATTAGGGTTTTTTCCAATGAGTCAACTCTTCGTCTCAGGTGGCCAAAGTATTGGAGTTTCAGCTTCAACATCAGTCCTTCCAAAAACACCCAGGACTGATCTCCTTTAGGATGGAGTGGTTGGATCTCCTCGTAGTCCAAGGGACTCTCAAGAGTCTTCTCCAACACCATAGTTCAAAAGCATCAATTCTTCGGCACTCAGCCTTTTTCACTGTCCAACTCTCACAACCATACATGACTACTGGAAAAACCATAGTCTTGACTAGACAAACTTCTTTTGGCAAATTAATGTCTCTGCTTTTCAATATGCTATCCAGGTTGGCCATAACTTTCCTTCCAAGGAGTAGGTGTCTTTTGATTTCATGGCTGCAATCACCATCTGCAGTGATTTTGGAACCCAAAAAAATAAAGTCTGGCACTGTTTCCACTGTTTCCCCATCTATTTGCCATGAAGTGATGGGACCAGATGCCATGATCTTAATTTTCTGAATGTTGAGCCTTAAACCAACACTTTCACTCTCCTCTTTCACTTTCATCAAGAGGCTCTTTAGTTCCTCTTCACTTTCTGCCATAAGGGTGGTGTCGTCTGCATATCTGAGGTTATTGATATTTCTCCAGGCAATCTTAATTCCAGCTTGTGCTTCTTCCAGCCCAGCGTTTCTCATGATGTCCTCTGCATATAAGTTAAATAAGCAGGGTGACAATATACAGCCTTGACATACTCCTTGTCCTATTTGGAGCCAGCCTATTCCATGTCCAGTTCTAACTGATGCTTCCTGACCTGCATACAGGTTTCTCAAGGGACAAGTCAGATGGTCTTGTATTCCCATCTCTTTCAGAATTTTCCACAGTTTATTATGATCCACACAGTCAAAGGCTTTGGCATAGTCAATAAAGCAGAAGTAGATGGTTACTTAAAATTACCTATTACTGCTCTGTCTTTTTAGTAGATGTTCTTCAAAAAGTTTCTAAACAGGATATGTAAAACTATAATATTTAGCTAGAATTCAATGCAAAATATGCTGTCTCTTATGAATGGTATAGAGTTAGTATTCTGAAGATCTGGAGGCTAGAAGTATCTTTTGTAGCACCAGGAAGATGTACCAGAACAAGCAAAGACTAATAAGTTGGTCCTTTTGTCTATTTTTTTTAACTAGATATGTAAATGAGTAAGAGAGTGACAGTGTTCCTTAAGAAATAACAGAAAACTGTTAGGATAAAGAATCCTATACCCATAAAATTCTGGAGAAGCCATTTATCCCATGACTTTATCCATTGAAGATAATTTGTATGGTAGGGGGTAACATGCACAACTGAACAGTTTAGTTTGTATGTAAAACAGACTTGGTAAACTCAGGTTCATTTCTCTGTTAGAAAACCTTGGCTGGGAGCAAGAACTGTATTGACTCTCTATTTTCACAGCAGTGGGTGGAATGCTTCTTTGGTTTGTTCTCCTGTATTCCTTGGGATTTTACTGTGCTGGGAGAAATTTCTACCTTTTTTCATACTTGTCTCCAGCTGGGGTCAGAGCACTGATAAAGCCTTTCTATGCCTCCCCTCTCCCCCAGCTCAGCACTCCACCTCCCCTTTGGTAATATCATCATTCCTCTCCTTTTATGGTGCCTCTGCTTCTACTGGGAGTAGTTTGAAGGGGGCTATTAACCACTTTCTCCCACTTACATATCCACAGTGATTGACTTGGAAATGGATGAGGTGCCCAACAGACTTGATCACAGTATTTTTTCAGACTTTATAGATGGCTATCTAGACAGAGATGCCTTTACTTCTACCTTTAAACTGAAATGATTTCAACCAGCAAAAATTGGTTTCTGTGCTTACACCTACATGTCTCAACATTTTCATAGTAGAAGGAAATGAGAATAATGGGAAGAAGGAGTACTCAGAGATGAAGGCATAAAGAGGGAAAGAGAGGAATATCCAACTGATAAGATCACTTTAGACTTTTATAGTTTTGATCTCAATCAGTTCGGTTCAGTCACTCAGTTATGTCCGACTCTTTGTGACCCCATGAACCGCAGCACACCAGACCTCCCTGTCCATCACCAACTGCTGGAGCCTATCCAAACCCATGTCCATTGAGTCAGTGATGCCATCCAACCATCTCATCCTCTGTCATCCCCTTTTCCTCCTGCCCTCAATCTTTCCCAGCATCAGGATCTTTTCAAATGAGTCAGCTCTTTGCATCAGGTGGCCAAAGTATTGAAGTTTCAGCTTCAGCATCAGTCCTTCCAATGAATACCCAGGACTGATCTCCTTTAGGATGGACTGGTTGGATCTTGTTGCAGTCTAAGGGACTCTCAAGAGTCTTCTCCAACACCACAGTTCAAAAGCATCAACTCTTCGGCTCTCAGCTTTCTTTATAGTCCAACTCTCACATCCATACATGACTACTGGAAAAACCATAGCCTTGACTACTTGGACCTTTGTTGACAAGGTAATGTCGCTGCTTTTTAATATGCTGTCCCTGGAAAAGGAAATGGCAAGCCACTCCAGTATTCTTGCCTGGAAAATCCCATGGATAGAGGAGCCTGGCTGGCTACAGTCCATGGGGTCGCAAGAGTCAGACATGACTTAGCAACTAAATCACCACCTAGGTTGGTCATAACTTTCCTTCCAAAGAGTAAGCATCTTTTAATTTCATGACTGCAGTTATCATCTTCAGTGATCTTGGAGCCCCCCAAAATAAAGTCAGCCACTGTTTCCCCATCTATTTGCCATGAAGTGATGGGACCGGATGCCATGATCTTAGTTTTCAGAATGTTGAGCGTTAAGCCAACATGTTTGCTCTGTACCCCTTGAATTTCTAGTTGTGAATAAGGTAAGGATTTTATTTTGTTTAAGCTAGTTGGAGTTCAATTTCTGTCACAGACAGAAGAGTTTCTTTCTAAAGCAGATTTCTTTTATTAATGTTATTTAAATTATGCTTTTGACAGTACATTTTCTTTTTTTAACTAGATAAAACTCTGCTCAAAAGTCCTATTCTTCCTTGCTATTGAAAAAGATAAACTTTTTATTAGCTTGAATAAACAAAGTATTTTGTTAACAGAAGATAAAATGTTCTTTTTGAATTTGAGGCTCTTTATGGATTATTGTAGCTCAAATCACCTAGGTTAAGATTGATGTATCCTTTATTTCTGCACACAGTTTCTCCTGCTGGCAAATCCTTGTTTGTAAGAAGTAGACTGAGACTAATGTAAACATAAGTCCCAGAAAAACTGTATTCAGTGAAAATAGCATTACTCTGTATTTCACCATCAAAGCAAAGGACAACCATTTACTTGTCTTTTCAAGAGGTTGTAAGTCAAGAAAACTTCTCGCTCAGTCATGTCCGTCTCTTTGTGTCCCCATGGACTGCAGCAAGAAAAATTAGGAATAAGTAAAGAGATCATGGGGGCTTCCCTGATGGCTCAGTGGTAGCGAATCTGCCTGCCATTACAGGAGACACAAGTTTAATCCCTTGGTCGGGAAGATCCCCTGGAGAAGGAAATGGCAACCCACTCCAGTGTGTTTGCATGGGAAATTGCATGGACGGAGGAACCTTGTGGGCTACAGTCCATGGGGTCACAAAGGAGTCTGACACAGCTGAGTGACTAAACAACAACAAGGAAATCATGATACTATGTGGATGTGAACTAGGAGCCAAAGGGAAATTAATGAAACAGTTTACATTCATCAGAAGGTACAAGGTTGGACAGATAAAATGAGGGCACTGTGTAAATTTTTGTGAGTGAAGAAGCAGAATTATGGGAAAGTTCTACATGGCAGAACAACAAGACCAGCGTACAAAGATAGCTTAGCAGTCCGGTGACCCAGGACCTGCTGCCACAAGGAGAGTTGATGGATCATTCAAAATCAGTAGTTGGCACTGAGAAAAGTGGTATTCTATCTCCTTCAGTTTTCAGTCTGTTTCCTTGAGATTATTATGATGGATAGAGTTCATGAGGATGAATTCATTAGAGAAAAATGTAGTGCTACATCTTAACTTTTTCTAGAGATATGGATTAGTGGCCAAATACAAATATCAATAACCCACTCCATTATAAAAGGATAGAGAAGGGAGGACACCTGTAAGACTTTAATATAATCTGCTTTGAGATGACCAGTAGGGACTCTATGAATTCAGACCAGTCTGAGTCTCTGCATGCTTGTCACCAGATCATAGCACAGAGGAGCTAAACGGTTTAGCTAATTATTTCTTCTAGAACAAAAAATATTATCTCTGGTCCAACAGCCTGCCAGTCATTCATTCAGCCAACAAATATTAACTGAGCATATTTCCAGACATTGCTAAATGGGGAATGGACAAATATTTGATAAAATATGCACCATTGTCTCAATCTTCTGAAACAACAAAAGAAAACAAAAATACCCAAGAAAAAATTCTCAGTGTTTATATTTTCTGAATGATACAAATAAGTAGCACTATAAACATAGTTTATAGGACTCCACTATGATGTATTTTATTCCCTTTGATAATGTTCTATTACTGCATATTAGAGGAGAATACTTTTTCTCAAACCTTACTTAATTTTGAAAGTCAAGTTTAATTGTATCAGGTTTATCACTAATTAAGGTTAACAGATTTTTTTATACTCAGAGTACAGAGAAATTTAATTTTCAAAACAAGGAGAGTAATGAAAATATTTGCATCATGCTAAATTGTTTATAATATTAAACTGCTAATTAGGTAGTAACTCCTCATCAATATTTCTAATGTAAATACAACTAAGCAAGTTTTTTTTTCATCTTTCTCTTATATTTCATCTTATCTAAGAGAGAAGATGCATGATAGAGCTGAATCCTGGAACAATTTTTTTTCTCTGAATCACTCCTCTTCTTTTATTAAAAAAAATAAATACTGATTTTATAAGAATTAGTTCAGATAAGGTTTATCCTTCACCTTTAGATATTTTCAGGATCCAATGTTTCAGTAATTTTAGCAATATTTTAACTGATTAACTCTACCTCCTATAACCCAACCCATCATTCATATCACTTCATATCACTTACCTGTTGGTTTTATGGTTCAAATGGTTTCCAAGATGATAAAATGCATTTGACCTTATGAGAAAATTGTGATAATTTCTTAGTACCAAGAATTAAAGAGTCTAAGTTTCTTCCTGGACTCGGGGAGATGGAGAACTTTGATCAGATTGTCATATATGATGTATGGCATTGACAACAAACCCAAGTAATGATGGGTTTTTGAATGAAATGATGTGGCAATATAAATTCCTCAGGTGTAACAAATGTACCACTCTGGTGGGTGATGTTGATAACCAAGGAGCCTCTGCTTGTGTGGGTAAACAGTGCATATGGGAAATCTCTGTACCAATTCATCAGTTTTGCTATGAACCTTGAAGTGCTCTAAATAAACTCTTTAAAATTTTGATGCCTGGTATTGGAGGAGTGGGGAACTTCTGAGGTAGCATTAGTGGTAAAGAACTCACCTGCCATTGTAGAAGAAGTAAGAGACACAGGTTCAATCCCTGGGTCAGGAAGATCCCTTGGAGGAGGTCATGGCCACGCACTCCAGTATTCTTGCAGGAGAATCCCATGGACAGAGGAGCCTGGTGGGCTACAGTCCATAGGGTGGCAAAGAGTCAGTGACTTAACATGCAAGCACACATGGAAGGACAGGTTGAGGCTCACATTCTGAGTAATTGTGGACCCTCACCTTTCAGATCAAATCCAGACTATTCATCCTTTTGTGAAAACCTTTAATAATTGGTCACTATATTCCTTATCCAAAATTGGACCTCTTTCATATCTTTTGCCCCCAAGTAAATTCCATTATCTTGTCCTTGAAACACGTATTAAGTTCATGTACATTTCCACTTATACTGTGTTCTTCCACCTGTCTGTTGTGGATGGAAGTCTTTGTTGTCTTCTCTATCCATCCTTCCCAGCTGATGCAGTGATAAAGAAGAATCTGTCTGCCAATGCAGGAGACTCAAGAGACACATGTTTGACCCCTGTGTTGGGAAGATCCCTTGGAGAAGAAAATGACAAACGACTCTAGTATTTTTGCCTAGATAATTCCATGGACAGAGGAACCTGGTGGGCTACAATCAGTGGGGTCACAAAGACTCAGGACTGAGTGACTAACACAAAATAGCAACCATCTACCCAACTCCAATCTTGATGAACCAGCTCAAATTTGACCTCTTTTAAAGCGCCTATTTTCCCTGCTATAGTTTATATTTCTCTCTCCCTTTTCCAGGCTATTATGATGATTATTGAACATTGCCTGTTGGAAGATTTAATGACTTGTTATTTTTATGTAATCTATCTATAATGTATGTTTTTTATACTCCCCGGGGCAGTGGACAATGATGTATTTTCAGTGCCCTGACAGAGAACAGAATGAGGGTAAAATGATTACTTGCAAATGTTGATCATTTGCAAGAAGTATTTGCTGATCATTTTCAATGTAACTCAACTAGACTATGTGTCCTCTTACAACATAGGAAAAGTTTCATATTTTGAAAATACATCCATAGAAGCTATCCATTTGCAAAATGAGCTAGCAAAGTAAAAGAATGTGAGAAGTAACAGTATATAAGTCATAGCTTTGAGATCTTAAGATTTTAGCCGTCTCTTAATGTAAATCTCTCAAAAATAACTTAAGCAAAGAAAATAGGAACATTGAGTGACATGGTGTGGTTGAATGCATCTTTTGATTTAACTTGTCTGTTTTGCTTTATTTGATAATATATTTTTCCTCTGTCTTTTCACATCACTGACTTTTAGCTTAATGGTTTTCAAAGTGTGTGATGGGGCTTTAGAAGTGAATATAGGCAGACAAAAAGTTTCTTCATGTTTTTGTCCCATGCCTATATTTTACACAAGGTCAATAACAGGCTTCAGTGTTTTTACAATTACCAAGAGGATGAGATTTGTTATTGTGTGCAGATAGATATGCTGATGCCTTCATTATTTATGGGATGAGATGAAAGTCATGCAGTCTTCTGAGACAAAAGGCAGGTGTATGTTTTATATCTATATTTTTGATGAGTTCTCTCAGAGACATTGTACCTTCCATAGACCAGTAACTACCTAATGTAAATTTCAGGTGGAGTAAAGCTGTCAACATTTAGTATTTTTTATGACTTACATTTATGGAGCTAGAGAACAAACATCTTACTTTGGAAAACTGTATGTAGCAGGTGATTGAAATGGTTTGTTTTTAGTTTAGCTTCTAATATTTATGTTAGAGAAAAATGACCCAAGCTTGGGGCTCATCTCTTAAAGTAATTTTAAGACCTTACCAGTTCAGTCCAGTCGTTCAGTCATGTCCAGCTCTTTGCAACCCCATGGACTGCAGCACACCAGGCTTCTCTATCCATCACCAACTCCCAGAGCTTACTCAAACTCATGTCCATTGAGTTGGTGATGCCATCCAACCATCTCATCCTCTGTTGTCCCCTTCTCCTGCTGCCCTCAATCTTTCCCAGCATCAGGGTCTTCTCAAATGAGTCAACCCTTCACATCAGGTGGCCAAAGTTCTGGAGCTTCAGCTTCAACATCAGTCCTTCCAATGAACACCCAGGACTGATCTCCTTTAGGATGGACTGGTTGGATCTCCTTGCAGTCCAAGGGACTCTTAAAAGTCTTCTCCAACACCACAGTTCAAAAGCATCAATTCTTCGGCACTCAGCCTTCTTTACAGTACAATTCTCACTTATACATGGAAGAAAAATGGATCTCAATGATTAAAGTGCTTCTGAAATACTTCAAAATAAAAGTATAGTTTCATGGGTTTAGAAACTAGTGAAGTGGTTTTACAGTAAACAAATACATTGTCAAGTATACAATTATTTTTTACTATCAGTAGAAACTTAATCCTTTTTCTTCCTTGTAGTACATTTGGGTTTAGGCATGGCCATGGAACAAAGATTATTTGTCTTCACTGGGACTGGGTATGCATTCTTAATTGTATGATCTTTTGTCTAATTGAGAATTATGTCTCTCATGTTAATGAAACTTATATTTTTCATTTGAAAATTGAGAAAGTAGTGTTCAATTGTGCACCTCAATTATTTTTTTTCAGTTTCTACCATTTTAGCATTGCATAAATACATTTTAGCATGGATCAAATAGCCTTTTATAAACTAATCAAGAAGTTAGGAGTTATAATTATATTTTCCCTCTAAATAACAATTTACTAATTTAATCTCCTAAAACAGGTACCATAAAATGCAGACATTATTTTTAAACAAATAATTACAGATTAGTAAATTAGTTTGGGAATGGTTATCTCTAGAAGATGAGAATGGAAAATATCATGAAGGATGAAGAGAGATTTTATTTTTCTGTAATATTTACATATTTATCATGACAATGATAATGCATCATAACTTTAAAAAAATCATGTAATAGAAAACAAAAGAACTATAATTCACCCACAATGTTGGCATGATAATATAGAAAAGGACATTTTCAGAAAATATTGACAGTAATGCAAAATATTGTAATTTTTCTGGGAACAAATTTCATGATGTATACCAGAAAAACTAAAAACAGTTCTATTGCTTGAATAATTCAACATTTAGAAATTTATCCTAAAGCAATAGTTTATATTTAGTGATGAAATATAGGCATTTCCTTTGAAATCAGGAAGAAATTTATGCCCATTAATACTGCTTGCAATCAACATTTTATTGTATGTTCTAGGCAGTGCAGTAAGATACAAAAAGCCATAAGAAGCAGCTAGATTGGAAAGAAAGAAACAAAATCTTAATTACAGCTCATATGATTATCTTCATAAAAATGTATGAAAATCCACAGTTAAACTATTAGAAATAATAAAAGATTTTATCAGTGTTGGTGGATGTTAGTAAGCATTTCTACATATCAGCAATCAGAAAATATAATTTAAAAATAACCAGGCTGTCCCCTGGAACAGTGTATAGCAGCGTCTTCATTACCACAATATTTAGATTCAAAATAATCAAGAAAAGCCTAAATGCAAAGTATTAGGAAAATAGTGTAATAAATAAAGATATAGTCCAGTAATGGCATGTTGCTTCAGCCAGGGACCCTGAAGAATCCAACACTGGAATGGGAAGGAAGCAATAAAAGCAATAAATGGGAATCTGGAGGGAGATAAAGTCTCTGATGAGAGCAGTCAGAGCTGACCAAGCAAGGAGAGACAAGTGGAACAAAATTCCATGAGCTCTGGCTTTGTTATTTGCTGTCCTTCCCTCTGAATCCAGAGGTTAAGGAAACTGGTTTATCTCCTCAGAGATAGAAATTAGCCTCAGATAAAGAAAGCCATGTAGGAAGATGTGACACACATTTGGAGGATCAAATGGGAAATAAAATACAGTTTTCAAAGTTTATACATTAAAAAAAGTGACTTAGTGAATACAGATGTGTTCCCTCTCCATGTAGTAAAAAATAAATAAAACAGTCATGTTTAATATGATTCACACATTCTTTTTCAAACAATCTTGAAGAAAATAAGCAACTATGTTTTTGGGTTCTGCCTTGTTGTCGTTTAATCTATAAGCGGTGTCAGACTCTTTGTGACCCTATGAACTCTAGCCCGCCAGGCTCCTCTGTCCATGGGACTTCCCAGGCAAGAATACTGGAGTGGATTGTCATTTCCTTTTCCAGGGGATCTTCCCGACCCAGGAATCAAACCTTCTTTTCCCGCACTGATGGACGGGTTCTTTAACTTTGGGCCCCCAGGGAAACCCCATGGGTTCTGCTTAAAATAGTATTGGAGGTGACTTTTAATATTTGATTTACTTCTTTTTACTTTCTATATTTTCAATTGTTCTTCAATGAATAAATACCCCACTCTGAGTCAGAACAAGAGATTACTGTTTTTGTAATATTATTATCTCTAAACTTGCTTTTCCTTTTATTCTTTTCTGACTAGTTTAAGACTCCAAGGAAGTTATGAGTTTTTAGTCTTTTAATTTTTTCTAGGAAAAAAGAATCATCTAAGAAACAATTTTTTTTAATGTAGTTTGTACCCAACTCTTTGCAATCCCATGGACTGTCCAGTCCTTGGAATTCCCCAGGCCAGAATACTGGAGTCGGTAGCCTTTTCCTTCACCAGGGGATCTTCCCAACCCAGGGATCAAATCCTGGTCTCTGGCATTGCAGGTAGATTCTTTACCAACTGAGCTATCAGGGAAACCCTTAATTACCCAACAGAGACAGTGTTTTCAAGACAGACATTGAAAGAATAGTGGAGTTTAAAAATAATTTCATTTCTGACCCATCACAGTTTACTCCAAATCGAATAAGATGTAGGAGAGGAAATACCAGACAATTTGAAGTACATAGATATCAGGCAACAGTTGTACCTGCTGGTGTTGACCCTTTTATCACAAGAAATGTGGCTTTTTTATTTTCCCCCAATACTTCTTGGCTGAAAGACTACTTTGTCAGATAATAGTATTGCTGCATCAGTTTTCTTTTAATTAAAGTTTACGTCATTTACTTTTTTACATTTTCTCAGTTTCAGTGCATCCGTGTCCTCATATTTAGGTAGCATATAATTTGTTTTACTATCCAAACTAGCAAACTTTACCATCTATCAGGAGTATTTATTTTGTTTACTTTAATTAATTACTGCTCGACCTGGTATCATTTCCTCTTCTCTTCCTCCCACTGTATTGTCCTTTTACTCTTTAACTCCCCTTCTTTTAGACTAGGAAAAGGATTTATTCATCCACTCTCCCTCTATTAGCTTGTAGTTATATACTTCTTTATTATTATTTCTGTGGGTTGTCCTATATATTGTAATGTGCATATTTGACTTATTATAGTCTAATATAAAATAGTGCTTTTACTATTTCCCAGTCAATAACAGGACCATTGAACACATGAACTGCCTTTTCTGTGTTTACAGTCCTTAATTTTAATTCAGCATATATTTTAAATGCTTAAAATATTATTATTATTATCATTTTGGAAACATGATACTATTTTGTATTTAACTGGACATTTACACTTTTCATTTTTCTCCATAGCTTCCTGACTTTCTGTGTTGTAATCTGAGACAATTTCTTTTCTGCCTAAAGAGTTCTCTTTTTAAGTTTATTTTTAGTGGGAGTCTGGTGAGAACAAACTTCCAAATTTTGTCTGAAAATATCTATTCATTTTACCTTATTTCTCTATTTTTCACTGCATATAGAATTCTAGGTTATAGTTACTTCTTTTAGCACTTTAACAGTGTCATTGTTTGTCTTCTGGTCTTTTACCTTTCTCTGTTTCTTCTTTTTTTTTTTTTCTATTGAAAAATTAGCACCCTTATCGTTGCTACTCTGAAAATACTGTCCATTTTCTTTTTTAATTCCCTCTGTCTTCACTTAATACTTTTTTTTATCTATCTCCGATTTGTATTTTCATTCTTTTTATTATGATGGACCGAGGTGTTTCTCTTTCATATGTTTCCTTGTGGTTTGTAGTGGTTCTTGATGCCATTAGATTTGAAAACATCTTGGTTATTGTAGTTTGTTTCATTTGTATCTTTTCCTTTGGGTTGGATATTTTCAATGCCAACTGTATGTCACCCTTTTTTTTTTATTCTCCTTTCCATATTTTCCATTCTTTTTTTTCTAACTCCATACTTCAGTCCAGAATATATTCATGAAAGTCTTTCATTGTTTTTTCTAAAATCCCTAACTTATAATTATAATATCTGGAATGTGTATGATTTAGTTGATATTGTGTAAATTTTTGTTTTTTCTTGATTCAACTAATCAATTTATTTAACACCAGACATGGTGAATGAAAATAATTTTTAAACTATTCAGCCAGCCAGAGTAAGAACAGATTACCTCAAATTCAGTCAGGGTTTGAGGTGACTTGATGACCTGCAATCATTGTCAGCTCTACAGGGGATACAGCTGAACACTTGAGATGTCTACTAAAATATTCCCTATTTGGTTGTCCTGAACTCCAATTCTTTTCTTGCACACTGAGACCACTTTTCAGCCATTCTCTCCTCAGCCTCTAGCTTCTTGCCGTGCTCCTCTTACAAATTGGATGGTATCTCAGGAGATACTGGCAAAACATATCGAGGTCTCTTCTGTGCACCTTCTTTCTCTGTACAACTTGACCCCTCCTTGTTTTCTACCTCTTCCCACAAGATGGCTGGACGCTCTACCAGCAGACTTTTACTGACTGCAAAATCTCTCACTTGGTGCCATTTAAGAGCTGGCAGATTCTGTGGGTGCTGGGGCAAAATTAAGGCTTGCCTCAACTAGTTTACTTCATTCCAGGATATTGGCTTCTGACATCCTGACTGCATCACAATGTTCTCAGTGGTATCAATCATACTTTTTGTGTTTCCTTTTAGCAGCTTTTCTAGTTGGTCTTTATGGGAGTGTTGATCTGACAGAACGTATTCCCTTACAATCAAAGCGAAACTCTGTTGGTGTTGTGGCACATTCAGTAAGAAACTCCAAGTGCATACCGGCTGTCTCTAATTTTGAAACGATAAGCCTTCATAGAAATTTCAAAATAGATAATGTTCCTTTTGTCTGATTTTGACTAATGTATAGCCTAATAAACAAGAACCACAAGCATTACAGAACAGAGGAGATCTGATAGAAAGAAACCTTTGCAAAGGTGTTGGGAGGGCTTGAAGAGTAAGAAGGAAAGATGAAGTTACTAATAAATTAGCAGCTATGGGAAGCTGCTAGTGCCCTTAGGGATGAATGCAATCCAGAGCTCAAGATCATTGTTTCCCTGGGGCTGCTGGGTCACCTGTTGCTGCAACTGTTGCTTAGAATGACTGCTGTCCCACCATGTTGAGAGGTAGGGGCCTGCTTTCCTGCCGATGCTTCTGCGGTATTGAAGCTCACAGTTTCCTGGAACTGCCTTTCCTGTGGTCACTGCGTTGCCATGGCCCCTGCTGGGCCTGTGGCTGCTGCTTGCTCTGGACCCTCATTGCCTGAGTATGAATCCAGGGTCCCAGAACTGTCTGCTGCTACTCTTGAGACTACCTCTTCCTTCCTTCTTCCATTCTTCCACCTTCCAATTTCCTGTCACTTCCTCCTTTTGCTGTCATCTGAATGAAAGCTAGCTGTCAAGGAAATCTGGGAAATGTAGTTTTGAGACTTTTGGCCCCCTTGCAAAACAGAAAAGGGCACAGATGGGTGAATATGAAGCCAAGAGTCAAGTACCAGCACAGCCAGCTGGCAATAGCATAAATCAGACAGGTATGTTATTTGTGTATTTATTTCTCTATTCATTTTACAGGTAAGTTCATTGAGACTCAGATAAATGAAAAGATGTGCTCAGTATCACTTAGTATTGGTGGAAGGAATCAGACCTATTTTCCCTTTACGAGGAATTTCAAGGCTCCAACTGTAGTATAATTCTATTGTAGACAAGAAAACCAGTCCACACACTTAATGATACACACATATGCATTTAATGTTCTTTTTAAATTATATCTGAGTATAAAATACCTTTTCACCCTGTTATAATTTGTAGATCCAGATCCAAAGGTATATGTAAATAGTTAGGTCTAGTATCCCATGTTTTTCTAATAAGTGAGGTATGCTATTAGTCTAAATAGAAAGATGCTATGTAACTCACCTTCCCTATCAGGGACAGAAAACCAGGCTATGGATCCAGGTTGTTGTTGTTCAGTCACTAAGTCATGTCTGGCTCTTTACAACCCCATGGACTATAGCCTGCCAGACTCCCCAGTCCATGGGATTCTCCAGGCAAGAATACTGGAGTGGGTTGCCATGCCCTTCTCCAAGGGATCTTTCCAGCCCAGGGACCGAACCCAGGTCTCCTACGCTGCAGGCAGATTCTTTACCATCTGAGCCTCCAGAGAAGCCCTGTCCTTCACTGTCTCACAAAGTTTTCTCAGACTCATGTCCATTGAGTCCATCTCATCCTCTGTCACCCCCTTCTCCTATGGATCCAGAAGGAACATCCAAATCACACTCACAACTGCTCAGCTCCCTTGGCCATGGATGCTACACTGGATTTTGGCCCATGAGGGTAGAATTTCTGCTGGTGGGATTTCCAGAAAGAGGGGAGATGAGATGTGCAACTATCATGGCAGAAATGGATCAGGCATGATATCTACTTCCTCAGCTTAAAGTTTTATACTAGAAGACTGATATATATGTATCTGCTTGGTAGATCATAGGTCACAGACCTCCATTCTAGCTTCAAGAGAGGATGAGAACATCAGCTTCCAGCTCCTACCTTGGGAAGGGTCAGAATTCTAAGCTGGGGAATTAGTAAGCAAAAGCGGTCAAAGAGAATATCACATAGCAAAACAGACATTGAAAACCCACTTCCTGTGCCCTCAATCAGGAAAGGGATGGAGATGCATATATAGACAATGGACTTGTGGACGCAGTAGGGGAAGGAGAGCATGGGATGAATGGACAAGGTAGCTTAGACATATATACACCACCATGTGTAAAACAAATAGCTGATGAGAAGTTGCTGTGTAACACAGGGAGGCCAGCCAGGTGCCCTTTGATGATCTAGACAGGTGGGATGGGAGAAGGGGAGGAAGGTGATATATGTATAATTATGGTTGATTTGCATTGTTATATGGCAGAAACCATCACGACACTGGAAAGCAATTTTCCTCCAATTAAAAAAGAAAATCCACTTACTCCACTCTAGATCAAAAATATAACGTTCATAAAATTCATTGTATGTGGCCTTTTACAAAATTTCAGTCTTGGTAGAGGTTAACACGTCATATTCTTCCTGTTGGATTACTACTAAAACAATGAATGAAAATAGAGTGTAACTTTTCCTTTAGCAATCTTTTTACTTAGAAATATTCCTTGGATCTCTCTATAGCTATCAATAAATTTTTCTCACTACAATTTCATTTTATCTCAGACCTATTCTGTCAGAGGAAATTATTTCTTGTTCCCAGTAATATAACAGGAACTTAGACATAAAGAAATATCTCTCTGATTCAACATGTATATCCACAGTAATTTTAATACTGGAGTGAGAAAAAAAATCTGCATTTAAAATTGTTCAAATTTTGCCAGAGATTAATATGTAAAACACTTCAAAGAAAACTAATTTCCTTTCCTATAATTAATGTCTATCACAGTAGCATCTACTAATAGAATTCCTCACTTAAGGCTGAAATGTGAAAATATTGCTATACTCTATGACAGTTTTTGATCTACCCTCTATGGACTCTGCATTTAAATCACATTAAAATTATATGAGTAGATTGCTTTTTTGATATTTCTTCATGTCTATGTAAATATTGGTATCAAAGGTATTATTAATTTTCGTTCCAACTTATGGTCAGATCCTTATTTTATTCATTTCAGCGCGACTTCCCAAGTAGATCACTACACAAACTCCCAGAGCACTACACTTCTCTTCTGGATTTTCTAGTAATTAGGTCATGGAGCGAGTTAACCTGAAGAAGGCAGTGGCACCCCACTCTGGTACTCTTGCCTGGAGAATCCCATGGACCCAGGAGCCTGGTAGGCTGCAGTCCATGGGGTCGCTAAAAGCCAGACACGACTGAGCGACTTCACTTTCACTTTTCACTGTCATGCATTGGAGAAGAAAATGGCAACCCACTCCAGTGTTCTTGCCTGGAGAATCCCAGGGACAGGGGAGCTTGGTGGGCTGCCGTCTATGGGGTCACACAGAGTCGGACACGACTGAAGTGACTTAGCAGCAGCAGCAGCTAATTAATCAGAGCCCAGGTAAAGTCCCGGGACCAGTTAGGCATCCCTCTTATGGGTCAGCGAGGGAGATTCTAGCTGCTGATGCAGTAAAGTCTGCACCCATCTTGGATAAATTTTGTCAATGCCCTAAAACAAGAAGTAGGAGGTGGACACAGTGAACACAGGGAGTTCTGAGGCAATAATGGCTCTCACAGGACTACTGCAGACCCAGAATATTTCCTTCAGGTCCCTTTGCCAGATTTTCCACTCAGCTCTTTTTGAGCAGTGGACCCTCTTCCTTCTTTATAAACATTATTGCTAGACAATATCCATTTTATCCTTCTGGCTTTTTACAATTCATTTTTGATTGGGGGAGAATTACTTTACATTGTTGTGTTGGTTTCTGCCTTCTGTACAACAATGTGAAGCAACCATAAGCATAGCTTTATGTGGGCACGTG
The DNA here is from genome assembly GCA_007570785.1 of Antilocapra americana. NCBI lineage: Eukaryota > Metazoa > Chordata > Mammalia > Artiodactyla > Antilocapridae > Antilocapra > Antilocapra americana. The sequence continues at coordinate 23,517,397 of ML660201.1, read as the reverse complement.
GCTGCCCACTAGACCACTGGTGACTACATTTCCCAGCCTTCCTTGCAGTTGGATGTGGCCATGTGACCAACTTTGGGCCAATGGAACGTGAACAGAAGATACCTAAGCGGGTTCCTTCAACATCACCTTCTAAGTAAACATAAGTTGTTTGCTACTAACCTTCTCATTTGTCAGCTTCCTGAAGGCTGAGTCCTGGATGTGGCCGTGACACAGGTTTGATCACAGACACACGAACAGCCTTCTAAGGGATGACTGAACAAAAAGATGCAATAGATCACCAGCCTGGAAAACTCAGCACTATTGTGATAGAAGGGCTGTGTGATTTCATTCACTGTATTTTGAGCTATCACAGCTGCAAGTTATCTGACTGGAGTTGATTTCAGGCCTCTGGGGCAACCTTCATCCAATTTCTCTTCTGGATCTTCCCACTGCTCTTTGATTCCATGTCAATCACAAGGAGATTCTCCTTCTTGCTTTCTTCCCTGTTAGTCACTTTATTCCTTTTATGTTCCCACCACTCCCCAACAGTATTACCATTTTGTTTATAACATTTCTCCAAATCCTATTCACACAATGATTTCATTTTCCTCTCAGGAAAATAAAAATTCTTTTGTTCTTTGATATCCTTTTAAACCATGAATCAAATTTATCAGTAACTCCAAAATTATTTTCTATTTCTTTGAAGCCCAGGAGAGTTTAATCTTCAGATCATTTCAGATACGAAGGAGAACTATTTGTAATTTTTTTTTTCTGATATGTCAGAGAAAGGAAAGTAAGATGCCAAACAGCAAATTTCCATATTCAATTTATAATGCAGTACTTTTCCAATACCCATGAGTCCCTCTGCAATATCTAATTTTAAAAGCATATATTACTTATGAAATTTATAAAATGCCATAGCATGCATCCTCCACCACTGACTGAAAGAGTGCCTTTTCTTTCACAAAACACTTTTCTCATTCTTCTAATTTCCACAGCATACTAGATGGGTTTAATGAAATTCTGAAATATTAGAGCAGAGGGGAATTTAGTGGAGCAGCTGTTTTGGTTTCTCTCCTTCCAGAACAGGCCTGAGAACCAGGTTAGCTAGGCAGCTTACTCAAGCTGATGGGGTGGGGCAGTGGCAGATGAGAACTGAACCGAGTGCTTTTGCTGTAATAAAATACCTCTACCTCTCTGCATGTTTATTGCTATTGAAAGGTAATCTTGTCACTGACCGTCAGTATAAAAGCAATAGTGTTATTATAGCAATTGACAGTTTGCTGAATTTTATGACAGCCAGTATATAAATTAACACAGTTCAAAGGTCCCAGTTTAAAACTGCTGAGGCATTCAGCATTCTGAGTCCTTTTCATATCTTGTTAAAACTGCACTCTGATACACACACAGCACTGATCCACAGTCTATTTTAATTAATGTGCTCTTTACAATTGACAACCTAGCTTCTTTCACCTTTATTTCCTTCTCTCTGTTAGCAGAACATGTACTTGTTGGAAAGCCTTCTTTTTGTTTATCTATACTACACACTGCACGCTTCTCATCCTTGTCACTTTCATTCTCTATAAGAAGATGAAATATAGTTTCTTTTGATCTCCTTTTACGAAACCCGTCAATAATGGTAGCACAGTGACTGTCTTGTGGGCTGTGTGCTATGGATGTTTTTTGGTTGTTGTTTTACAGTTTAAGACTACTGATTGATTGCTTGCATATTCACTGCACTGACTCTTACATTCAGACAGCTGTTATCTGTAGTAACCAGACCTGGAAGGAAGCTTGTTTGCCTCTCCACTCTCTGTCTCAGCCAGAACAACATTATTTTGCCAATTTTATTCCTTCCTTTCCACAGTAATCACTTTCCTCTTATTTTTCCCAAGTCGTCCGTTTCACAGTACTCATGAGCCTCTCTAAATAACTCAAGATTGTCATGACATTCCCTGAAGGTAACAGGAGGGACATCTCATATGTATAGGCATCTTGACTTGATGTCCTTTCATTCCCACAGGTAGGGCTAGATACTGTCCTTGCCACTATCCTGTGGCCTTTCATCCCCCCCCACCCTGCATCTCCAAAACTGAGAGTGTTGTTTGGTCCCCGTACTTTGTTTATTCTATTGTTGGGGGCAACACAGGAGACCTAGATAATTATATACTATATAATCTGAAAAATCAGTGCTTACATTTCAATTGCCAATGTTACATTTCAAACTTCATTTTAAACAAAGAAGTTAAAAATGCCATGAAGAAAATGAAGGTCTCTGACTACTCCCCAAATCTCATCACTAATACTCCTTCCCAGAGACATCCTCTATCAAGCAGTCATTAAATATCATTCCAACCCAATTCCTACATTTTTAAACATAAATGCCCTTGTTTAAACCATATATGTTGTATTGGATTGTGAGGTATCTATTTACACAAATGGTAGCGTGGAGAAATTATCATCTTGCAATTTGTTTTTTCCCAATCATCATTATGCTTTTTAAGATCTATCTATAATACTTCAAGATTAACTGATATATATATATATATATATATATATATATAATTCTCTTGTGTGATTATAGTCGATTTTATTTAGTCATTTTCATCTGGAAATACACTCATGCTGTTTCTGATTTTTTACTATTACCCCAAATGCTGCAGTGAACACACTTAATTATGTCACTAAATTTTATATATATATATATATATATATATATAGTGAAAGTCAGTCAATCGTGTCTGACACTTTGCAACCCCATGAACGGTACAGTCCACGGAAATCTCCAGGCCAGAACACTGGAGTGGGTAGCCTTTTCCTTCTCCAGGGAATCTTCACAACCCAGGAATCTAATCCAGGTCTCCTGCATGTAAGTGGATGTTTTACCATCTGCTGAACAGCTCTATGAAAACCTATAAGTCCTTCTAGAACTAACACCCAAAAAAGATGTCTTTTTCATTATAGGGGACTGGAATGCAAAAGTAGGAAGTCAAGAGATACCTGCAGTAACAGGCAAATTTGGCCTTGGAGTACAAAATGAAGCAGAGCAGAAGCTAACAGAGTTTTGCCAAGGGAATGCATTGGTCATAACAAACACCCTCTTCCAAAAACACAAGAGAAACTCTACACATGGACATCACCAGATGGTCAACACCAAAATCAGATTGATTATATTCTCTGCAGCCAGAGATGGAGAAGCTCCATACAGTCCGCAAAAACAAGACCAGGAGCTGACTATGGCTCAGATCATGAACTCCTTATTGCCAGATTCAAAGTTAAATTGAAGAAAGTTGAGAAAACCACTAGACCACTCAGGAATAATCTAAATCAAATACCTTATGATTTTATAGTGGAAATTACAAATAAAGTCAAGGGATTAGATCTGATAGACAGAGTGCCTGAAGAACTATGGACAGAGGTTCCTGACATTGTACAGGAGGCAGGGATCAAGACCATCCTCAAGAAAAAGGAATGCAAAAAGGCAAAATGGTTGTCTGAGGAGGCCTTCCAAATAGCTGTGAATAGAAGAGAAGCTAAAGGCAAAGGAAAAAAGGAAAGATATACCCATTTGAATGCAGATTTCCAAAGAATAGCAAGGAGAGATAAGAAAGCCTTCCTCAGTTATCAGTGCAAAGAAATAGAGGAAAACTGAAGAGAAACTAAAAAGCCTCTTGATGAAAGTGAAAGAGGAGAGTGAAAAAGTTGGCTTAAAGCTCAACATTCAGAAAACTAAGATCATAGTATCTGGTCCCATCACTTCATGGCAAATAGATGGGGAAACAGTGGAAACAGTGTCAGACTTTATTTTGGGGGGCTCCAAAATCACTGCAGATGGTGATTACAGCCATGAAATTAAAAGACGCTTATTCCTTGGAAGGAAAGTTATGACCAACCTAGACAGCATATTAAAAAGCAGAGACATTACTTTGCCAACAAAGGTCCATCTATTCAAGGCTATGGTTTCTCCAGTAGTCATGTATGGATGTGAGAGTTGGACTGTGAAGAAAGCTGAGCTCTGAATAATTGATGCTTTTGAACTGTGGTGTTGGAGAAGACTCTTGAGAGTCCCTTGAACTGCAAGGAGATCCAACCAGCCCATCCTAAAGGAGATCAGTCCTGGGTATTCATTGGAAGGACTGATATTGAAGCTGAAACTCCAATACTTTGGCCACCTGATGCAAAGAGTTGACTCATTGGAAAAGACCCTGATGCTGGGAAGGATTGAGGGCAAGAGGAGAAGGGGACGACAGAGGATGAGATGGCTGGATGGCATCACCGACTCGATGGACATGAGTTTGGGTAGACTCTGGGAGTTGGTGATGGACAGGGAGGCCTGCCATGCTGAAATTCATGGGGTCGCAGAGTCAGACACAACTGAGCGACTGAACTGAACAGAATGGGAAAGACTAGAGATCTCTTCAAGAAAATTAGTGATACCAAGGGAACATTTTATGAAAAGATGGGCACAGTAAAGGACAGAAATTGTATGGACCTAACAGAAGCAGAAGATATTACAAGGTGGCAAGAATATATAGAAAAACTATACTAAAAGATCTCAATGAACCAGGTTACCATGATAGTGTGATCTCTCACCTAGAGCCAGACATCCTGGAGTGTGAAGTCAAGTGGGCCTTAGGAAGCATCACCATGAGCAAAGCTAGTGGAAGTGATGGAATTCTACCTGAGCTATTTCAAATCCTAAAAGATGATGCTGTGAAAGTGCTGCTCTCAATATGCCAGCAAATTTGGAAAACTCAGCAGTGGCCACAGGACTGGAAAAGATCAGTTTTCATTCCAATGCCAAAGAAAGGCAATGCCAAAGAATGTTCAAACTATCACACAATTGTACTCATCTCACACGCTAGCAAAGTAATGCTCAAAATTCTCCAAGCCAGGCTTCAACAGTACATGAACTGTGAACTTCCAGATATTCAAGCTGGTTTTCGAAAAGGCAGAAGAACCAGAGACCAAATTACCAACATCCTCTGGACCATCAAAAAAGCAAGAGAGTTCCAGAAAAGCAGCTACTTCTGCTTTATTGACTACACCAAAGCCTTTGACTGTGTAGATTACAACAAACTGTGGAAAATTCTTAAAGAGACGGGAATATCAGACCACCTTACTTGCCTCCTGAGAAAATGCATGCAGGTCAAGAAGTGACAGGACTGGACCTGGAACAACAGACTGCTTCCAAATTGGAAAAGAAGTGTGTCAAGGTTTTATATTATCACTGTGCTTATTTAACTTATATGCAGAGTACATCATGTGAGATGCCATTCTGGATGAAGCACAAGATGGAATCAAGCTTGCCAGGAGAAATATCAGTACTCAGATATGCAGATGACACAACCCTTATGGCAGAAAGAAAAGAACTAAAGAGCCTTTTGATGAAAGTGAAAGAGGAGAGTGAAAAAGTTGGCTTGAAACTCAACATTCAGAAAACTAAGATCATGGCATCCAGTCCCATCACTGCATGGCAAATAGGTATGGAAACAATGGAAACAATGAGAGAGTTTCTTTTTGGGGGCTCCAAAATCACTGCAGGTGGTGACTGCAGCCATGAAATTAAAAGACACTCCTTGGAAGGAAAGCTAGGACCAACCTAGATAGCATATTAAAAAATAGAGATATTACTTTGCCAACAAAGGTCTGTGTAGTCAAAGCTATGGTTTTTCCAGTAGTCATGTATAGATGTGAGATTTGGACCAAAAAGAAAGATGAATGCCAAAGAATTGATTCTTTTGAACTGTGGTATTGGAGAAAACTCTTGAGAGTCCCTTGGACTGTAAGGAGATCCAACCAGTCCATCCTAAAGGAGATCAGTCCTGGGTGTTCATTGGAAGGACTGATGCTGAAGCTGAAACTCCAATACTTTGGCTACCTGATGTGAAGAACTGACTCGAGAACTCAACATGCGAGACAGCAAAAGGAACGCAGATGTATAGAATAGACTCGTGGACTTTGGGGATGAGGGTAAGGGTGGGATGATATGGGAGAAGGGCATTGAAGCATGTTAATTGTCATGTGTCTAATCAATCGCCAGCCCAGGATTGATGCTCGGGGCTGGTACAGCGAGATTTCCCGGGGGGGAGGGAGGAGGGAGGGGGGTTCCGGAGGGGAAGCATATGTAAACCCATGGTGATATCATGACAATGTATGGCAAAAACAATAAAAAAGAAAAGAAAAGACCCTGATTCTGGGTGGGAGGGGAAGGGGGTAACAGAGGATGAGATGATTGGATGACATCACCAACTCTATGTACATGAATTTGAGCAAGCTTCAGGGGTTCATGATGGACAGGGAAGCCTGGTGTGCATTAGTCCCTAGGGTAGGCAAAGAATCGGACATAGCTGAGTGACTGAACTGAACTGATATATATGGAGCTCGATTCCTGGGTCTGGAAGATCCCCTGAAGACGGAAATAACAACTCACTCCAGAAATCTTAGCTGTGGAATCCCATGGACTGAGAAACCTGGTGGGCTCTGATCCATGGGGTCACAGTGAGTCAGACACAACTGAAGCAACTTGAGCACAAAGAGAGAGAAAGAATTAAAACGGTAAAATAATGGGCCAAAAGGATGTATGAATTTCCATTTATTTACTTGTCAAACATCTTTCCAAACAGGACATGTAAACTTTCACTCTCAAGGGTAGTGTATGAGAATACAGTTTCTCCACTTACTTCCCAAAATAAATGTAAATAGACTTCCAAAAATGATATATTAACACTATGATTTTAACTTGCATTGTTCTGATTATTTCCTATTAGGAATTGGAAATATTTGCTATTATTTTGAATTATTGTCAGTTAATGAACACATGAAGTGGCAGACATAACCTTGATTTAAAGCCTAAAATACCTCAATTTTCCTTTAAATGTAAGAAAGTCTCATTCATTCATTCATTCCTTTACTTCTCTTTATTGAATGTCTTCCAAGTTCCCGAGCCTGCACCAGTGCCTAGAGTTAGAATGTTGCACAGCAGCACTGTTCCCTGAAGGAACATACTGTCTTGAGGGAGAAACGGATATGTAAACAAGTAGTCACCAGGAAATGGCAAGCCACTCCAGTATTCTTGTCTGGGAAATCCCATGGGCAGAGGAGCCTGGCAGGCTACAGTCCATGGGGTGGCAGAGTTGAACTTGACTGGGCGGCTGAGCACACACTGCAAAGTCAGATGAGTGCCAATTTAGAGGACTCCGAAAGGACAGAGAAGGACAGTCATGATGCCTACATAGGGATTATCCAGAAAAAATGTGAGGTTAATGGAGGGGAGATTGATGAAGGCTAGAGAAGAAGTGAGCCAGGTGTAAGAACATGTGCAGACGCGTGGAGACCACGGAGCGTGGCAGATCCTCAGTCCTGTCATGGAAACAGACTGTCTGTTTGGGAGCAAAGCTAGATATTGTCTGGTGTTGGATCACGGCTCAACTCTTGTGAGTCTCAAGAAGAGTTCTTGATACCAGTCAGGAGTTTCAGGGGCTCTTGCAAATAGCAAGGATGATTTTTTATCTGTCCACACCTGTGCTTTATCACCTCACCCCGGTACTTGCCCTATCAATGAAGCAGGAACCTGTTCCTCAATGGAGCATCTAATCTCAAAAAGTGGAGAACAGAGGCAAGATTTTTCAGTGGCTTATTCCCACCTATGATTTATTCAAGAGAAGCAGAGGCAAATTATTATTAGTTCAGCAGCTGTATCTTATTAACACAAGGCAGTAGGGTATTATTATCATCAAATTGAAATGATCAGTATATGTTGTTACTTTTGCTTTTCTTTGTAATAGATTTTTCTAATCATAAATAGTCTGATATCTTTCTTCTCTTTTCTCTCTTTTTTTTTAAAAAAAAGGAACCTGGGATAATTACATATCAAATTTTAGAAACTATTTTAAGTGCTAGAAAGCATCTCATCATTTGTCCCATAAGAATTACAGTTTATAGAATGTATTACAAGCTATTCTGTCAACCTGTCTGCAACTTTAAACTCTTAAAACCTAAGCTGAGAATTTTGTAGCAAAAATCTTTCACAAAAGCACTGTTCTCTGACTCTAGAAAGTAGCCAGATTTGGGAGTGAAAAGAAAATTAGAGTGTAGAAATAGAGGGCATGGTGCTTTGTAATGCATTTATCCAGGTTTTTCCTACAGAGTTTCTTCCTAATGAGACATTGTGGTAACCAGGGTCGCAAGTTGAGGAAAGGTTAAACTGTTTATCTTCATTATCAAGAGTCCTGGGGAACTTAATAAGGCTCAAGGCACATGCTGAACGGCTTCTGTCCTACATAATCGAGAGTGCTATACTTCCAACCAAGATAAAATCCTCAGATTATATTTTTAAGATATTTCTGTGAATGCATACTATACTTTCAGAGGATTGATTAAGCTTGGTACAAGCCCTCTTGTCTGAAAATGTAACATCATGTCTGATAAGAGTTCAGTTTGTCCAATCCAAAACGGAAGAATCTATTTTCTTTTAAATTGATCAATGAATTATAAGATAATGTTTTACAAGCTGAAAACAAGTTCATTATTTTTATCTTAGTAATAATCATAAACTGTCTCTTCTCTGAATTGTGAAGATGATGCAGCGAAGCTATGATCAGTCACTAGACCAACTGTAGTGTGTCTTCCCTGTAATGAGGGTGAGTTCATTGAGATCCAGCCCTCAGCATTTGCTAGTTTCTTTCTGTGTCCACTCTACATAGGGGAGACTGCCGACTCTGGTGAAGCTGTAATCTGAGGCTTACACTCAGTTGAAGTTAAATGAGCTTCAGTCTATAACTGCTTTATGGAAGGTATCATCGACAGATGTCTGCCACATGTTAACACCCAGTTAGGGATTCCATTATTCATAAACATTCTTCTCAGCTGGGCGAAAGGGGAGAGGTTGACTGGTACTAACAGTGGGTTTATAGATTTTGAGATGATTAGTATGTCTGAGTATTCCAGGCTAAATAAAAGTAATTCAAGTTGTCGCTGATCAATGGTGTGTCAAAAATCCCTTAAAAATGGGAACATCTGCTTTTTTATCCATCCATCCAAGACATTCATGCATCCACCTACCCACTCATCCCTGCATTCATTCATTAACAGGGCATACAAACGAATTGAGTATTTATTCTATGCCAACCATGTGAGTGTGCGTGTAAGTTGCTTCAGTCATGTCTACTCTTTGCATCCCTATGGCATATATCCTGCCTCTGTCTATAGGATCGTCCTGCATAGAATACTGGAGTGGTTACTCTATCCCTTCTCCAGGGGATCTTCCTGACCCAGGGATTGACCCTGGGTCTCTTATGTTTCCTGCATTGGCAAGTAGGTCCTTCACCTCTGGTGCCACCTGGAAAGCCCTGTGCCTTCCAAATGAAGCTACATTAGTACATAAGCATAAACTCTTACCTTCCTGAACTTCGAAGGGAGGGGAGGATAAAGAGATTACCAGAGGAAACAGCTGGTACAATGGCCAGGACATGTGCAAAAGTAATACATTTTGAGGACCTAAAAGAAGTTTGGCAAAGCGGGGCTATGGTGTACAAACTAGAAAATCATATTCCTACAAAGGCATATTCTACTGATCTACAATCAGTTTGACTGCAATAAGGCTGACAGAGTCAAGGTTTTTTGGACTTTCTGATGTGGTAGGCAGTATCTTAAATACCTTGTACCTATTAACTGAGACCTTGCCGGTCAAGGTGTGGCCAACAGAATAGGTAAGAGCAGCATTACCTGGAACTTGTGAGAAATGAAGAATCTCAGGTTCATCCTAGATCGGATGAATCAGAATCAATGTTTTAATGAAAGCCCAGGTGATTCTCGAGTATGTGAACAATTACCAAGAATTAGATGAAGAGATGATGCTGTGAAAGTGCTGCACTCAATATGCCAGCAAATTTGGAAAACTCAGCAGTGGCCACAGGACTGGAAAAGGTCAGTTATCATTCCAATCCCAAAGAAAGGCAATGCCAAAGAATGCTCAAACTACCACACAATTGCATTCATCTCACACGCTAGCAAAGCAATGCTCAAAATTCTTCAAGCCAGGCTTCTGCAATATGTGAACCGTGAACTTCCAGATGTGCAATCTGGGTTTAGAAAAGGCAGAGGAACCAGAGATCAAATTACCAACATCCACTGGATCATCGAAAAAGCAAGAGAGTTCCATAAAAGCAGCTACTTCTGCTTTTTGACTATGCCAAAGCCTTTGACTGTGTGGATCACAACAAACTATGGAAAATTCTGAAAGAGATGGGAATACCAGACCACCTGACCTGACTCCTGAGAAATGTGTATGCAGGTCAAGAAGCAACAGTTAGAACTGGACGTGGAGCAACAGACTGGTTCCAAATAGGGAAAGGAGTACGTCAAGGCTGTATATTGTCACCCTGCTTATTTAACATATATGCAGAGAACATCATGCGAAATGCCAGGCTAGATGAAGCACAAGCTGGAATCAAGATTGCCAGGAGAAATATCAATAACCTCAGATATGCAGATAACATCACCCTTATGGCAGAAATCAAAGAAGAACTAAAGAGCCTCTTGATGAAAGTGAACGAGGAGAGTGAAAAAGTTGGCTTAAAACTCAACATTCAGAAAACTAAGATCATGGCATCCGATCCCACTTCATGGCAATTAGGTGGGGAAACAATGGAAACAATGAGAGACTTTATTTTCTTGGACTCCAAAATCACTGCAGATGGTGACTGCAGCCATGAAATTAAAAGACGCTTGCTCCTTGGAAGAAAAGCTATGACCAACCTAAATACTGTATTAAAAAGCAGAGACATTACTTTGCCAACGAAGGTATGTCAAGTCAAAGCTATGGTTTTCTCTGTAGTCATGTACGAATGTGAGATTTGGACCATAAAGAAAGCTGAGCACTGAAGAATTGATGCTTTTGAACTGTGGTGTTGGAGAAGACTCTTGAGAGTTTCTTGGACTACAAAGAGACCCAACCAGTCTATCCTAAAGAAAATCAGTTCTGAATATTCATTGGAAGGACTAATGCTGAAGCTCAGACTCCAATACTTTGGCCACCTGATTTGAAGAACTGACTCATTTGAAAAGACCCTGATGCTGAGAAAGGTTGAGAGCATGAGAAGAAGGGGACAATAGAGGATGAGATGATTGGATGGCATCACCAACTCAATGGACATGAGTTTGAGTAAGCTCCAGGAGTTGGTGATGGACAGGGAAGCCTGGTGTGCTGCGGTCCATGGGGTCACAAAGAGTTGGACACGAATGAGCAACTGAACTGAACTGAAGACAAGAGACATTTAGAATTGTCAGCTGTTCACCACAGATCAGGAAAAGAAACTTCTATAAGAATAAGTATCTTGCCTAAGATCAACACTTAGCAAATATAGGGGAAGAATTTGTATTTGGAGATAGTCTTTTCTTAAAATATTTGTTACTTGTTTATTTGTCTGCATCAGGTCTTAGTAGCGGCAGATTGTGGCATTACGTGGGGTCTTTTGTTCAGTGAGCAGACTCAACAGTTCTGGGCATGGGCACCTGTGATCTTAGTACCATAATAGATCAGCGGTCAAACCTGTGTCCCCTGCATTGCAAAGTGGTTTCCTAAGCATGGGACTACCAGGGAAGTCCTGAGACTCAAGGTTATTCAGGTTAAATGAAGTCATCATGACGGGGCCCTAACCCAGTAGAACTGGTCACTTTAATGCAGAAGTACTCACAAAGGAAGGGTCACATGAGAACACAGTCAGAAGGGATTTCCTGATCACACAGTAGTTCTCTTCTTTTCATAAGAAACCTATATCCTGCTCAGCATAGTGCCTATAGTAGTAATGTAGCATTAGTTGCTCAGTCGTGTCCAACTTTTTGCAACCCCATGGACTGTAGACCACTAGGCTCCTCTGTCCATGGGATTCTCCCGGCAAGAATACTGGAGTGGGTTGCCATTCTCATCTCCAGGGGATCTTCTTGACCTAGGGATCGAACCCAGGTCTCTCCTATTGTAGGCAGGTATACCAGTTTATATCCCCACCAACTGTGTAGAAGGGTTTCCTTTCTTCCATGACCTCCCCAGCATTTATTCTGTGTAGCATTTTTCATTAGGGCCATTCTAACTGCTGCCAGGGGACACTGTTCTTTGGATGGGTACTTCTGTAATAATCAGTGATTTGGGGCATCTAATCTGATGGTTTTCTTTGAAATGATACAAGGACAGTGTATATGCTGAAATTGGCATCGTGTAAGTCAGCCCTATTTTGTGGGGCTGTTCTCTGCCCCGGGACATTTTTTGAGGGCAGGAGATGTTTATAGCCCTGCAGGCCTTGTGAAGAGCAAGTTCTGAGCAGCAGTGGTTTTTAAGTTGTAGTTTCAGAACACAACCACAAGGAGACAGCACTTCCTCATGCCCCACTCTGGTTACTGGTGAAAAAGGAGACAGGGAAAGCCGTGTGCTCTGTTGTGAATGTGTGGAATGTGTTAGCACCAACACCAGAAGGCTTGTGCTCCTTTCCTTCATTCCTCTTACCGTTTACAATCCACAGAAATAGCATCATCTGCCAAACCTCCCTCCTGAGGATGCTGTGAATCTGGGTGAGGTACTATGAAAAAAAGGAGGTTGGAGCTGGGAATCCCAGCAGCTGGAGATGTGAAGACCAGGGGACTTTTCAAAGCTCTTCCATCCTAGAGTGTGCACCATCCTTGGGGTGCCTTTTGATTGGTTCAGCTATGCTTGCGTGCTAAGTCGCTTCAGTCGTGTCCAACTCTTTGCATCCCCATGGACTGCAGCCAGGCAGGCTCCTCTGTCCACGGAATTCTCCAGGCGAGAATACTGGAGTGGGTTGCTATTCCCTTCTCCAGAGGTTCTTCCCTGCTAAGCATCAAACCCGTGTCTCTTATGACTCCTGCATGGGCAGGTGGGTTCTTTACCATTAGTGCCACCTGGGACATCCTCAGGTGTAGGAAGGGCCAACTGGATCTGGAGTTTGTGGTGCTATCTGGAGGGGGACCAGGCACTCCAGGTCCAACGGAGGTTCGTTTGCCGCCCATTCCCCCAGCTCCCTCGGCCTTAGGACAGTCCAGCCTTGGGACTGGAGCCTGCACGGGTCCAGGTTTGTGACACCAGCCCAGGTCCCCAAGGCCTGAGGGGATATCATAGGCTTTGCTTTCTGCCTTTTTTAAAAAATTGCATTATTATTTCATGTTTGAGTATCATTTAATTACACTGTAGTTTTTCTTTGCAATGTCAGCAAACGCGATTTAGTTCTAGATATATTTTCAACTATTAATTTCACAATCTTTTTTTAATGAGATTGTGACAGTGTTGAGTACAGTTCCTATGCCCTACGGTAGGTCCATGTTGATTATCTATTTCGTATATATTTGTATGTGTATATTAATCTCAAACTCCTAATTTCTTCTCTTCCCCACATGTTTCCTCCTTGGGAGCCATAGCTTGTTTTTTAAGTCCTTGAGTCTCTTTCTCTTTTGGAAATTAGTGCATTCCTATCAGATTTTACATTCTACCCATAGGTAGTATCCTGGGCTATTATCTTTCCTGTCTCACTCAGTTCACTTACTGCGTGATCATCCTGAGTTCCCCCAAATTGCTGCACATGACACTATGTCCTGCTATTTGACGTCTAAGCAATATTCCCCTGTCTGTGTTGCCACGGGTAGTTTACCCGCTCATCTCTGGTTGGACATTTTGTTGCTTCCGGCTCACGACTGTTGTCGGGACTGCTGCAGTGGATGGTGGAGTGCAGTTATCTTCATGCATTGTAGTTTTCTGTGGATATATCCAAGAGTGGGATTATCTGATCACAAGGTAGCCCTTTTTTTTCTTTTGTCAGAAACCTGTCTACTGGTCTGCAAAGTGCCTGCAGCAGTTTAAGTTCCAAACAACAGTGCCGGAGGTTCCCCGCCACCCCCCTCAGCCCCCTACCCCCCCCCCCCCCCCCCCCCGGCCCCCCCGACCCCCCACGCTCCCCCGCCAACGGCTTCTGCAGCATTTATTGTATGCAGTGTCTTTGCTGATGGTCATTCTGACTGCTGTGAGGGAACACCTCGCTGATCTTTGGATGGATGTGTGCTGCGTGCTTAGTCGCTTCAGTTGTGTTAGACTCTTTGCGACCCCATGGGATCCTTCAGGCAAGAACACGTGCCCTCCTCTAGGGGATCTTCCCAATCCAGGGATCGAACCCGTGTCTCATGTCTCCTGCACTGGCAAGTGTGTTCTTGACCACTAGCGCCACCTGGGAAGCCCCTTGGATGGGTACATCTCTACAACTGGTGGTTTACGGGCATCTAAACTGGTGTTTTTCTTTAAAATGGTGCAGGGACAATGTAGTTGCTGAAACTGACATCTTGTAAGTCGTCCCTTTTTCAAGTTCTTCTTCTACTGCCCTTGAGGGCAGGGGATATTTACAGTCCTTTTAACCTGCGAGGGCTTCCCTGATAGCTCAGTTGGTAAAGAATCCGCCTGCAACGCATGAGACCCTGGTTCGATTCCTGGGTTGGGAAGATCCCCTGGAGAAGGGATAGACTACCCACCCCAGTCTTTTGGGGCTTCCCTTGTGTGGCTCAGCCAGTAAAGAATCTGCCTGCAATGCCGGGAAACCTAGGTTCAATCCCTGGGTTGGGAAGATCCCCTGGAGAAGGGAAAGGCTACCCACTCCAGCATTCTGGCCAGGAGAATTCCATGGACTGTATAGTCCATGGGGTTGCAAAGAGTCAGACATGACTGAGCGACTTTGACTTCACTCCAACCTGTGAACAGCAAGTTCTGACGTTTTAAATTGTAGTTGTTGGATATTTCCACAAGGTGGCAGCACTTCCTCATGCCCCACTCTGGTTACCGGAGAAAAGGAAAAGGTGGAGAGTCTGTCCTAGGGTGTGAGTATGGAATGTGTTAGCACAAACACCAAAAGGCTTGGGTCGCTTTCCTTCATCCCTTTTACCCTTCGCAGTCCACACAAATAGCTTCAGCTGCCTAACTTCCTTCCTGAGGGTAATGTATATACCACGTAAGCAACTGTGAAAACAGCCTAGAGCTGAGAACCCAGCAACGGGAGGTGTGAAGACCAGGGGACTTTTCAAAGCTCTTCCACCCCAGAGGGTGCACCATCCTTCAGGTGCCCTACACTTGGTTTAGGGGTAGGAAGAATCAACTGGATCTGGACTTTGTGGTGCCATCCCGAGGGAGACCAGGCACTCCAGGCCCAAAAGAGGTTCATTTACTGGCATATCCTCTCCAGATCTCACAGCCTGTGGACAGGCCAGCCTTGGGAATGGAGCCTGAATGGGTCCAGGAGTGCAACACCAGTCCAGGTCCCCAAGGCCTGATGGAATATAGGCAGCGTTGATTTCTGCCCCCGTTTAAAGATTACATTATTTTTTCACTCTTGAGTATAGTTTATTGACACTGCTCTTTTTCTTTAACGTATACAGCAGTGTGATTCATTTCTAGATATACATGTGACTATTCGTGCCACCATGCTTTCTTATGATTTTGTGACAGTAAACAGTGTTGAGTATCGTTCCCGTGAACTACCCTATAAATCCACATTGATTATCTATATCATACGGTGGTGTGTGTATATATTAATCTCAACCTCTTGATTAATCCTTTTCCACACATGTTTCCTCTATGGGAACCATCAGCCTGGTTTCTAAGTCCTTGAGTCTCTTTTTGTTTTGGAAATGAGTGCATTCCTATCAAATTTTAGATTCTACCTATCGGTGATATCCTAAGCTATTATGTTTCTTATCTCTCTATTCACTTATTGCATGATCATCTCGAGTTTCCCTGTCTTTTTGCACATGGCAGCATGTCGTGCTGTTTTGTAGCTGAGTGATATTCTATTGTATGTATGTTCCACAGGTTGTTAATCCATGTATCTTTGGATGGACATTGGTTGCTTCTGGGTCATGGCTATTGTCAGTAGTGCTATAATGAATATTGGGGTGCAGTTATCTTTGCGAATTATTATTTTTTCTGGATATATTCCAGAAATGGGATCATCTAATCATAGATCACTCTCTTGTTTTATAAAAACTCTCTCTACTACTCTGCATAGTGCCTGTACAAGTTTATGTTCTAAACAACTGTGCAGGAGGTTGGTGTGTGTGTGTGTGTGTGTGTGTGTGTGTGTTTCCTCCATGATCGCCTCAGCATTTATTGCATGCAGGGTTTTTGTTGATGGCCATTCTGACTACTGCCAGGGGACAGTTTGTTGATCTTTGGATGGGTACTTCTCAAATAATTAATGATATTGGGGATCTAATCTGCTGTTCGTCTTTGAAATGGTGCAAGTATAATACATCTGCTGAAACTGGCATTTTGGAAGTCCTCCTTCTTTACCTTCTTATTCCACAGCCCTGCCTCGGGACATTTCTTGAGGGCAGGGGATGTTTACAGCCCTACAGGCCTAGTGAATAGCAAGTTCTGAGCACTGGTGGTTTTAAAGTTGCAGTTGCGAGATGTGTCCACAAGGTGGCAGCAGTTCCTCATACCCTATTCTAGTTACTGGTGAAAAGGGAGACTTAGGGAAAATAGTGTGAAATGTTCCCGCAGAAATACTTGTAGGTTTGTGTCACTTTCCTTCATCCCTCTTACACTTTACAGCCCAGAAAAGCACCATCATCTGTCAAATCTTCCCACTGAGGGTGCTGTATACCAGGTGGGCAACTGTGAAAAAAGGAGGCTGGAGCTGGGAAGCTCAACAGCAGGAGAAGTTTTCAAAGCTCTTCCATCCCAGAGGGTGCACCATCCTTCAGGTGCCCTATCCTTGGTTCAGGTGAGGGAGAGTCGACTGGATCTGGACTTTGTGGTGCCATCCCGAGGGGGGACCAGGGACTCCATGTCCAAGAGGGAGTTCATTTTCTGACACCTCCTCTCCAGGTCTGTTAACCTTAGGTCAGTCCAGTCTTGGAAATGAAGCCTGCATGGGTTCAAATTTGTCACACCACCCCAGGTCCACAAGACCTTAGTGAAATATAGTGAGCTTTTCTTTCTTCTTTAAAAAAAACAAAAACGCTGCTTTTGAGTTAGTGATTTATAACATTTGCATCTTTAAGGCTCCGTTACTTCTAAACCCCATAAAGGACAGTCCCTTTTTTCCAGCTTCTAGAGGCCACTCATACCCCTTGGCTCACTCACACCCTCTTCCTCCTTCAAAGGCAACCAGGCTGGTCTGAGTACTTCTCCTGCTGCCATCTCTTTTTCTCTCTCTTCTACCTTTTTCTCTACATTTACGACTTCCTCTGATACATGGGAAGAACTCGATAATCGTGGTTAGTCGTTCTAGTTTAAGGTTAGCTAATTACCACACTTAATTTTCCTTTGCCATGTAAGGTACCATATTACTATGTCTGGGAATTAGGCCGTGGACATCTCTGGGGGAACATCATTGCACCTACTGTAAATAGATAGATGTAAGGATCGATAGATAAAATTAGATAGTTTGGTACATAGATCATTAGCAGAGAGATATTCTTCCTTCAGAACATATTTGTGAGGTAGGTAGCAGTGGTTTTATGAATGGGGCACATTCAAGATTTAGGCAGTATAGAACAAGTAATTTATTAGGTTTTAATTTGGGCCATCAAAATAGTAGATGCAGATTCCTGGAAGCTGGTTACATCCAAGAAAGGTACATTGGACTGGGCAATAAAGAACTGGATATATATTCGCTGAGGCAGGAAGGAACCTTTATGAAAGGAGGAACAGAGCAGAGGTCATGAATACAACAGAGGGCAAGAAGCAGCTCTAGTGGAACAGAACGTCCTTTGGTAGATACCGATAAAAATTTGGCCAGAAAGCATGATACAGTTCTGCTCACTCTTACAGTTAGATAGGGAGTGCTAATTTAAAACAAATCCAAGTATATGGTGTGTGAATTATCCTGGGGATTCAGAAAACTGCTGGCAATCAGTAGGGGATTCGATAGAACCATAACACACGACATCACCGTGTTTATAGGACAGAAACTGTCTAATACATGCAATTTGCTGTGGTTCACCCTAAACGCCTGTAGAGGGTCATTATTTCTTAGTAATGGTGGTGGGAGGTGAGGAGAAGATGGGGGTATTTTGTGGAACGTCATTCTTTAAAACTACCACAAGAGGGCGGTAAGGAATCATGCTTTATGTACACAAGGCAACAATGGCTTTTTTTCTTTACACACAAAAATTATTTGTGGAATGTGTTATAAAATGGAGCATTGAAAAATGCTTTTTTCTCATTTATATTTGTTAATCATGTTTAAAATAGCACTGTTTGCATCCTCAGAGTGTACTGGGTGCTAACTGGACATCGTTCATGCAGAGAACACCGCATAAAACACGCTTCTCCATTTTCCATATGTGTGTCTGGGCACACTTAAAATGCAACAGATTCATACATAAATTATAAGCACCTCATCACTGTTAAACTTCTAATCCATAATGAGAAATTGAAAAGAATTTAAAATGGCGAAATCTCTATGTTAAATCCATTTCCCCTTCCTGTTTATGAAATGAAATACTGAAGGGAACTTCAAGGGAGTAGACTCTTGGTTCATGCTCAAAGGTAAGTCAAGCTTCTACTGTTTACTGTTCCTACTGACCCTGACCAAATTGCTCAACTCTGCTGGGATCTGAATTGTGTATCTAGAGGATTAAGCAGTGCCACCCAGCGTTTTGGACTTAGACACACCTACCAGAACTGGCTATGGCATTCATCCTGTGTCCTTTTTAATTACAATGGTGACCTCCATTCCGCAAAAGGAAGCCTCGGAGGCTTGGAAACCTGGTTATTCTATCCTTTTTATATCGATTTTCCTTTTTCCCCCATTTCTCTTGTTTATAACAAAAATTGACAAGCTTTTTAATTGGGCTATATTTAATTTCTCTAGAATCTTCTGAGTCTTCTTCCTTGTTTGTGCACGCGTGTCTGAGTGTGTCTGTGTGTGGGGCTGGGTGCATGTGTGCATTCCTGTTGGGTACATGGGTTTTTGCCTAAGGCGTGTCCGTGCACGTCTGTGTCCATGTTGGTGTTCATGTTCGCTGCACGTGTGCGTGTGTGTGTCGCACATGTGAGAGTGCTTCATTGTGTGTCTGGATGAAGTATGTGTGTGCGTGGACATACATTGGATGCTAGGTATCAAAGCGTTTACATTCATGTGTGTGAGGGGAAGTGTGCATTATGGTCAGTTCACATGCGATATGTGTGCCCATGTGTGTGCTGGTAGGTGTATTTGTGTACATGGGCATGCTCTTGATTTGCATGTCTGTGGATATTTGTGACATTTTGGTGGGTAGACAGGGAGACACAAGTTACATTTGTGTGTATGTGTGTGTATATGTGCACAGAAGGATAAGAAACGAGACATTGTCATCAGACTGTTCCTAATTAGACCCCTCTATCTGAGCCATGAGAAGATAGTGTGCCGTCTGCACCCGTCTTTGGGTTCACATGAAATGCTTTGAAATCTAATGGCTGGAACTAGTACAGACTTAGCCTTTGTTCTCTTTCCACCATGGAACTCCTTTTTACTGTGTCATGTGAGAACCATTTTAAGTCCCACCAACACTCCCCTTAATCTTCATTTCCGCTGTGTGAAATCTGTAGTTGAAACTAAGAGCACTTTAGAGTAAGAACACAGGTGATTCATCAGTGGGTGAGGAGAAGGTATTTGTTCTGTTACTTAATAGTCTTACTTTGGTGTTTTACAGTTTTTGCTCTTAGGTAACAGGAGGAACTGTGAGTCTTCAGAAAAGAAAGGTGCAAGCTATCCTTTGAATTGATCATTTCACTAACACAATATTTGATTAACCTCAACAGATTCTTGAATAGAAACATTTTCAGCTAATGTTTTTAAGGCTCCATTTATGGCAGGAGATACAGGAGATGCAGGTTCAATCCCTGGGTCAGGAAGATCCCTTGGAGGAGGGAATGGTAAGACAGCGAGGTATCCCCTGGCATTGCTGGGGGAATCTCAAAGACAAAGGAGCCTGGCAGGGTCCAGGGGTCCATGGATCCACAGAGTCAGACACAACTGAGCATGATTTATGCCTCTCTTATAAAGGACGCTCGGTATTCTTTGTCAAGAGAACACACTGATTACAGTAAACACCCTCTTTCAACAATACAAGAGATGACTCTACACAAGGACATCATCAGATGGCCAACACTGAAATCAGATTGATTATATTTTTTGCAGCCAAAGATGGAGATGCTCTCTATGGTCAATGAAAGCAAAACCTGAAGCTGATGGTGGCTTAAATCATGAGATCCTTATTGCAAAATTCAGGCTTAAATTGAACAACGAGAGGAAAACCACTAGGCCATTCAGGTATGACCTAAATCAAATCCTTTATGATTAGACAGTGAAGGTAACAAATAGATCCAAGGGATTAGATCTGATAGACAGGGTACCTGAAGAACTATGGACAGAGGATCATAACATTGTACAGGAGGCAATGACCGAAACCATCCCAAAGAAAAAGAAATGCAGGAAGGCAAAGTGATTGTCTGAGGATGCTTTACAAATAACTGAGGAAAGAAGAGAAGTGAAAGGCAGGGGAGAAAGGAAAAGATATACCCAACTGAATGCAGAGTTTCAGAGACTAGCAAGGAGAGATAAGAAAGTCTGCTTAAGAGAACAATGCAAAGAAGTAGAGGAAAACAATATAATGGAAAAGACTAGAGATCTCTTCAAGAAAATCTGAGATATCAAGGGAATATTTCATGCAAGGATGGGCATGATAAAGGAAAGGAACAGTAAAGACTTAACAAGAGCAGAAGAGATTAAGAAGAGGTGGCAAGAATACACAGAACTATACAAAAAAAAAAAAAAAAAAACGTAATGACCCAGATAACCACAGTGGTGTGGTCACTCACCTAGAGTCAGACATGCTAAAGTGTTAAGTCAATTTGGCCTTAGAAAGCATTACTATGAACAAAGGTGGAGGTGATGGAATCCCAGCTGAGCTATTTCAAATCCTAAAAGATGACGCCGTGACAGTGCTGCACTCAATATGTCAGCAAATTTGGAGAACCCAACAGTGGCCACAGGACTGGAAACAGTTTTTATTCCAATTCCAAAGATGGAGAATGCCAAGGGATGTTCAAACTATTATACAATTGCATTCATTCCACATGCTAACAAGGTTATACTCAAAATCTTTCAAGCTAGGCTTCAGCAGTATATGAACTAAGAACTTCCAGATGTTCAAGCTGGATTTAGAAAAAGCAGGGGAACCAGAGATCAAATTGCTAGCATCTGTTGGATCATAGAAAAAGCAAAAGAATTCCAGAAAAACATCTATTTATGCTTCACTGACTACACTAAAGCCTTTTACTGTATGGATCACAACAAACTATATAAAATTCTTAAAGAGATGGGAATAGCAGACCACCTTCCTTGTCTCCTTAGAAACCTGTAGATTGATCAAGAAGCAACAGTTAGAACCAGCCATGGAACAACAGACTAGTTCCAAGCTGAGGAAGTACATCTAGCCTGTATGTTGCCACCCTTCCTACGTAACTTATATGCAGAGTACATCATGTGAAATGCTGGGCTGGATGAATCACAACCTGGAATCAAGATTGCTAGGAGAAATACCAACCTCAGATAAGCAGATGATACCCTCTAGTGGCAGAAAGTGAAATGGCACCAAAGAGCCTCTTGATGAGAGTACAAGAGGAGAGTAAAAAAGTTGGCTTTAATGCCAGTGTTCAAAAAACTAAGATCATGGCATCAAATCCCATTGCTGCTGCTGCTGCTAAGTCGCTTCAGTCATGTCCGACTCTGTGCGACCCCATAGACGGCAGCCCACCAGGCTCCCCCGTCCCTGGGATTCTCCAGGCAAGAACACTGGAGTGGGTTGCCATTTCCTTCTCCAATGCATGAAAGTGAAAAGTGAAAGGAAAGTTGCTCAGTCGTGTCTGACTCCTAGCCACCCCATGGACTGCAGCCTACCAGGCTCATCCATCCATGGGATTTTCCAGGCAGGAGTACTGGAGTGAGTTGCCATTGCCTTCTCCAACACAGCAAATAGAAGGGGAAAATATGGATACAGTGATAGATTTTATTTTCTTGGGCTCCAAAATCACTGAGGATGGGAACTGCAGCCAGGAAATTTAAAGATGCTTGCTCCTTGGAAGGAAAGCTATGAGAAAACTATACAGCATGTTAAAAAGCAGAGACAACTTGGCAACAAAAGTCCATCTAGTCAAAGCTATGTTTTTTCCAGTAGTCATGTATGGATGTGAGAGGTGGACCACAAAAAAGACTGAGCGTTGAAGAATTGATGCTTTCAAATTGTGATGCTGGAAAAGACTCTTGAGAGTCCCTTGGACAATAGGGAGATCAAACCAGTCAATCCTAAAAGAAATCAACCCTGAATATTCACCAGAAGGACTGATGCTAAAGCTGAAGCTCCAATACTTTGGCCACCTAACGTGAAGAAAACATTCATTGGAAAAGACCCTGATGCTCTAAAAGATTGAAGGCAGGAAGAAAAGGGGTGACAGAGGATGAGATGGTTAGATGGCATCACCGACTCAATGAACATGAAATAGAGCAAACTCTGGGAGACAGTGAGGGACAGGGGAGTCGTGTGCGCTGCGGTCCATGGGGTCACGAAGAGTCAGACACGACTTAGAGACTGAACCACAACAAATTATTCTTTAGCAAAAATGCCAAAATAGAGCTTACAAGTCCTTTTTCTTGAAATAATTTTCTTCGTTCCTAGTTAAGCTAGCTTTCCAAGTTAGCTTTTGCTGGTTGAAGAATCGTCTGGAGAAAAAAAAAGGCAACGGCTTTGCAGTCAAAGGGGTCCCTCTGGAAAAACCACATATTTGGTTAAACCCCTAATCTTTGAAACTATTTATTCATAACATCATATGAACACCCACAATATTTTGGTCAGCCTTGTAGAATAAGGAGTTAGATTATATGTTGTTTTATGATTCCCTCTTTGTGTCTTTTCTTTTTTAAAAAAAACAGGAGTAGCTTTGGCTTCTTTTTTTTTTTTAAGCGTATCCCACACACCAACAAGTTATGTAATAAGTTTGCTATAAACTTTCTGTCATTGAAATTTTATGAAGAAAACTTTCAAAAAACTAGTATTATTCAGTCAGGTTATATTGGAAACATGTTGGTGTCGATGATTTTCTGCAAAGAACCAGGATACTTCAATTCCACATTACCCAAAATAGTGAGATTTCCGCTTCTGAAGAAGAACACTGAAGCTACTGGATATAAATATTCAGTACTTACTGGCATCCTGAGAGATAAGATTTAAGGAATAAGATACTGCTTAACTACCTGAAGTTTCTAGAAATGGACAAGATTTTCAAACTTTACTCAAAAGGAGCAGAAAAAATTTATGTCATCTTTTAGTTCATATTCTATAGGAGTATGAGTTCTCTCTTTGAAGAAAATGCAGGCAGATTATGTTTTTTAGTTGACACTATCAAAACCAAAAGTTAGAAATGTGAATAATGTGATCAAGAATTGATCAATAGGCCACTTCCATTACAAAGTTGATTGATTTTTCTAGATCCATGGCTACTCTCTCTATTCTTCTGATCCGGATTTCTTGATTTATATTTCCACATTTCTATTCACACAGATTAGCTGATAAAAGCAAGAATGATAGTAAATTATTAAAGTAAATGTGTGTTTTGTGTTCTTTCAGTCATAGCTAATTAATTGTACTGTAATTGTTACTGCATCCACATGGAACCATGACCTTATGTCTCACTGAGTCTAGTTCTTAAAAGAGTTACACAATCTTCCCTACTCCAACTCACTCTTCTACTTTAGGAATGGAAAGAACAAGGGAAAATTATACTAAAAGTTGTAACAATAAAGTTGGATATCATCCCTGATTGCAGACATGTCCTGGGTAAGACAGACACATTCACTAATAAGATGCAGAGATCAGTGTGTAGAGACCCATGACTGATTTTTACACACATGAGCAACCTGCCTGAAATTGTCTTTCCGTTTTACAGCCTTCGTGTGTGTGTATGCTGTGCTTAGTTGCTCAGTCATGTCTAACTCTTTATGACCCCATGAACTGTAGCCCACCTGGCTCCTCTGTCCATGGAATTTTCTAGGCAAGATTACTGGAGTGGGTTGCCATTTCCTCCTCCAGGGAATCTTCCCTACCCAGAGATTAAACCCAAGTCTCCTGCATTGGCAGGCAGATTCTTTACCACTGGTGCCACCTGGGAAGCCCCTAGTTCAGCCTTATTTACTTTGCGCCACTTATCTTCAACAAATTCTACTTAATCAGCATCTATTGAGTGGGGGAATCTATGATAAGTTCTAGGAAGATACTAATGCAGTTGGGTGAACACGTATACAATAAATAGTTAAGATCAAGCATTGAGTGAAAAGCTAAATAAAGGAATGCAGGGTTTCTCAGACGTGGAAACTCATGTTTACCTTTCACTGATCCTTGCATGTAACTGACATTTATGGGCCCATAGTTGGACTGTTTTTTGATGATGTCTTTCTTGTTGGCCCCCTGGGCCCTGTCTGCCTGTGTGATACTTTGGTGCCTGCCTCTGCTCCTCCTAGAAGCTTTCACATACCTTCTTGCCTGGACCTTTGCTAACTGTTTGCTATTTGAAATAGTTAGCTGGGACCTTGCGCCAGGACTTCCATGACCAAGTTATTCTGTGCTGTTTGTTATCAACTTCAAATTTAGTGCACTCCATATAAAAGCCTGAACCACTCCATTATTCAGCCACTCCATTTTTCAAGAAAAATCACCAGCATCTATTAAGTTCTAGGCCATGCTACAAAAAGGGGATCCCCCATTTAGTAGAAGGCATGTCCTACCTGGAAAATGAACAGAAAGGCAAGGAAACTGTTAATTTCCAAATTTCCAAAAGACCACTTGGCTTGAGCACTAAAAATCTGTGTTATACATAAAAACACAATCTTAAAATCTCTAAAATGATCTCAAACTTGAGAAGTTTTCAGTGAATGATTTCTGATGATGTCAATGGATATTTGACAAAGACCATTCTATTTTTTTTTTTTAGATGGACAAAACCTATTCTATTAGCTCAATATGGAATAAATGGCATCAGACAAAAGAATTGTAGTGATTGGAATTATAAGAATTAAAACAAAGTGGCATTTTATGGCATAAATTAACACAAATTAGTATCATTAATAACATATTCTAGGAGGGCTACTTAAATGGGTAGCTAATAGTTATTTTGATTTTTCAGCTTTTAAAATGGTGCCTCTAAAGTGATAGCAGATGCTTTGTAAGAATTTGCTTTCCTTGATCAGTTTGATGTAACTCCACTGAGTAGACAGTGCCCTGTTAAAGGTCACTTCAGCTATTGCCACATGATCATAAACTTCAAATGAGTGCCTTCTAAATGAATGAAATTTTACTGCAGAATAATTCTGCTCATTTCTGCCAGGCTCCATGTATGCTTTAAAAAATTTCAGGAACCCAATCCTAATAAGCTGCTAGGAACTCAACTTCATTATACAGTTATGGTCACCAATTTTGCCTGGAAATGACATATAAAACCTCTCATCTGAGCAAAATGAGGCAGATTAATGTTGCATAAAACATATACAGTCTGGATTACAAAATCACCAAAGCTATCTCTTAAATAGAAAAGTCATCTTTCTTTCTATATGTGTAATTGAAAGAAAAATTTCCCTATGGTCTAATATTTCTTACTCTCACTAAAAGAAAATTCTGCATAGTAGAAGTAAACCTTGGTATAGGGAAATTTTAGTAAATATTGTTTTGTGTGCTTGCTCAGTTATGTCTGATTCTTTGAAACTCTGGACGCTAGCCCACCAGGTTCCTCTGTCCTTGGGATTCTCCAGGCAAGGATACTGGAGTGGGTTGCCATTTCCTCCTCCAGGGGATCTTCCTGACCCAGAGATCAAACCCACGTCTTTTGCATCTCCTGTACTGGCAAGCAGATTCTTTACCTCTGCATTACCTGTTTGCTGGCTAGGAAACCCAAGTATTATTTACCATTTTTATGAACCCAGTTGCATTTGCACATTTTATCTTCAAAACTAAACTGCAGTTTTTCATAAGATTTTCCAAGTAAATGGGTGAGATTCATTGGAGTTGAAAAATTAAAATAAAATCAATTTCAGCGAATAATTACTTTCAAGTAGAATGCTGAAAATGGTTGACATGTTTGCAGTGTGAGTGTCCACATGGGAAGCTGGATGCGTGGAATGCCAGCTGGCCTGTGACTGATCTCTTTGTCTTTCATTTTTTCCTCTTCTGCAATCCTTCTCTTAATCCTCTTCAAATACAGTTTTTATCCTGTCACTCTTCTACTCAAAATCTTTCAACTCGACTTAAGGTGCATATTCTTGAGCTTCCACTTGTATTCTTAACATATCTTTTCAACAAGAGGGTTGGTCTGGACGATCAGCCCTTAAGGGGTGAATAGGGTAAGTATAGATATTTAGGAGTTGTGCCTTGTGCCGTATGGAAATCCGCACATACCGCCAAGCCTCTGTGACCTGAGCTTTCCCAGTCGCCAGGAGCAGGAAGGATAATGGGGGAGTGTGCAGGATAATGGCAATAACAGCCTCCCCACTATGGCCTTCCTCTCTGGGGAGGTTATAACAAGCAGGTAAATGCTCCCTGCAGGCAAGCAGCTGTAGGGGGGGAAAGGCTTCACCATTCCACAAATTGGATTATCATTTCTTAAATAATCATGAGCTGATCATTGTACAAACAGTGCCTTGAGGCAGAGTTCAAATGCCACTCAAAACAGGAATGAAGCAAGTATTCTTATACCCGTATGCCTTAATATATATATACACACACACCTATATATAGGAGTATAGTTGATTAAAATGTTGTGTTCGTTTCAGGTGTATAGCAAAGTGAATCAGTTACGGTGGTGGTTTAGTCGCTAAGTTGTGTCTAACTCCTTTGAGACCCTATGGAGTGTAGCACATCAAGAATACTGGAGTGGGTAGCCATTTCCTCCTCCAGGGGATCTTCCTGATTCAGGAATCAAACTCTTGTCTCCTGCATTGCAGGCAGATTCTTTACCACTGAGCTACCAGGGAAACACACATACATATATCCACTCTTTTTTTAGATTCTCTTCCTACCTAGGCCTTTATAGAGTATTGAGTAGAGTTCCCTGTGCTATACAATAGGTCCTTATTATTTATTTATCTTATATATAGTAGTCTGTATACATCAATCCCAATTTCCCAATTTTCATCTCCCCCCATCCCCTGGTAACCATAAGTTTGTTTTCTACATCTGTGACTCTACTTCTGTTTTGTAAATAAGTTCATTTGTACCTTTTTTTAGATTCCACATATAAGCCATGATATTTGTCTTTCTCCAAACTAACTTCACTCTGTATGACTCTTAAGTCCATCCTATATTTCTGCAAATGGCATATTTTGTTCTTTTTTGTAACTGAATAATATTCCATTGTATATATGTACCACATCTACTTTGTTCATTCCTCTGCTGATGGACATTTAGTTTACTTCCATGTCCTGGCTATTGTCACTGCTGGTGGGAGTGTAAATCGGGGCAGCCACTGTAGAGAACAGTATGGAGTTTCCTTTAAAAACTAAGACTAGAACTGCCATGTGTGCCAGAAATCCTACTCTTAGGCATATACCCAGAGAAAACCCTAATACCCTTGTTTTCTGAGAGGCAGTATTGCTTAGTATTAATAGCGTAGATTTCATTAGCACACTGCATGGGTTTGAATCAAAGCTCCAACTTGAACTGGTTATTTGCCCTTGAACAAGTTATTTAAATTCTACTTCTCAGTTTCCTCATTTGTTTCACTTTGATTATAATGATAGCTATGTAACAGTGAATATATGTAAAATGCTTAGAACAGAGCCTAGCACATAGGAAATAGTACACGATTATTTGCTGTTGTTGTAAAAGATTGATTCACTGCATAGTATGTTCTAGGAACTGTGCCAGAAACAAGGGGTAAAATGGGGAGGGATTTGTCTATCCTGTCCAAAAGATTCCTAATGAATTAAGTGCTTGACCTGTAATGAAGTGCTTATAGGTTAAGGTGGTAAATGCTGTGATGAAGGTGGATACAGGATGCTTCGGAAGCTCGGGACAGGGGTGCTAAAAGCAGGCTTTTAGGGAAGACTTACAGGGAAGGACAGTCTGAGTGTGACTTGAAGGCAAATTTGCCATAATGCTAAGGAAGCACCCTGATGGAAAAGACCCTGATGCAGGGAAAGATTGAGGGCAGGAGGAGAAGGGGACAAGAGAAGATGAGATGGTTGAATGGCATCACCCACTCAATGGGCATGAGCAAAACTCCAGGACATGGTGAAGGACAGGGAAGCCTGAGGTGCTGTAGTCCATGGGGTCGCAAAGAGTCGGACACAACTGAGCGACTGAACAAAAACAACAAAGGAAGCACCAGCTTTCCAACCCCTCCCTTAGGAAGGTGCCTAGAAATTCCAGGGCTGTACCAGAGGAAATCCAGGAGACAGTCATATCATTTCCACTTAAACATTTCTCGTAACTTGTCTAGAGAGATTCTGGTGGAGAGTGGCCTGGATCTCGTCTGAAGTTATTTGTTTTGATTTATTTTCTTATTCTTAATATTCACTTCCAATATAACTGTTGTATTTACAAATTTATATTTTTTCTTAAAATATCCCCTTCAATCTATATAAGCTTCAGGTCCCACAAAATCTATCTACTTCTACCCCTGAAACAAATAGCTTTCATTTAAGGTGGGGGTCCCAGGGGTTGAAGTTGGTAAAGAAGCCTTTGCTGTCATTGTTTGGTTGCTGTCATGTCTGACTCTTTGCACAACCCCATGGACTGCATAAAGGGAGAGATACCACCTTGGGCCAAAGCTCCAAGCTGAAAGAGCTCAGAGCATTGGGTATACCCGAAGAAATCTGTAATATGTCTGCAATAGCACATTTAAAAGTTGCTCCTATCCCTGCTCAAGAACTTAATTGCACAGAGATTTGGATCCTTGCTTTATTTAATGCTCAATTCACCTTCTCTTGACTTCTTCCTTTCTTTCACCTTTGGAGGTCATACAGAGACAGCAGGCTCAGAATATGTGGTTTCATGTTTTATAAGCAGCACTGAGGCTTAAAGAAAGAGATCATGAGGCAGTGTCTCCTTAGGTATCAAGTGAACAAAAATTCTTTGCCGGCTTTTTACACTGAACACCATGATAAGTAATGAAAGGAGGGTCTGTCTCAGTTCAGTTCAGTAGCTCAGTCATGTCTGACTCTTTGCCACCCCATGAAGAGCAGCACACCAGGCCTCCCTGTCCATCACCAACTCCCGGGGTCTACCCAAACCCATGTCCATCAAGTCAGTGATGCCATCCAGCCATCTCATCCTCTGTCATCCTCTTCTCCTCCTGCCCCCAATCCTTCCCAGCATCAGGGTCTTTTCCAATGAGTCAACTCTTCGCATGAGGTGGCCAAAATATTGGAGTTTCAGCTTCAACATCAGTCCTTCCAATAAATACCCAGGACTGATCTCCTTTAGGATGGACTGGTTGGATCTCCTTGCAGTCCAAGGGACTCTCAAGAGTCTTCTACAACACCACAGTTCAAAAGCATCAATTCTTCGGTGCTCAGCTTCCTTCACCATCCAACTCTCACATCCATACATGACTACTGGAAAAACCATAGCCTTGACTAGACAGGCCTTTGTTGACAAAGTAATGTCTCTGCTTTTCAATATGCTGTCTAGGTTGGTCATAACCTTCCTTCCAATGAGTAAGCATCTTTTAATTTCATGGCTGCAATCACCATCTGCAGTGATTTTGGAGCCCCAAAAATAAAGTCTTACACTATTGCCACTGTTTCCCCATCTATTTTCCATGAAGTGATGGGACCAGATGCTACTATCTTAATTTTCTGAATGTCGAGTTTTAAACCAACTTTTTCACTCTCCTCCTTCATTTTCATCAAGAGGCTTTTTAGTTCCTCTTCACTTTCTGCCATAAGGGTGGTGTCATCTGCATATCTGAGGTTATTGATATTTCCCCTGGCAATCTTGATTCCAGCTTGTGCTTCCTCCAGTCCAGCGTTTCTCATGATGCACTCTGCATGTAAATTAAATAAGCAGGGTGAAAATATACAGCATTGACGTACTCCTTTTCCTATTTGGAACCAGTCTGTTGTTCCATGTCCAGTTCTAACTGTTGCTTCCTGACCCGCATACAGGTTTCTCAAGAGACAGGCCAGATGGTCTTGTATTCCCATCTCTTTCAGAATTTTCCACAGTTTATTGTGATCCACACAGTCAAAGGCTTTGGCATAGTCAATAAAGCAGAAATAGATGTTTTTCTGGCACTCTCTTGCTTTTTCAATGATCCAGCAGATGTTGGCAATTTGATCTCTGGTTCCTCTGCCTTTTCTAAAACCAGCTTAAACATCTGGAAGTTGTCGGTCACATATTGCTGAAGCCTGGCTTGGAGAATTTTGAACATCACTTTACTAGCATGTGAGATGAATGCAATTGTGTGGTAGTTCGAGCATTCTTTGGCATTGCCTTTCTTTGGTATTGAATGAAAACTGACCTTTTCCAGTCCTGTGGCCACTGCTGAGTTTTCCAAATTGGCCAGCATATTGCGTGCAGCACTTTCACAGAATCATCTTTCAGGTTTTGAAATAGTTCAACTGGAATTCCATTACCTTCACTAGCTTTGTTCATAGTGATGCTTTCTAAGGCCCACTTGACTTCACATTCCAAGATGTCTGGCTCTAGGTAAGTGATTACACCATCGTGATTATCTGGGTCATGAAGATCTTTTTTGTACAGTTCTTCTGTGTATTCTTGCCACTTTTTCTTAATATCTTCTGCTTCTGTGAGGTCCATACCATTTCTGTCCTTTATTGAGCCCATCTTTGCATGAAATATTCCCTTGGTATCTCTAATTTTCTTGAAGAGATCTATAGTCTTTCCCATTCTGTTGTTTTCCTCTATTTCTTTGCATTGATCACTGAGGAAGGCTTTCTTATCTCTCCTTGCTATTCTTTGAAACTCTGCATTTAGATGGGAATATCTTTCTTTTTCTCCTTTACTTTTCACTTCTCTTCTTTTCACAGCTATTTGAAAGGCCTCTTCAGACAGCCATTTTGCTTTTTTGCATTTCTTTTTCTTGGAGATGGTCTTAATCCCTGTCTCCTCTACAATGTCACGAACCTCCGTCCATAATTCATCAGGCACTCTGTCTATCAGATCTAGTCCCTTAAATCTACTTCTTACTTCCACTGTATAATCATAAAGGATTTGATTTAGGTCATACCTGAGTGGTCTAGTGGTTTTCCCCACTTTCTTCAATTTAAGTCTGAATTCGTCAATAAGGAGTTCATGATCTGAGCTACAGTCAGCTCCCAGTCTTGTTTTTGCTGACTGTATAGATCTTCTCCATCTTTGGCTGCAAAGAATATAATTTCTGATTATATTCTCATTTTGGTGTTGACCATCTGGTGATGTCCATGTGTAGAGTCTGTCTAGGTATATACAATAATGTACAATATGTACAATAGTGTATATACAGTAACATTTCTATGCCTCAGTCATTCTTAAAATAGACCAGAATGAAATATTAGAAAAGCCCATTGTTCGCATGAGTCCATTATTTTTGTTTATGTTCACAATGGCCTTTAAATATGGGAAATTTGAACGCACACATTTTAATCAGTATACTACCTAATGTATAAGATTACTTTTCAGAAGGGAACAAGGAATATGATATGCAAATACTAAAATCTTCGTAATGGGGTAAACTTTAAATGAAGAAATCCAGCACATTACATTTGAACTCTTTCAGAACAATATGTTCTGGCCGCAGATGTTAATGCATCTCGTTTTCCTAAGAGGGAAAAACAGAAAGAATGAGAAAAACAAACTAACAAATGCCATGGAATTATAAATCAATAAGGGTTATTATGTTCTTATTTATTCCACTGGAATATAACTTACTGCCTCTTGCCCTAGTGTAGGCTGAGATAAGCCGTGGAATCAGGTACACGCAGAGACTGTACACATTCTCAATCAATTGCTGAGAGGCCAACAACCTCTTCTTTTTCAAATGAGCTTGAGAAAAATTGGGTTGTTTTTCCAAAATGGAGGAAATAGATGAGAAGTGCTCATTCTCTGAAAAGAAATCATGTTAATGAAATCACAAAGAGAGCTTTGTTCATTTAAATACCATAAGGTCTATCAGAATTGGTAATAGACCACATAATTGTCTCTTTTATATCTCTGTCCAATCTTTGCTAAGAGGCTGGCCTCTCTCGTCCTCCTAATGAGAAAGAAAACTGGAAGGAACTCAGCTTCATGATATTTAAAATCCTCCCCAAGGCACACGGGCTCCATAACAACCACAAAAATCTATTACCACATTAATAATTCTTTGAACTGTTAAGCAAACAAACAAAATATATCAGATAAAATACTGTGCTACTACACAAAAGTGAGACTTGTATTATGCTTAATAGTGGTTTTCTAATTAGTTTATATCTATGCATATTACTTGGTTAATTACTTTTTAAATGAATATGCTTTCAATTTGTAAAATTTCCAATAATATTTGACTACATTTAGATTGATATATATGCGAAAACAGAATGGAAATGAATCATTCTCTTGTCTCTGTGTATTGAAAATTTTCTTTATTATTTTCTCTATTTTATACATTTTTCAGAACAATCTTACACTCTTCTTGTTGTGTAGGACAGCTTTGATTTAATTTTAAAACCTACATCATTGATAGTGTTATTCATTAACATATATACCAGAATAATATTAATTTCATCTTTAGTGGAATATTCCTAAATGCTATTTCATTACATCAAATGTGCTAGCTCTACTGGCATGAGAAGATTCACACAGGTTAGTTTTTTAATTATCTAACCACAGGGTGAATGTGGCTCATGGAAATTAATTGGGAGCACCTGTTCCAAGGTAGCTTTCTGACAGAGGAGCATCAGTCTTCCCATTGCATGTAATCCTTCTTCCAAAGAGACAGGAGATACCTCTTTTTGGTAAAGTCAACATATTTAGCTGTGGAGCAGATTTTTTACTTCAACAGCCTCCTCTAGTGCTTCTAGCTCCTGTAACAAAGGGATGGGTCGATCAAAGTATTTTTAAATGTAAGTTGATTGTGCAGCATTGTTGGGGAAACCCATTCAGAACCTGCAGGTGTATCCCTTGCATTTGAAGTAGGCCTGCGGTGGTTTAGATGTGATAATGGCAAGTAGATAAATGACAAGTCTGGGCATCAGTTTCAAGGAAATGCTTATCTTAACAAAGAAATCAAATGGAAGAAAACAAATAGTACATTATGGGTCCTCATCTCCCAAGCTTGAATTGTTCCTTGCTCTTCTGTGTTTCCTGAAAGAAGGTGAAGGTCAACTGTTAACCTTCCTCTGCTGTTAGAGTCGGCTGGTTATCTTCTGTTTATGCAAACTATCTCTCTCATGCTATATACACACAGCTCTGAAGGCATGGTTATCAGTACAAAAGTTCCTGGTTATTTCACTGATGCAGAGAGATTCTGTGCCTCTTCACCAATAAACTGAATTTTTTAAAAATATGGCTGAATTCTTTTCACAGTGATTTGAAATCACAGTCCAACTGATTGAGCATTGCAACTTCAGGTTCACTTTCCTCAGTTGTAGAACCAGAAGACGAGAGTATCTCTAAAACCCTCCTAGTTCTCCATTTAGTAAGGCATGCTTTTGACTCCTCCGGTGTGATTATGTGAATTGTGCTACACAGAGGTGTGTGCTGCACAACTAGGAGGCCAGATGTTGAAGTTCAAAGCCTGACTTTTTCAGTTAATAGCTACACGGCTGGGCAAGTTAGATTCCCTAGTCTTTAATGAAGAGAGGAGTTCTCATAGGATTGTTGTGTGAATCAAGTAAGATATTATTGATACATCTCAGTGTAAAAGAACAGCTCAAAGGTAACTTCCGGTTTATTTTTATTATAAGTTTGATCATATCATTAATCTTCATTTTGCTTAGTATCAATTTCTTGTCTATAATGTGAGGAAAACAATGATGTTCTCCTAAGGTTATTATGAGGATAAAATTAAATGAGCTAACTGTATTTACTAAGTTGCTTTATATGATAGTTGCTTTATATTATTATTATGATGATTATTAGTTGAGGATATGCAAACTTCAGCATTCCCCAAGGTTAGTCTATGTGCTATCATTTATATATGGAAAGAAAAAGGTAGTGAATCTAAATATCCATGGTGTCATATTTATGTACATATATATTATGAATAACTATCAAATGATACCTATATTACTAAATTTCCTTTGGTAATATATTTATTTAAATAAAAGAAGCAAGTCATGTTGGACAAAAATTTTAAGGAAATAATGGTTCCGGTGGTACTAGGGAATGGTAAAATCTTTTCATTTTTTTATGTACCGCCTTAAGTGCCAGTGATATGCTAGACACTGCACCACTGCTGAGTAACTAAGACTTGCCTCCCTGACAATATTCACCACCTCAGAACTGCACAATGGATTTAGTGGTGGTGTGAGAGTGCCTTAATCTTTAAACTGAACTGCTTACTTTATTACCACAACAACTCACACCCTACTAACTGGGCTGAAATTGCCAGTAAGTAGATTCCCAACATCACATTCTTATAAAGATCAAAGTGAAAGCACATGCCTATTATTCCTCACTTTTCTGCATCCTGGTGTGATCGAGGGGATTGCAGAATTTTTTTAAATCAAATCCAATCAACATATCAGATCTGCACTTTCTCACAAGGGAAGCTTTAGAAGATTATGGCATTTGAGCAGGGGACTTTCATAATCTTTATTACCACTGAGCTTGGTTACTATCTAGGGGGAAAGAAAGAGTTAAGATCAAGGAAATGCTATCCCAATGGTAGATGAAATGAGTGAGTTATACTAAGGAAAACAATACATGGGGTAGTTATAATGGCTTTTTGCTTCAGGGAAAAGGTAAGCCAAAGCATATTTTTCATTAAAAAAAATGAATTGTGATTGCCTATCACTACAAGAGTAAACAGGCTGGGCATGGCTTTGCACACTGGTGTTGAATAAAGAAACAAGAAACGGCAGTGTCTCATAGCCTTTCTCTTGCCAACTCCTTTGTTTGAAGCAGCGCAGCACAGCTCTTCTCATGCACGGTGACAAAGGAGCAGAGGAGAGCTCTTACCAAAAATGCAGGCTTCAGTTCCAATGTCATTTGATTTTGCTTCTAGAGATACCCTTTCTTGCAAATGTCCCTGCAGTTTGACACCACGTCAGTAAAAGGAAATCCATGCCACCCAAATACTAAATCTATATCCTTGCAAGCTCCAGTGTAGCTGTGAAAAACTGCTAAATGTGTTCAAGAAGAATCTTGATGTAAATTAACCTAAACTTTCTCTATGGATAGTATCAATAATTCATGAGATAAATTATGCAACAGGGCTGACAGTATTTGATAGAATATACAGAGTGAAATATGTATATGTATGTACAAATACACGTGCATATTTATACTCTTGTTTCTGCATAAACATTCATATATGTTTTCATACATAAACAAGTATATGCATGCTCATGCATAGACACAAATATATTTTTGCACACACACAGCCATAAATGAGGTAAGTGAAAGAACACTGAGTTTTGAGTCTAAACACCTAGATGGAGGCACTTCGTGTGAGTCATTCACTTCTGCTTTTAGGCCCTCCAATCACCTTAGTATTTGGACCAGTGCTCCTTTAAATCATAAAATTCTTTCATTCTGTGTCCCCTAGGTCTTGTCTTACCAGATGTGGCACAGGTATCTTATTTAGAATAAGCCAAGGTCATTAAACTCACAGACAGGTATGTATTGTTTTAGGGGAGTGAGCAGGGTAGTCCCCTCAACTCACCATCACTTATTCATGTCTCAGACCTTCTCTGGGCCTCACAGACCTTGTCTGTGGCCTTTTTTACATCTCGTTAGTGTCTTTTCCTAAAAGCTGCAAAGTGATGACAGTTCTTGAGTGTGCTTTGGTTTTAAGGCCACCCTTGATTTCAGCCAAAGTAGAAGACTAAATAGTTAATTATTTTATGAAGTACAAAGGATTCATATGTTAGGTTGTTTTTAGTGTTTCTGTAGTATTTTCTAATTTCTACTGGTTTTTCAAAGTTAACAGAAGTCTAACTGGAATTTCCCAAGAAAATTGTGTTTTCTTATAGCCTGATCCAAGAGGAAAGTGCCTTCACTTATCTGTTAATTTTCTGTTTTTAGGTGAGTTAATCTTTCATTATTATTATTCTTGGTTGTGCAGGTTTCTCCTTGCAATGGCTTCTCCTGCTGTACAGCATAGGCTTTAGGCAGAGGAGGCTTCAGTAGTTGCAACACATGGGCTCAATAGTTGTGCCCCATGGGTTTAGTTGCTCCAAGGCAAGTGGAATCTTAGTTCCCTGACCAGAGTTGGAACCCATGTATCCTACACTGGAAAGCAGATTTTTAACCACTGGACCACCAGGAAAGTCCCTGTCATTATTATTACCTCTGTGGATGGTATTTGGACTTCCCTGCTGGCTCAGTGGTAAAGAATCTGTCTGCCAATGCAGGATATGTGGGTTTAATTCCTGGGTAGGGAAGATCCCCTGAAGAAGGAGATGGCAATCCGCTCCAGTTATTCTTGTCTGGGAAATGCCACGGACTTCTCTGTCCATGGCAGGCTATAGTTCTTGGGTCACAAAAGAGTCAGACGTGACTTAGCAGCTAACGAACAACAACAAATGGATATTAGTTAGCCGTTTGTGAAGCCTTATCATAAGATAATATTTAAATTTTATAGTTTACTCATATAGTTTTTATAATTAATTTATTACTATCTCGGATTTATAGATGAGAAAAGTTTCACAGATATATTAAGTATCTGTCAAAGGTCACACAGTTAGTGTGGGCCAGAGTTGAGATTTGACTTGGAGCCATCTAGTTGCAGAGCCTGTATTGTTACCCAATATACTGCACTGCCACCATTGAAATATTTGCTGATGGGACTATGAGAAATGGCTGAGAGTTCTAACTCAAACACCTTGAAATACAAAGTCATCTTTCGATATCATGCTCCCACACACTGGGACTTCTTGACAAATATGGTAACTATCTGTGTTGTGCTGTGTTTAGTTGCTCAATCATGTCCGACTCTTTGCGACCCCATGGTCTGTAACCCTGCAGGCTCCTCTGTCCATAGGAATTCTCCAGGCAAGAATACTGGAGTGGGTTGCCATGCCCTCCTCCTGGGGATCTTCCCAACCCAAGGATCAAAACCAGGTCTCCCAGGCTGTAGGCAGATTCTTTACCATCTGAGCCACCAGGGAAGCCCATGAATACTAGAATGGATAGCCTGTCCCTTCTCCAGGGGATCTTTCTGACTCAGGAATCGAACTGGGGTCTCCTGGGTGGATTCTTTACCAAGGAAGTTGAGCTACCAGGGAAGCCCACCTAGCTATGTTACTTTGTACTAATTACTCAATTCTATTTCTGTTTCTTTAACCCTTAGATTGTTGTATTAATAGTAACAGTTGTTTCCCTCACAGAGTTGTCCTAAGAGTTGTATGAGATGGTTCTTATAAAATACGTCTTTGTCTAGCGTATAGTTAGCGCTCGATAAAGGTAGCAGCAGTAGCATCATCCTTGTTGTTCTCCAGTAGCTCAGTCCTGTCTAGCTGTTTGCGACCCCATGGACTGCAGCACGCCAGACTTCCCCGTCCTTCACCATCTCCTGGAGCTCGCTCAAACTCATAGTCATCAAGTCAGTGATGCCATCCAACCATCTCATCCTCTGTCATCGTCTTCTCCTCCTGCCTTCAATCTCTCCCCTCATCAGGGTCTTTTCTAATCAGTAGGCTCTTCACTTCAGGTGGTTAAAGTATTAGAGCTTCAGCCACAGCATCAGCCCTTCTAATGAATATTCAGGATTGATTTCCTTTAGGATTGACTTGTTGGATCTCCTTGCAGTCCAAGAGACTCTCAAGAGTCTTCTCCAACACCACAGCTCAAAAGCATCAGTTCTTCAGTGCTCAGCCTTCTTTGTGGTCCAGCTCTCACATCCACACAGGACTAGTGGGATGGTAGTCACTACTGCTGTATGGTCCGCAGCTTTGACTCTATGGACCTTTGTTGGCAAAGTAATGTCTCTGCTTTCTAATATGCCGTCTAGGTTGGTCATAACTTTTCTTCCAAGAAGTAAGCATCTTCTAATTTTGTGGCCTATCATCTTAGAGGAAATAATTTAAATTTTGATGTTAGAGAGTGCTGAGATTGAATCCTGGATTTTCCATACCTATGTTTTAACTACCTCTCTAGCCTTGCTGGTATATGATTATCTGTTTTGTAGGGTTATTTCATACGTATGCATAAGTTATTATACATTTAATAATCCTTTGAAACAATATAAAACCCTATATATAATATATATCATTATATGTAATATATGGGCTTCCCAGATAGCTCAAACAGTAAACAATCTGTCTGCAATGTGGGAGACCTGGGTTCAATCCCTGGGTCAGGAAGATCCCCTGGAGAAGGGCATGGCAACCCACTCCTGCATTATTGCCTGGAGAATACCATGAACAGAGGAGCCTGGCAGACTACAGTCCATGGGGTTGCAAAGAGTAAGATACAACTGAGCGACTAACACTTTCACTTTTCATGTATAATATATAGGTTATTATATATGTAATAATCTCACAAAACCCTAATATGTGTGTGTAATAACCCTTTGTATGATATTAGTATAACATTACATATATAAAATAATTCTATAAAAGAAATATATATGTGTGTATATGTCTACATATGTAGATATATACATGTTTGGAGGAGTGTATATAACACACACAAATACATAAAGGAAAGGAGAAAAAGAGACAGAGAATATTAACATTGACTTACTGCTGGGACTTCCTTGCTTCTCATTTGAAACTGACATATCTATCTAGTTGATATGCATACAAATTATATGTATACATATAATTGTTAGATCAGTAGTTATAAAAGGGTAAAATAAGATACAACTTAAGTACTCCAAATTAGGGAATTATTAAATGAATAATAATATACCAGTATAATCAACATACAGCCCTTGAAATCATATTTTTGTGAAATATTTAGTTACCTGAAAAATCTTTACAGCAGATTTCTAAGTAAAGAAATCAGTATATAGGACAGATTGTGCATCAGAATCCTAATATAGAAAAAAGTTTATAGATATGGATAAATATATACAACAGGAAGAACTCAGAATAAAATATCAACACTGGCTATTTCTGCAAGGTGTCGTCATCAGTGATCATTATTATCTATATGTTCACTAATGTGTTTTTGTGATTTAAGTAACATTTCACATAAAAATAGATTATGTTTGCAGTAATAATAAAAGCAAAAATGATAAATGTTATTTTGTAAAGTAAAAATGATTCATAGACTTGGTGAAAGTCTCAGAGCTGCCTTCCTAGCCAATCCCGTCCTTGGGTTCTGCTCCAGTCGCACATGTATCCATGGCATTGTCAGCCCTGCCATCACCTCCATCTGCTTCCTCTTTTCTGTCTGCCCAGCCACATGCTTCTGTGGAAGTTTCTGTGTGTGTTGACTTTTCAGCGTAGCTTCTTCCATCTCAGGTCATTACTGGCACTTGACCTTCTGCTCTCCAGTGTGTCTTTTCCAACACCATAATTTTTCTGGTATGTCCATTTACATGTACATGAGCTTCTACTGCTTTTCTTTAGGAAAGCACTGATTGCCTCTTCTTTCCTTTGTCTCTCAGCTCAGTGCCTCATAGGGAGTCTGAGACCAAGTTGTTGTTGTTTAGTGGACATGGATTGTGACAGTTGGCCACCTCATTTCTTCATCTGTCTAGATTCCTAGCTCTAAATCTTTCACCAGATTGGAAACATGTAGCAAAGCAGTGCTTTGAGTCACACGGTGTGCCCCTGCCTTATTGCCTGAATTTAATACAGCCATCAGGCGACTATGAATCTTTCACCTGGGGCAGAGAATGAGAATTAATGGACATTTGTAATCCAAAAATCAATGCTGCCCCCACGATATATCTACTCACAGTTGAGTCATTCTCCTTACTGGGTGTTTTTAAGTGTATTGGATGCAAAGTAAAGGGGAGTAGTCTTGGATTATGATGAAATCTCTAACTATTTTGTGTATATGTATCTTTTTAAAAAAATTTTAATTAAAATATAAACTCCTAAAGCACCATAGCCACTTAGAGGTCGTGTAACAGTATAAATAAGGTCTCTGACCTTCAGTGTCACAAATTAACTGGGAGACTTTGGGAATATTTTATTCTGATTTTACTTTCTTCATCTTTAAAATGGAGATAATAATATATTATTTATATTTTTAACGAATACAAGAAAAGACACTGTAAAATGTTTACCGCAGCCTCTGGCACATAGTAAAATGTTATTGGATTGTTAACTGTTGTACACACTAAGTATGCCCCGCAACCCAAAAAATAGATATGTCCATGACCTAATCCCTAGAACTTTTGAATATTACCTTGTATGGCAAAAGAGTGAATATTATTTTATACAGCAAAAGATGTGGTTAAATTAAGAATCTTGAGAGGAAGCATTTATCCTAGATTATCCAGGTGAATCTAATATAATCACATGTATCCTTACAAGAGAGAAGCAGAGGGAGTTTGGATGCAAACACAGAGGGGAAAAAAAAAAAGAAAGAAGATGACTTGAAGATGGAGACAGAGATTGGAGGGATTTGTCCACAAGCCAGTGTGGAACAGAGTCTCCCCTGGAACCTCCAGGAGGGGCCCAGCCCTGCTTGATGCCACCTTGATTTCAACTCAGTGAAACCTATTTTGAATTTCTGAGAGAATATGAATTATGAGAGATTGAATTTCTATTGTTTTAAGTCACCAAATGTGTGGTGATTTGTTACAGCTGCAATAAGAATCTAAAACAGATTTCTTTACACCTGCTATAATAAATTCCTAAAAATGAGGACATAACTTTGCCATTGGACAATGGATAGAGACTAGAAGAATTGGGAGAAGCTTGTGAGCAAATGTCTAGGTTTTCTTGAAGAGACTGTTGGCAGAAATACGGACACTAAAGGAGATTCCTGTGAGAAATCAGAATAAAGTGAAGAACATGATAGAAAAATCTTCAGTAATTTTAGAGGCTATATATATGGGCTTCTCTGCTAGCTCAGACAGTAAAGAATCTGCATGCAATGCAGAGGATCTGGGCTCCATCACTATGTCAACGATCCCCTGGAGAAAGGAATGGCTACCCATTCCTGTAGTCTTGCCTGGGGAAATTCCTTGGACAGAGGAGCCTGGCAGGCTGGATTCTCTTGACAGCTCAGAATAGGGTGAAGAGTATGACAGAGAAGTCTTCTTTAGTTTGAGAGGCTATAAGTAGGTGTGTGTGTATATATATATATATAGTCATAAATAAAATGTTATCAGGAACATGAATGCAAAGGCACTGCTGGTTTGAGATCAGGATGAAATAAGGAATTTATTATTGGAAAAATGAAGGAAAGGGTATCCTAGTTGTATAGTGACAGAAAATTTGGCTGCATTGTGTCCAATAGTTGTGTCCAAAGCAGGACTTCTAATCAGCAAACTTGGATAGTTAGCTGAGGACATTTTGGTGCAAAATCTTGAAGATGCAGCCTGATTTCTTCTTGCCACTGATGGTGAAAATCCAACAGGAAAGAAATAAACTGAAAAGGGAACTGTTAAGTAGAAATGAACCAGAATTTAATAATTTCAGGAATTCACAGCCTATCTAGATTGGAAAAAAAGCTAAAATTGGGGGAGTCACTGTTAGGAAATATTTTTGAAGGAAAGCCAAGGATATGAGTGAACAACAATATGATCAAGGCTTTACAGGTGTGTGACTCATGGATGCACTCAACCATCCTAGTCAAAGCTAGGAATAGAGACAGTATTCCAGGAAAGAACTGTGGAGGCACTCTTGCCTAATGGTTTGACAATTCGTGACAAACATGGATGACCCACAAGGTTTTTTGAGAATATTTTATCAGCAGAGTAGAAACACCACTTGACTGGAAAGAAAGGGATAAAATTAGACAAAATGAAGACAGACTATTAGACTAGGATTTTATAGGAGCAAACACCTACAACCCATCAAAGAAAAGCAATAATGATTGTAAGGACAGAGTGTGGGGTGCAGAAGGCAGAGCTGCAGACCCAGAGGGTATAACTTCTAGCTACAGAGAATAATTATCAGGCCTTGAAACCCCAAGAAATTTGCCTACCTGATTTTGAACTTTCTTAAGATCAATGATCCCTTTATTTCTTTCATTTTCTCCCTTCTAAAATGGGAATGTCTGTAATTATTATCCTATGCTTTTCCCCAACATTGTGTTTTGGAGGCAGACAACTTTTTGTCTAGGTTTCACAGGTCCACAGAGGGAGAGGAATTTTGCCCCATGATGAATCATACCCAGAATGTTATCTATATATGATTCAGATGATTTAAATGCTGAGATTTGGAATTTTGAAGGTGATATGTTTCTCTTTAGTTGGTGCTATAATGAGTTGAGACTTTGGGAAATGGAATGGGGAGCATATATTTTGCATGTGGATGGACAGGAATCTTCAGAGGCTGGAGGTATAATAACTCTGCTAGGCTGAAAAACACCCAGCCCAAAGATGTGACATATCCCTATCCTAATCCACAGAACCTAAGAATATCACCTTCTATGGCAAAACAGTGACTGTTACCTTATAAGGTAATTTATGTAGTTAAGTTGGGAATATTGAGAAAAGGAGCTTGTCCTGGATTATCTGGGTGGAATTTAAATGTGATCACACATACTCATAAAAGAAAGGGCTAGGAGTTAGAGCTAGACACATCAGAAGAAGATAGACTCAGCAAAGAAGCCCACAGGGAGAGGGAATCAGAAACTAGAGAAATGCAAATACCAGCCAAGGAATGTGAAGGGTTGATCGATGGCAGCTCCCAGAAGCTAGGAGATTGAATACAATAGATTCTCCCCAAGACCCTCCAGGCAGAGTTTAGTCCTGTCAACACCTTGAGTTTGGACTTCTGCCCTCCAAAATTGTGAGAATGCATTTGTGTTGTTTTAAGCCAAAAGGTTAGTTTTCATTCCAATCCCAAAGAAAAGCAATGCCAAAGAATGCTCGAACTACCACACAATTGCACTCATCTCACACTCTAGTAAAGTAATGCTCAAAATTCCCCAAGCCAGGCTTCAGCAATATGTGAACCATGAACTTCCAGATGTTCAAGCTGGTTTTAGAAAAGGCAGAGGAACCAGAGGTCAAATTGCCAACATCTGATGGATCATCAAAAAAGCAAGAGAGTTCCAGAAAAACATCTATTTCTGCTTTATTGACTATGCCAAAGCCTTTGACTGTGTGGATCACAATAAACTGGAAAATTCTGAAAGAGATGGGGATACCAGACCACCTGACTTGCCTCTTAAGAAACCTGTATGCAGCTCAGGAAGCAACAGTTAGAACTGGAAATGGAAGAAAAGACTGATTCCAAATAGGAAAAGGAGTACATCAAGGCTGTATATTGTCACCTTGCTTATTTAACTTATATGCAG
Organism: Antilocapra americana; assembly: GCA_007570785.1. Lineage (NCBI taxonomy): Eukaryota > Metazoa > Chordata > Mammalia > Artiodactyla > Antilocapridae > Antilocapra > Antilocapra americana. The sequence continues at coordinate 23,473,819 of ML660201.1, read as the reverse complement.
AGTACATCATGAGAAACGCTGGACTGGAAGAAGCACAAGCTGGAATCAAGATTGCCAGGAGAAATATCAATAACCTCAGATATGCAGATGACACCACCCTTATGGCAGAAAGTGAAGACTAAAGAGCCTCTTCATGAAAGTGAAAAAGTTGGCTTAAAGCTCAACATTCATGAAACTAAGATCATGGCATCTGGTCCAATAACTTCATGGGAAATAGATGGGAAACAGTGGAAACAGTGCCAGACTTTATTTTGGGGACTCCAAAATCACTGCAGATGGTGATTGCAGCCATGAAATTAAAATATGCTTACTCCTTGGAAGGAAAGTTATGACCAACCTAGACAGCAGAGACCTCACTTTGTCAACAAAGGTCCATCTCGTTAAGGCTATGGTTTTTCCAGTGGTAATGTATGAATGTGAGAATTGGACTATAAAGAAAGCTGAGCACCGAAGAATTGATGCTTTTGAACTGTGGTGTTGGAGAAGTCTCTTGAGAGTCCCTTGGACTGCAAGGAGATCCAATCAGTCCATCCTAAAGGAGATCAGTCCTGGGTGTTCATTGGAAGGACTGATGTTAAAGCTGAGACTCCAGTACTTTGGCCACCTGATGCAAAGAGCTGACTCATCTGAAAAGACTTTGATGCTGGGAAAGATTGAGGGCAGGAGGAGAAGAGGATGACAGAGGATGAGATGGTTGGATGGCGTCACTGACTCAATGGACAGGGGTTTGGGTGAACTCCGGGAGTTGGTGATTGACAGGGAGACGTGGTGTGCTGTGGTTCATGGGGTCGCAAAGAGTCAGACAAGACTGAGCAACTGAACTGAACTGAAGCCATCAAGTTTGTGGTAATTTGTTACATCAGACTAGTAACCAAACAGTACTGTTTTATTCCTTCACAATCATCAGAGAATGAAAAAGGCATTCACCCAAGATAAGTATAAAGTGTTATTGATAGTGCCTTTATGTCTTTATAATTCATTTCTGATGATTTTTCTGATACTCAATAAGGACTTTTGACCGAAATGTGTGTCTCTAGAATATGCAAACAGGTGTCATGAACCTTTCCAAAATAGTCTCAAAGGTCACATTTCAAAAGGTTACCCTCTTCCCAAATACCCTTTTGAAACACTCATTTCAAGTAAACAGTATTCCAAAAGCAAGTTTAAAAATGCAAATTAATCAATGGCATATCAGCAGCAAAGAGCCACTTTCAAAACCATGTATTTACATGGTCAGTTCACAAATTACACACGAGATTTCCCTGAGGTCATTCTATGAACCTGTTAAAACGAGCATCGTTTTTACATTTCATTTTGGGGAAGGAAACAACCCCCCAAAACACACTTAAAGTTATTTAAGGCATGGAAAAATTCTTTGTTTTGCTTGATTAGACTTGATTCAGAATTGCTGCAAACCCCTTGCTTAGTGGCAGAATGTTGACTGAAGCTCTCTGCCTTCCACCATGAGGGGGAGGAGAAAGCCCTGTCAAAACCCACAAGGAATCTTTTTCTTGTTTTTAATCATCTCACACAGTGCTGAATAGTTTATCTCTCATAGGAGCCGTCTTCTTTGTTCTCCCTGTTATGAAGTGAAGGGGCGGGGGAGACAGTCTGCTCTCAGCCGAATCAAATACAGTTTTGCAAAATAACCAGGGAGCTGAGCCTTCTTCCTACCCCTGGTGAAACACTGTGTCTGGGGAACTGCTCCACTGCAGACTTGTTGCCTTCATCTGACTTGGTGCCACGACCCCAAATGAGCCTTACCCGGGTAACGCAAAACCAAGGAGAGAAAAATGAAATCCAGGAGGAGTTTATTTATGAGCCCCAAATAGATAACCTAAATATTGCATCCAAATGGTGACTAAGCCAAGACTTGAGAAATATCAGCATGAAAAGGAGGGTGTGAATAACAAAACTGACAAGGAATAGACAGAATGCACAATGAATAGTCAAAATATTAAGAACATATTTTAAAGGAGATTAAATGCCAGTGACAGTCAATTTGACTTGGTTAAACTTCAATATCTCTTCTCTCTTTCTTACAGTTTGTAGATTTGGCTGGTAGGATCTGATAATATAGATAAGAATACATTAGTATGGAGAATGCACTACCAAATTTTTAGCAAGTACTCCATGCCAGGTACTGCCTTAATATTTTATGTTCATTTCTAATATCCTATGAAACACTATTAGGTGTCAGGTGTAGATATTGACCAATAAATATTTTAAAAATTTGCTTCAAATAACACAGCTTATAATTGTTGAAGCTAAGGTTGATTTCGGGTCTACCATCTTTCCATTAGATTTTCTAATGGCTCTTTAGTCAAATTCTCTAAATTTTACCCTTCACCAAAGACTAATGTGTTGCTTAGTCACTTCAGTCATGCCCAACTCTTTGTGACCCTATGGATTGTAACCTGCCAGGCTCCTCTGCACATGGAATTCTCCAGGCCAGAATACTGAAGTGGGTTGCCATGCCCTCCTCCAGGAAATGTCCCCAACCCAGGAACTGAGCCTGCATCTGTTCTTTACCACTCCCTGTTTAATGTTGCAGGCGTGATCAGAAGACTTCTCACCAGCACTCTTTTCAGATGCAGGTGGGGTAAAATAATAAAGCAATTTAATTAAGCAAGACAATGCAACATTTTAAGAGCAATCAGCACATATTATATCTACATATATATCCTCAGCTTTTTTCAAAAAGTATGTTTATGTTTATACATTTTTAAATTATTATTTATTTTTGGCTGTGCTGAGTCTTTGTTGATTTTTCGCAGGCTTTCTCTAGTTTTGGTGATCGGGGGCTACTCTTTGTTTTCATGCATGGTCTTTCCATTGCAGTGGCTTCTCTTGCTGTGGAGCATGGGTTCTAGGTGTGCAGGCTTCAGTAGTTAGAGCATGTGGACTTGTGTGGTTGGGGATCAGCAGCTCAGCAATTGCGGTGCCTGGGCTTAGTTGCTCTGAGGCATATGGGATCTTCCCAAACCAAGGATCAAACCATAGTCTCCTGCATTGATAGGTGGATTCTAATCCACTATGTTGCCCAGTCATGTCTGATTCTTTGTGACCCCATGGACTGCAGCACACCAGGCTTCCCTGTCCCTCACTGTCTCCTGGAGTCTGCCCAAGTTCATATTCATTGCATGGGTGACGCTGTCCAGCCATCTCATCCTCTGACACCCTCTTCTCCTTCTGCCCTCAATCTTTCCCAGCATCAGGGACTCTTCCAGGGACTTTTCACATCAGATGACCAAAATACTGGAGCTTCAGCTTTACCATCAGTCCTTCCAGTGAATATTCAGGGTTGATCTCCCTTAAGATTGACTGATTTGATATCCTTGCTGTCCAAGAGACTTTCAGGAGTCTTCTCCAGCACCACAGTTCAAAGTCATTAATTCTTTGGCATTCTGGCTTCTTTATGGTCCAGTTCTCAAAACCGTAGGTGACCACTGGGAAGACCATGGCCTTGATTATATGGACCTTTCTCGGCAGAGTGATATCTCTGCTTTTCAACTCATTGTCTAGATTTGTCATCGCTTTCCTGCCAAGAAGCAGTCCTCTTCTGATTTCATGGCTGCAGTCACCATCTGCAGTGATTTTGGAGGTGAAGTAAAGGAAATACATCACTGTTTCCACCTTTTCCCCTTCTATTTGCTATGCAATAACGGGGTCGGATGCCATGTTCTCAGTTTTTTTTAATAGTCTAAAGCCGGTTCTTTCACTCTCCTCTTTCACCCTCATCAAGAGACTCTTTAGTTCCTCTTTGCTTTCCTCTGCCATTATACCTACCCACCGTACCACTAGGGCAATCCCTTCTTCATCATTTTTAAAGAGGATTATTTGTTCTGTTTTGCATGGGTCTGAAGGAAGTGACATTTTACAAATTGAAGGCACCTATTCAATTCATTGAGAACCTGCTCATATACCTTGAGAGTTACAAAAGGAACAAAGGAGTTAGTAAAGGCTCTGCTCCCAAGGAACTCCTAAATCAAAAGGCAAAGAGTAGCACTTCATGAAATAATTAGGGAGTGCACAAGAAAGTTGGTTTAGGACAGAAGTGTCCCTCAGTCGGATCTCACTTTCTGTTGCTTTGTAATATGTTCATTGTCTCTATCTGGAGAATAAACATGAACTTTTTCTCATCCAATATCCATCCCCTGGGGTTTGCACCAGCCCTTTATCTGTTGTACTAACACACTCTCTTCATTAACTCTTGCAGAATATGAGTGAATATCATAAATCAGATACTTACAATTAAGGAAAGTTGAAAGAATATACTTCAAAATGAACACAGTACAGGACTTGCTAGTTACAGGTAATGAGAAAGACTAACAGGCAAAGAGGACTGCAAGGGTTTTTTTTTTAATTTGTTTTTTTGGCTGCACTGGGTGTTAGTTGTGGCAGGATCTTAGATCTTCGTTGAGGCACGTGGGATCTTCAGTTGTGACAGTTCGGATCTAGTTCTCTAACCAGGGATTGAACCTGAGCCCCTGCCCAGGAAGACTCTGGGGGCACAGAGTCTTCACCACTGGGCCACCAGGGAAGTACCAGGACTACAATTTTTTGAGGTGGTGGGACCAAATCAATGGCATTCATTTGTTTATACATTCGGAACATAGGTGACATAGAGGCAGAAGCCATTCATGCATGCAAAATCTTTCTTCCCCTACTCTTTCGTCTCCAGCAGAAAAGGATCCTAAATTTGGCTCCTCTTCCTCTGCTCCCTGCTAGTTCCTGGACTTCTACACAGTATGAGTAATGACAGAAACAAAGGCAGGAGAGATAGGAGAGTGAAAAAAAAAATGAAGGTTTAAAGAAAAGTTTAAGGTACCTAGTTGAGAAATGGGAGCCATAAGAAGATGACAGAAGAGGAGAAAGAGGATTTTATAGAGTTTTGATTTGAATTTTGAATGAACAGTTTTTTTCTTCTCTTCAGTTCAGTTCAGTTCAGTTGCTTAGTCATGTCTGACTCTTTGCTACTCCATGAACTGCAGCACACTAGGCTTCCTTGTCCATCACCAACTCCTGGAGCTTGCTAAAACTCGTGTCCATGGAGTCAATGATGCCATCCAAGCATCTCATCCTCTGCTGTCCACTTCTCCTCTGGCCTTCAATCTTTCCCAGCATCAGGGTCTTTCCCAATGAGTCTGTTCTTTGCATCAGGTGGCCAAAGTATTGGAGTTTCAGCTTCAGCATCAGTCCTTTAAATCAATATTCAGGACTGATTTCCTTTAGGATAGACTGGTTAGATCTCTTTGCAGTCCAAGGGACTCTCAAGAGTCTTCTTCAACACCACAGTTCAAAATTATCAATTCTTCCACGCTCAGCTTTCTTTATGGTCCAGCTCCAACATCCATACATGACTACTAGAAAAACAATAGCTTTGACCAAATGGACCTTTGTTGGCAAAGTAAGGTCTCTGCTTTTCAATATGCTGGCTAGGTTGGTCATAGCTTTTCTTCTAAGAAGCAAGTGTCTTTTAATTTCATGCCTGCTGTCATCATCTGCAGTGATTTTGGAGCCCCCAAAAATAAAGTCTGACACTGCTTCCACTCTTTCTTCATCTCTTTGCCATGAAGTGATGGGACCAGATGCCATGATCTTAGTTTTCACAATGTTGAGATTTAAGCCAACTTTTTCACTCTTCTCTTTCACTTTTATCAAGAGGCTCCTTAGTTATTCTTCACTTTCTACCTTAAGGGTGGTGACATCTGCATATCTGGTTATTGATATTTCTCCAGACAATCTTGATTCTAGCTTGTGATTTTCCCAGTCCAGCATTTCACACGTTGTACTCTGCATATAAGTTAAATAAGCAGGGTGACAATATACAGCCTTGACATACTTCTTTCCTGATTTGGAACCAGTCTGTTGTTCCATGTCCAGCTCTAACTGTTGCTTCTTCATTTGAATACAGATTTCTCAGCAGGCAGATAAGGTGGTCTGGTATTCCCATCTCTTGAAGAATTTTCCACAGTTTGTTGTGATCCACACAGTCAAAGGCATAGGCGTAGTCAATAGAGCAAGAGTAGATGTTTTTCTGGAACACTCTTACTTTTTTGATGATCCAAGGGATGTTGGCAATTTTATCTCTCATTCGTCTGCCTTTTCTAAGTCCAGCTAAAACATCTGAAAGTTCACGGTTCATGTACTGTTGAAGCCTGACATGGAGAATTTTGAGCATTACGTTGCTAGCATGTTAGATGAGTACAATTGTGTGGTAGTTTGAGCCTTCTTTGGCATTGCCTTTTTTGGGGATTGGAATGAAAACTGACCTTTTCCAGTCCCGTGGCCACTGCTGAGTTTTCCAAATTTGCTGGCATATTGAGTGCAGCACTTTCACAGCATCATCTTTCAGGATTTGAAGTAGCTCAACTGGAATTCCATCACCTCCACTTGCTTTGTTAGTAGTGATGCTTCCTAAGACTCACTTGACTTCCCATTTCAGGATATCTGGCTCTAGGTCAGTGATCAAACCATCATGGTTATCTGGGTCATGAAGATCTTTTTTGTATAATTCTTCTGTGTATTCTTGCCACCTTTTCTTAATATCTTCTTCTGTTAGATCCATACCATTTCTGTCCCATCTTTGCATGAAATGTTGTGACCATCTTTGCATGAAATGTTTCCTTGGTATCTCTAATTTTCTTGAAGGGATCTATCCTCTTTCCCATTCTATTGTTTTCCTCTGTTTCTTTCCATTGATCACTGAGGAAGGCTTTCTTATCTCTCCTTGCTATTCTTTGGAACTCTGCATTCAAATGGATATATCTGTCCTTTTCTCCTTTGCCTTTTACTTCTCTTCTTTCACACCTATTTTTAAGGCTTCCTCAGGCAACCATTTTGCCTTTTTGCATTTCCTTTTCTTGAAGATGGTCTTGATCCCTGCCTCCGGTACAATGTCACAAACCTCCTACTGTCTTACTGGGGCTTCTTCTTTGCTTTTGGATGTGGGGTATCCTTTTTTGGTGGGATTCAACATTCTCCTGTGGATGGTTGTTCAGCAGCAAGTTGTAATTTTGGAGTTCTCACAGGAGAAGATGAGCATACATCCTTCTACTCCGCCTTCTTGATAATGTTGTTTTTTCTTCTCTTAAGAAACAAAAATCAATGGATATGTTATAGCTTGTACCTCTTCTGGCCCTAGAAGGATAAATTTGACTACAATATTAGCAAGAAACTGTATCAGGTAGGTGCCAGCTTGCGTTCAGGCTTCATTTACTTCATTCCTTCTATGAAGCCGCAGAAGAGAAGGCAGTGAGTATAAAATAGTGATCAAGACTGGAATCATCTCCAGGTCTCAAAGAACTTACACTCCAGTGAAAATGCAATGACATCAAAATTAATCCAATAGGAGTATAATTTGTTTGGACACATGGTGATTTTTACACATGATAGTGGTTATTCTGCTATCTTCTTTGAGATAGTATAATCAGACTCATCTGATAATGACAGAACAGAGTTCACAGAGTCCAAAGTCTGTTCAGAGAAGATAGATACAATTAGTAGCAGAGCTGGGATTTAAGACATAGGTTTTTCTGATTACCAAGGCCTTCACTTTGTAAGAGGAAGATAGTCATTGGTTAAGAGGGGAAAGAACTCAGAGTCTAGAACTGACCTTGGGGAGATGCCAACACTGATGGAAAGAAAAGCTGCTGGAAAACAACTAAGTAGAGACTTCAGGATGTCAAGGAAATACAGGACAAGATAATACAAGCTTGTGTAATATTTCTGAAAACCAAAGTATATAACTAGACAATATCATCAGGGAAAAATTAGGGGCAACATATGATAAAAAAAAAAGTCTATTATTTTTGCCAAGGCTCATATAAAGAAGGGTAGATTTCATTACGGTGTGCATCCCCTTGCTTCCCCTACAATGCAGAGCTATGCAAAGGCAATGTGTTTTGAGAAAAGGGTGTGCAGCACAGACCCCTTTGTTCAGTTTAAAATAATAAGATGTTGCAAGGATAATCACTAAAATGAACAGAAATTTCTCAATATTCGAATAATGAGCTTCTTGATAAGTATTTGAAAGAGGAAAGAAAAAGCCAGTTGAGATGAAGCTATTAAACAATGCCACTTGGCAACACAACTCCAAGGGCCCCATTCATTTTCAGTTTCAAGCTGTGCTTCAGGGCATGCCTTGTTTGTAGTTCACAATATGAATGGTGCCTTCTAGAGTTGTGCAATGAGGCCTCCTGTAAATATGCTGCTTTGGGAGCAATGTCCAAAAAAAGTTGGCCTAAGCACGTTGTTTAGAAGTGGCACTTTGTGTCCTTGCATAATTGTTCTTATTATCTGGGCCTCTGTGTATATAGAATTGAGAGATTGGATCAGGTGAATTTTGTGATAATCTCCAGGAGCACTGACTCATATTTATGTTTACACACTTCTTTCCACTAACACAACCTCATTCAATATTAATAAGATATTTAAAGAAGTGCTATATTCATTGTATTATCATAATCTTTAAGAAACTAAAGATCAGCAAGTTTAACCTATTTGTCTCTGATTTGTCTAGTGACCACTGGTGGCCAAAACAAAAATTCCCAACGTCACTCCCTATGCAGAAGGGAACAATACCTAGAAAACAGGACTGATGGAATGTTCACATTTCTTTCTACAGTCTGTTTGTAGGTAGAGTTGAACAACGATCCTGTTTACCAATGCAGAGAAGCAATTACTGATATCCAGTCCTTAATCTTGGAGGAATTTTTAAAGACCTATGAGTTATTGCTATCTATTAAATGTTTGCAAGGAAATTTATAATTGGATTTCTGGCAGCTCTACATCCATTAAGACTTTATGGTAATTGCATAAACAACAAATACATGAGGCTAGTGTCAAGCCTTAGTAAAAATATCATAGTAATTTAAATAGAAAAAACAGATCTTAAAGTATAGTTTTCACTTTTTGCTAAATTAAGTCCACCTTGCCTCTTGATAGCTCAACAAATGAATGATAAGGTTTTGAAGCCACATGAAACAGAGGCCCAAGTGTTTGCAAAGGTAGGCAGTCTTATTTAGTTGAAAGAGCATAAGCACTTTCAGTCCCCATGAGTACTCAGTCACTTCAGTAGTGTTCAACTCTTGGTGACTCTATGGACTATACCCCCTGGGCTCCGTTTTGTCCATGGGATTCTCCAGGCAAGAATACCGGAGAAGGTTGCCATGCCCTCCTCCAGGGGATCTTCCAGACCTGGGGATCCAACTCCTGACTCCTGCATCTCCTGCATTGCAGGCAGATTCTTTACCCACTCTACCACCTGGGAAGCACCACAATCCCCGTACCTTAATTTAAATTGTTATGCACACTTTAACATCTGTGGGTTTTTGAACAAGTGATTAGCCCCTGGGTGGTGAAGTTCCTTGAGCCCTGAACTGGAGCTTCTACCCATCTCATGCAACTGTAATGATGATTAAGCGGGAGAAGTGTGTGAAGTGCTGAGGGAGGATGGCAAATGGTGGTCTCTGAATTAAGAGTAGTCATTTTTATTAATACTTAAAGTTCTGCATGGAGATCTCTTAACTGCATGTTCATCTATTACATTTCAAGTGATGGTTAATTTAAAGCGTTCCAGTTTGACATTTATTACAATATAGGCATGTTTCCCATGTGACCGTGTATAATGCTGATGAAGGATTACATGTTGCAGATTATTCTTGTAAAAATATGTGACAGCTGATTTAAATTCATACCATTGATTAGGGATGTGGAGACAAGGTTTATTAAAACTAGGCAATTGATTTGATTATATCAATTTGCATTTAGGGACCTGTGGTCAATAAATTAGATCTACTGTTTCTTCTTCCATTGTAAAATATATGGGCTTTGATCAATAATTCTGAAGCAGCTTTCCTTTAACTCATGGACACTCAGCATGAACTGAACTGAATGACATAGATGTTAATAAAACTTTCCTGGCTTTCCAAGCTGTGGTTTTATTCATAAATGAATGGACATAAACATCATCTCATTTGTCAGATAAAATTCAATCATGCAGTATATTATGGTTATTGATATTCCTTTGAGTGGGAAAGAGCTGGGCTTAAATCCGAGCTTTGCTATTTATAGGTTGTGTGTCGCCACACAAGTTACATGGTCTCTCCGTAGTCTGCCCATTAGTGTAACAGTCAGTAATAATAGTTAACTCATAATTTGTGTAGAGGGTTAAATGGAATAAATATTATTTTCATTGAAAAAATTAACATATTATCTGGCATGTAGTAACACCTCAGTCATTGTTACTTTTGTTAGGGTCATTATTATCTATATCATTCCATGATTTTGAAATACTTAGCAAATGTCTTTAGAAAAGTTCTTTGAAAAGTCTTTCAGTTAAGAATTTTTATATTGTAGATTAATGAACTTTCATGTTTGATGATATTTTTAGAGTACATAAAATTAAAGCCATCCTTTTTAGTTTCTTCTTTTTAGGTTAGAATATCACAAGACAGAACACATGAAATAATCAAAGCCAAAGTTGTACCATAAATTCAGAAAAATTGTCACAGTCTTTAAAAATATTTTATTGAAATAAAATAAGTGTAGCAAGCTGTTGTGAAGACATTAGTAAAGCCACCACACAGGAAACAAAAGGATGTAAATGCTCTGCAAACCATTGCTTCCCCCTTCGTAGAGAAAAGCTAGAAGCTGCTAAGAGCAGAAAGTAGAGGCATTTAGTGTTTCTGACACAACTCAGGTTGGCAGCTTCTGGGTCTCAAAATACTTCTCATTTCCTTGGCAGTTATGAGAATATTATTGGGCAAGAGTGCACTGAAATTGTGAAATGATATTTTCATACAAATATAAGGAATTTGCTGAGGGCAAGTAAGGAGAAAGCAAATTCCAATTGTGCAAATCCTCTGGCCACCCAGCCTTAACAAATAGGAGCAAGTGAAAGCAGAGGAAGTCATTTCCTTAGCACAAGGGTAATTGCACTGAAAGGGAACTTGTGCTTTCAGTAGCTCATGCCCAGTGATTCTGAGGGTAAATAGAATCAATAATGCTAGCAACATAGTAAGTGCTAAATGAGTATTTAATGAATTGAAAACAGACCAGAAAGCCACCTATCAAGAGGTATTCGAGGACAAGAGAGGGGAAGAGAAAATCAGATCACCAATGAAGCACAAGTTGCAATTATATCTTTTTAGTTGACTTGACATCCAATTTATTTTTTAAACTACAATGCAGTTTACTTCCACAGTGTAAAACTGGGAAATGTAGAAAAGAAAAAGGTAATAATTTAAAAGATAGTAATATGTGACTTTTCACCTTAAAATGATTTAAAATATAGTAGTACATAATTTTTCACCTGGCTCAGCATCTTTCTAACCTTGTAACCTCAAGTGACTTAATTAAACCTTCTTAAGCCTCAGTTTACTCATGTGTACAGTCATAATGCCTTCTTAGTGTTTTGAAAGGGCTTCCCTGATAGCTCAGTGGGTAAAGAATCTGCCTGCAATGCAGGAAACCCTGGTTCAATTCCTGGGTTAAGAAGATCCCCTGGAGAAGAGGTAGGCTACCTACTACAGTATTGTTGGGCTTCTCATGTGATTCAGCAGGGATAATTAAGATAACACATAGGTTTAGTACAATACCTGGAACATAATAATTGAATATCAAATGGCAGAATAGTAAAATATTATATTTTACAAATGTATGTCTAGTATTTTTTTTGTAAACCTCCTCACAAATAACATGTTGAAGGGTCACATAAAGTCCTATCACAAGAATTTATCTAATTTTCTGGAATTATCTCCTATTAATGAAAATGTAGGTTGTTTCCTCTCATTCTTTTATAACCAAGGCTCCATGAAGGTTTGTTCATCAACCTTCCATTAATGATTCTTCTAAAACCCCAAACCTCATCCTGCCATTTCTTCTGCTCTACTCACCTCTATCATTCCATTTTAGTTATATACATCTTAGTTATATACCTTAATACACATTCAGTTCAGTTCAGTCATTCAGTCATGTCCGACTCTGCGACCCCATGGACTGCAGCACGCCAGGGCTCCTGTCCATCACCAACCCCTGGAGTTTACTCAAACTCATGTTCATTGAGTCGGTGATGCTGTCCAACCATCTCATCCTCTGTTGTCCCCTTCTGCTCCTGCCTTCAATCTTTCCCAGCATCAGGGTCTTTTCCAATGAATGAGTTCTTCACATCAGGCGGCCCAAGTATTTGAGATTCAGCTTCAACATCAGTCCTTCCAATGAATATTCAGGACTGATTTCCTTTGGGGTGTTGAGGGCTGTGGTTGATTCAGTTTTTAGTCCTGCCTATGTCTTTGGCATCACTTGGCCTCAATTTTTCCCCTATAACCTAAAGGACCAAGTGACCTCTGGGTTACTACCAAGCCTAACATTCTCCTATTTTCTGTTTTGAAATTTTTCTATAAAGGAACAGGTATAATAAAAAGGTCAACAGCTTTCAAGTCATCAAATCCACTCAGTAATGTCTTAATATATGTGACTAGATGCCAGTGTTTTGACTACACAGCCCTAAGAGTATCACTCATTCCCTTACTTCATCAATGTGCCCTTTTGAATCACTGAAGCGCTTGCCTCCAATACACAAATATTTGCCATTCTGAAACTCCAAGGCTGAAAGTCATCTAGATGCCCAACCCAATGAATCATAGCCTACAGCGTAGCATAATCTGGTCTCTATTTTGTCTCTAACCTCTCAAGCTGTTTATCTCCAGTCAGCTATGCTCTGGTCATATTAGTGTAGGTTTTGGTTTGCTTGGATTTTGTTTGTTTGTTTGCATTTTGCTATGAACTCTTTTCTTGTCTCAAGACCTCTCTACATCTCTTCTATGTCTGTTGTTCTCCCCAAAACTTTGCATGACTACCTCTATGCACTGATGTCCATTAAAGGACTGTTTCCTTAGAAAAATCTTCTTGCCCATAGCATGTCACTTTCCCTCTCCCCATTTTATAACTTAGCCCCTAACTGGATCAGTGATTTCCTAACAATGATCACAGTTTGAACTTATATTCATGCTTTCATTCGTTTATTGATGTATATATTTTTTGTGTTTGTCTCTCCCACTAGAATGCAAGTTTCATAAGGACAGAATCTATGGCTGTCTTTTTCTTTTTATTGAGGTATAATTGACAGATAACATATTAATTTCAGGTATACAACATGATTAAATATCTGTACATATTGTAAAATGATCATCTCATTAGCTCTAGTTAGCATCGGTCACCATACAGTTACAATATTTTTGTGTGATTTTAAGAACTTTTAAGATCTACTCTCTTAGTTAAACTTTAGAATATACAATACAGTATTAGTAACTATAGTTACTATACTATACATCCTCATGACTTATTTTATAACTGAAAGTTTATGCACTGTTATATTACCAGCCTCTACTATGTCATATGCTTGGTGTATGTTTTTGCCCTCAAATATATTTCTAAGTAAATGAAGAAATCTCACTTGGCCAGATTTCTACAGAAATCCTTTGAACACATTAGTAAACAAGGGAACAAACAAAAAACCTTATCTCAGTTTTGTTCAAATATGAATGAAAGAGGAAACAGCAGGAGTGTTTAATATGCAATAGCTAGCTTTCTTCCTGAACAACCCTCACATCTTTTGAATGGCCAGAACACCTAGTAAATCAGCCCTCAGCCTGATAGAGGATGAACTGTAGAGAATGGATTTCAACAGAGATGAAGTGAGGATGATTATAGCAATCTTCAGAGTGCTGAGGTGATTTATACGTACAGACTTCTGGATTACCTGCCCCTGAATTTCATCTAGCCTCCTTATAATATTGCTGCCTGAGAAAGATACCACAGCTCTGGATGCACTGTCAGTATTGAATTTCACTCAGAAATGTGGCTGTAAAAATGCACACATCTTCAACATTAATGATTCAAGTGGCTGTATCAAGAGAATAGCCATTTGCCTGGAATCCTGCTTTCCCTGAATAAGGCACACATGCTTACGTTTATATTCTGGCTCTTTTTTTTTTCCCCAAAAAATTTAGGTTTCTCTTATCACTTCCAAAAATTTTTTCTAGAGGTTGTAATGTCTTGGTTTTGATTTGTCTCATCCTATTATTAATAGTAACTTAAAGGGGACAAAAAATCAATATTGAATGTTGGCCATTGTCAAACTACCATATATTTTCCACCTAATTAACATTAGACCTCAGAGACTATAATGGACTCTAGTTCCTGGAGTTAACTGTTGGCCAAGGAAGCATTTGTTCTGAGGTCAAAAAACTTCATTCATGCTGCAAATCACTTTGCTCCCAGTCACTGTGCAAAAGGCTGTGTATGTTTATCAAGGATTTTTGGATGGCTCCTTCTATCTGTTTTTGTGCCAGGATCTTTGAAGAGAGCATTGTGCTTGTGCAGTGAATTCCAGTTCATGACAGAGAAGAACATTTCTTCTCAAAACAACCTCTTTAGAACCAAGCCTTCCATGTCATATTCCCGTCCTGGGTATTTGGTTGAACTTTGCTGTGTATTTATTTGTGGGTGTGGGTATGGGTGTGTTGATCCTATAGTGTTATGTCTTAGCCCCATGGGTAACCTGTTTTCACTGCTCATGGTAAAACGTGCAGAGGCTGTTCTGCTTTCAAAGTTTCCATATCTTTATCAAGCAGATTTTCCTCCCGTTCCCCTTCCCTGTTCTTTTTGCCAGAGAGCCCCAAGTTGGGCACGCGTTAAAATCAAGATTCAGAGAAGCAGCCATTTCCACCACCTTTGTTAACAACATGCTGTTTCCATTTTCAAAGGGAAACTCAGAGCGTTTTCCACCGGACCATCCGGAAGGGGCCAGTATGGCTTCTTCGGGCTCAGGTTTTACCAGTTGCTACCAATAAGGAATAATTTTGTGGTGTCTCCAGAATTGAAATCCTCTGCCACTTTGAATCCTGTTTTTAAATGTCCTTTTGCAAAGCCTGCCAAAAAGGAACTTGTGTTGAGAGAGCCAGGGTTTCATTTGCAATTGAAAGGGACAGCCATATCTTTGTGGTTTTTAAAGGGACAGGAAAGAGCAAAAGGAAAAGGAAAAGAAAGGGCAAAAGTTGGAAAAGGAGGAAACTCATGGGAGAGTCCCCTTTAGTTTTATGTAGATTTTATGGACAGCAATATTCTTGGATTGTATTTGTCTTTTAAATACTCTGCTTAGTGCCTGTCATGGACTGCTTGGCTTCTGACTGTGGGTGGCTGGAAGTCAAAGTTATAAAGCAGGTCACTTAAACCCAAGATTTAGCCAGTGGCTCTTTTACATTTGTAAGCAAGGATATCTCTAGCCTCCCCACAGAGCAAGTATGAGGACTGACCTTTCATGGATCACAGGAAGGAAGTCCCTCTTCTCAAAAGAGAAGTCAGACTAGTTTTGACATAAAAAGACTTTACCAACAGAGCTCTGGGCAGAGACAGGAATACTCAGCACCAGAGAAAGCACAGTGCATGCCAAATTGTAGGAATATGAGGAACTTGAAGGTAGGAAAAGGGATGTGGGCAGGGGCGAGGGGTTGGGGGAGATACCCAAGAGGTGGGGAGAGGGATGTAAGAAGCTAGAATAAGGAAATCAAATGGATCACACTTTATCAGGACAAATAGTATGCTGTCCTTTTCCAAATATGTTGCTGGGAAGGGTGTAACTTTTCCAGCTTTCTAGGGTTTTATATTTTTAAGGCTTTAATCATCATAAAAGGACTTGACAGGAAGGAGGAAAATAAGATATATACAGGCGGTACTCACAGGGAGGGACATTTTTTGAAATTGATTTTTATTAAAATGTAGTTACCTTGCTATGTTTTGGTAGTTTCTACCATATAGCAAAGTGAATCAGCTCTAAATATACATATATTTCTTCTTTTTTAGGTAATGTATGTTTGTTACTGAGCTGTGTCTGACCCTTTGTGACCCCGCAGACTTTATCCTGCCAGGCTTCTCTGTCCATGAAATTCTCCAGGCAAGAATACTGGAGTGGGTTGCCATTTCTTCCTCCAGGGGACCTTCCTGACCCAGGGATCAAGCCCAGGTCTCCAGCATGGCAGGTGGATTCTTTACTATCTGAGCCACCAGGCAAGCCCCCCTTTGGTAATGAGAACCTACTGTATAGGGCAGAGAACTCTATAGTGACTTAAAAGGAGGCACATTATTGAAAAGCAGTTTATCACTGAAGGGGAAAACAGGTACAGGTTTGGTCTGCCCCTAATTACCCTGCCCTTAGAACCGGGTTGAGGCCTCCCTGATAGCTCAGTTGGTAAAGAATCCGCTTGTAATGCAGGAAACCCCAGTTCGACTCCTGGGTTAGAAAGATCCACTGGAGAAGGGATAGGCTAACCCACTCCAGTATTCTTGGGCTTCCCTTGTAACTCAGCTGCAATGTGGGAGACCTGGGTTTGATCCCTGGGTTGGGAAGATCCCCTGGAGAAGGAAAAGGCTGCCCACTCCAGTATTCTGGCCTGGAGAATTCCATGGACTGTATAGTCCATGGGGTTAAGAAGAGTCAGAGACGACTGAGCAGCTTGCACTTTCATTTTCACTTTCACTTTAAAACCTGGTTATTAAACGGGGTGGTTGTTCAGGTAATGTGCATGTGGAGAGCATGGAAGGAAGGAGGAGGGTGGAGACTTGAGGAAGGTGACTGCCTTCCATTGACCAGCTATAAGGCTTGTGCCCAGATCCTTCACCCTCTGGCCCTCAGGATCTTTGCTTCCAGAGAAATGTGTTTTGGTAAAAAGAGAGCTTTCTGCTTCTTCCCAACTGTAAGTTGGATTAGAATTCTGACTCAACAGCTGTGTGATTGTGGGTGGATATTACAGCTCTCTGAGCTAATTTTCTCATACTTGCAGAAAGATAATAAGACCTGCTTTACTGGAATGGGTGAAAGGAAAAAGTATTAGTCACCCACTTGTGTCTGACTCCTTGGGACCCAGCCAGGCTCCTCTGTTCACGACATTTTCCAGGCAAGAATACTGGAGTGGGTTGCCATTTCCTTCTCCAGAGGATCTTCCAGACTCAGGGATCGAACCCAGGTCTCCTGTATCACATCACAGTCAGATTCTTTACTGTCTGAGCCACTAGGGAAACCTGGGTTTGATTAAGAAAGAAGCTATATAGTGTCTGGCATGACGTAGGTGCTAAGTAAGTGATAGCTGTTTTCTGTCCAATGAGGGGCCAAATAATTTTTGTTCTTTTTAGCCTCTAGAACTTTCTCATTCCATGGATCACTGTTAATGATTTAAAATTTTTTAATATGGGCATATTCACTACAATAACATAGCACATATTTATTTCTTAATGTCTTTACTAAGATGGTTTTGCTTTTGCTGATTTCACCAATATATTTCAAAAAGAAAGAAATGATAGAATCACTAGGCCACATTAAAACAGTTCTCCATGAAAGAGATTGTTTCCATAATGGGGACTTTTCAGAATATTTTCACTGTATGTTTGCACCTTTGCAAGTGATACAAGATAAAGTGCTTTCTATTTCTCCTGGGATGTGATTTTACAATCCAATTATTTTATTGACAGGAAGCATCTTCTTCATTTCTAGTCAAAATTTACCTTAATTTCCTCTTGTGCCATGCTAAATAATTCCCTCTTCTCTTTGATCTGCTGGATATACATATACCAAACCTTTTTTTCAAATTTTTATCTCTCTCTTTCTCCTGGTTTCTGTGTATGTAATGAGATGAATGGCCTTTAATCAATAGCTTCCTTACCAAAAATACATATGTGCTTTTGCTTTCAGCATTCACTATGCTCCTTTGCTGCTGAGAATGTGTGAGCTAAGTAGATGCAGCTAATACAGTTCTCATTAAACTGAAATCCTTGGATTTTAAGCTTTATGAGAACATATAATGAAAAAAGCAAAGATATGAGGAAATAATTTAAAAGTAAAATGTTCACCCAGATATTAGTAAAGCTACAGAACATTGCATAGTCCTTGGTGGCTTAAGTGTCACCAGCATTGTCTATTTCCACATTTATAAAGATATTCTAAGACTATGCAATATCTGGACAATATCTGGGTGCATTTCTGTAGTATATCAGAACACCTGGAATGTAGACTTGGCTGTGCTTTTTGTAGAAAGGAATTCCTTTAAGAGATGATGTGGAAGGCACAGGGAAAAGACCCAGAAACCCACAGAATGCCCTAGGTTCTATGCTAAAACCAGCATTATGCTTAGAACAGGTGTGATTTCCCTTCATTCCCTGAAATAAGATATTTAGTTATGGCTTGGGAGAGGAGTGTGGACACAGGAAACCACAGGGTACATCTGGAGGAGGGGTTGCTGTTGCTCAGTTGCTCAGTCGTGTACAGCTCTTTGTGACCCCATGGACTGCACCACATCAGACTTCCTTGTCCTTCACTATCTCCCAGAGTTTGCTGAAACTCAGGTCCATTGAGTTGATGATGTCATCCAACCACATCATCCCCTGTCACTCCCTTCTTCTGCCCTCAACCTTTCCCAGCATGGGAGTCTGTTGCAGTGAGTTGGCTCTTTGCATCAGGTGTCCAAAGGATTGGAAATTCAGCTTTAGCATCAGTCTTTCCGATGAATATTCAGGGTTGATTTCCTTTAGGATTGACTGGTTTGATCTCCTTGCTGTCCACGGGACTCTCAAGAGTCTTCTTCAGCATCACAGTTCAAAAATAGCAGCTCTTCAGTGCTCAGCCTTCGTTATGGTCCAGCTCTCACATCTGCTGAAGGAACGATAGCTTTAACTATTTGGACTTTTGCTGGCAAAGTAATCTCTCTGCTTTTTAATATGCTGTCCAGGTTCATCATAGCATTTCTTTCAAAGAGCAAACATCTTTTAATTTCTTGGCTGCAGGCACTGTTCACAGTGATTTTTTGGAGCCCAAGAAAATAAACTCTGACACTGTTTCCATTGTTTCCCCATCTGTTTGCCATGAAGTGATGGGACCAGATGCCATGATCTTAGTTTTTTGAATGTTGAGTTTTAAGCCAGATTTTTCACCCTCCTCTTTCACTTTTATCAAGAGCCTCTTCACTTTCTTCCATTAGTGGGGAGATCTATGGGTGTGTTTGTTTTACTTTATTGGGGGGAAGGCTCTGTCTCTTCTAATTGAAAGATTAGGGATTATTTGCTGCTGCATAACCACTACCTTTTCCTATGTCCTATATATATATACATATATATATATATATATTGATTGATTGATTGATTGAATGATACTGACCATTTTCTGTATGCTTTCTAAATTTAGTGAACCAATGGTTCTACATCATTATACATTGTTTACTGTTGAACTGTCCACTTTCACTTCACATGCTCAGCCAGTAAAATAAAAAATACATCAAACCCTTGATGTCTTCGTGAAAAGATCAGAAAGTATTTTTGGCAATGAAAAACTAGATCTACTACCATGTAACAACTCTACATATCTGAAATATTATATTGTGCTATTTTTGTCTGTTTCCCTGAAGGAGGGAAAGAAACATTTATTAAAGCAGTTAATATTGGGCAAAGCCTTATGTTCAGTCACTCGGTTGTATCCAACTCTGTGTGACCCCATGGACTGCAGCACACCTGGCTTCCCTGTCCATCACCAACTCCTGGAGCTTACTCAAACTCATGTCCATTGAGTTGGTGATGCCATCCAATCATCTCATCCTCTTATGTTAAGCCTGTTAAAAACAACATTGTGTATAATTATTTCATTGACTCTTAGAGTTAGTTATCAGACACTGTTTGTGGCCCACAAAATAGTTTGCCTTCCCTTTTTTCTTTCTTGCAAAATCCATATGCTCAGCTTAAAGCACTTCCTAGATTCCTTTGTCTCTTCTAGCCAGGGTGGTAGAATTCTTACCAGTGAAAAACTATGAGGAATCTGTTGGGCGTAGGGAAATGTCAGGAAAAACTATTGCTTTCCTGTTACAAAGCCCACCTCTTAGAGGTCTCTTTATGTCATCTTTCTCTCCCCAGGATATACTTGTCTAAATATTTCCTCTACATATAGTTAGAATCATATCTGCAGAGTCATAGTTTTTCTTTCAATTATCAAACATATTTTAGAAAACTCAAGAGGAGAACAGCAGTCTAATGCATTTATCCATATTTTTGCTGACCATGTTTTTTCTTCCTTCCTGGTGTTTCATTCTTTCATTATTTCCTTTCTTTTTCGATAACTCCATTTAGCCATTCTTTTAGGGTAGGTCTGATGATGAAAATTTTCTTGGTTTCCCTTCATTTAAGTATGTCTTGACTTCCCCTTCCTTTCTAAAGGATATTTTCACTGGTTAAAGCAATCTGGCTTAACATTTCTTTTCTTTAAGGACCAGTAAAATATTTTATCATGTGTTCTGGCATACATAACCTCTGATAAGAAGTTGTCCTTCCATTTGTTCTCTTCTGTAAGTGTGCCATTTCCCCCCAGCTGCATTCAAAAATTTTTCTCTTTGTCTTTAGTTTTCAGAAGTTTTAGTATATTATATCTTGTCATGGATTTCTATTGGCTCATTTTGTTTAGCATCTTATTAGTTTTTTAAGTTTGTAGGATGTCATTTGCCAGATTTGAAACATTTCAGCCATTATTTCTGTGAATGCTTGTTTTTAATTTTGCCTTCCTTTTTAATCTCTCTCCGGTACTTACTTTGAGGGGTTAAATTGAATAATGTTTAGTTATAGTCCAAAAGGTCTATGAGGCTGTTCATTTCTGTTGTCTTTTTTCCTTGCTGTTCAAATTGGGTAATTTCTGTTTTTCCATCTTTCAGTTCACTAGTTCTATCCTCTATCTCCTCCTTTCTCTTTTCTTCAATTCTAAAATTTCAGTTGGGTGTTTCTTTATAACTTTCATTCCTTTGCTGAGGCTTTCTAATTTCACTTTGTTTCATGCATGTTAACAATTGCTCACCAAAGCATTTTATCTTGGCAGCTTTAAAATATTTGAGAACTCTTAGCAGTTCATCTTGTATCCAGAACTGTTGGTTTTCTTTTCTTTTTTTTTGTAGAGTTTGAGATCCTCCTGGTTCTTGGCATGATGAGTTTTTTTTGTTTGTTTTTAGTATAGAAACATGCACATTTTAACCGTATAAGACAATGGGTTTTATTTAAAGCTTCTGCTTTAGCTGACTTGTACTAACACCCACTGGCATGTCTGGGAAGAAGAGGATGTTGTTTCCTTACTGCCAAGTAGAAGTCAAAGCTTCCTACTCAGGTTCTGTTGTCATCAGAGGGGTAGAGCTCATTAATGCTGGGTTGGGGTGAAAGATCTGGTTTCCCCTGCAGTCTCCACTGACACTGTGGAGGCAGGAGCCCCATTATTTGCCTGTGGGTGACACTCCCAGCTCTGAAGTTTGCCTTCTTGACATTGCCCAACAGGAAAGTTGTGGCTCCTCATCACAGCCTCGTGAGGGTAAAAGCCTAGGCCCTTCCCTTGGCTTTTGCTATTAGGCTTGAGGCCATAGTTCTTTTTGTGATGTTTGGCTAGTGTACAGTGGTGATTATACTATTTGGGTTTTTTTTCCCCCCTATCTTGCTAGGCTTTTCCTGCCTCTAACTATAGCTAGCACACCTTAGCTTGGTTGGGTCTTATTTATTTATTTATTTATTGGCCTACATTCATTGGAATTCTCAGGTTGCCAGCTTCTTCAACTCCAGGTCTGAGGTATGCCCAAGAAACTCACTGCCATGTCATGCCTAAGGTCTGTTGTTGTTGTTGTTATTGGACTCCTTGGGTCTTGAAGTCCCTAATCAATCTGCATTATTCTCTCCACCTTTCTTATGTTTGCTTTTGCTACACTGTCCATGGTTTTAGTTATGCTTAGTGGGAGGTATATGGAAAAGTATTTCTATTCCATATTCCTTGAAGCAGAAATCACTCAGGAATATACATTTTTACTTAGTAATTTTTATAATTACTCCCAAGTGATTCTGAGTCAAAGATCTATGGGTTACCCTTTGAGAAATATTATCTACATAATGCATCTGAGACCCAGAGAGACTAACTCAAAAAGTAGATGTCAGATACTCAGGTTGTACAACACAAAGTTTAAACTAGAACCCATATCTCCTGGCTTCCCTTTCAATACCCTTTCCTCCTCGTGACACTAAATAAAGCAGCTAAAAATACTAAAAGGAAATAATGTACCAATTTCACTGGTATTTATGAAGATCAAGCAGTTTGCCTAGAGATAATGCATAGACTTAAAAAAATGTAGAAGCATAATCTTTCTAATACATTTGTTTCCCACAAGCTGCAGTATAATTTCTACTGTGGAGGATTCCAGGCAATTGCTCCAAGATAGGGTATTGTCTGCACATGAAAAGATTGTTCTTGGAAATAAGTCTACACAGTCTACTGAGGGTGCTGTGCACTGCTCGCATAGTCTGACTCACACACCAGTGGAGCTTTTCCAGTTATGCTAATACTCATCTGGCAGTGGCCTCTATAATTGCCTAAGTTAGTTGGTAGACATGCAGGCAATGTTAATTCTCTGCAAATATAGTTATTCATAACTTGGTGTCAAGTGCATCATCCTCAATAGAGACAACTCTTCAGATGTCACTGGCATTGGGGGCAGGAGGGCTGTATTCAGTCATCTCTGGGGAGCTTGTGAAATCTGGAGAGACAGGAAATGGTGTGGGAGCGAAGGCAGCATACAAATGCATCTAATGAAATATGGGCATCCTTCAGTGGCTGCCTTTCATCTGACTGGCCCCATGCACAGGTTGTACCAGATGGCACTCTCATGGTTTCCATCAGTGTGGAAATGCGATGAAGAAGGGGAGGAGAAGAATAGATGGGGAAAAAAAAATCTGCACAGCTGAAAATAATCACGATTATGTAACTAATGACCCAGGGAATTAGAGGAAGCCAAACTCATTGGAACTCGGGCCACATGCAGGCAGATGTCACAACTTAATGACAAAAGATGAATTGCTTTATACCCTACATAGTAACACATGATGAGGGCTTTTGATTCTTCATTCCAAATCATAGTCATAAGGAGAACCATATCCTGAGTATCTTTCTATTTTGAAGGGAAATTGAGCGAGCAGCAGTCCTGGATTGTTAAAAATGTCAAAATAATTTCAGTAAATCTTAGACTGATATTCATTTTGACCTGTAGGAGTATCAGGAAGCAGCCTGAAGGATGTTGCAGATACCCCTTCTGCCACTGAAATATAGACTATGCATTCCTGGGAGGGTTGGGTTAAATCTTACACTTTTGCAGTCATTTAAAAGCCTTTACTGAGATTCTGCCATATATGTGGCCCTACTTAACAAGTGTGTTGGAAAGATGAAAGAGACGCTCCCCCTGCCCACCCTGGAGGATTTCACAGTGGCGTGCACTTTGTAAATATTGATCGGGGTGGATAACCGATTGCTATTCCTTAAATAGACCCTGTCAAGGTTGCTGAAATTCCCACTGTCTCCTATCAAAGCCCTGAAAGCTGACATTCAGATGCTGGTAGTCCAAGTATTCATTCTTGAATTCATTCACTCAGTCATTCAGCAAATCTCCACTGAATATCTGTTATGTTCTAGGCACTGAGCGTGGCCCTAGGGTTAAACTGGTGAAAATCATTGTTTAATATTAACAATATTAAATTTATTATTAAGTATGGATAATATTAAGTTAACATAATAGTCAATAAAAACATAATATATGAATGTATTATGTCTTAACCTATGGTTTGTTTAAAAACATCAGTGGTAAAGGTGGAGTCACAATCTCAATATTTAGAAATCAGTGGTGGAATTACTGTTACAAAGTTTTATGAGAAAGGGTTAGATGCATTAGTGTCTCATTTAATGTATTAGCCAGTTAGGGGGAAAAAATGTGAAGCAGATGCCATTAATATTTTAAATCTTATAAAAAACATGTTTATGAAAAACACATTAGGGAGTGGATAGCTCACAGGTTTGGCAATGAAAGACCAAACATTTTAAATCCATATAATTGGTTGAAATCCAGCCAAAACTGGATAACAAATGCAACTCTTCCCCATCTGCTGGTTTATGCAAATGGCTTGGTGATCTCATTTAGTTTTCTAGGAGACAGGTGTCTCTATAGCTAACGTGACTACTCGTTGGCATCCAGCCCCAGTTTCAGGAAAAGTCTTGAATTTAGCTGTGGGGTAGGGCTCAGCTTACAGTGTGATCCTAAGAAGCCCCAGATAAGAGAGAAAGGCCAGAGCTGACAACCAGTGGCAGTGGGTGTCCAGTCTGTCAGAGTTTGGATCAGCCATGGCAGACGAGACTCTGGCTTGCTGCATACGAACTCTCTACCTGATTTCATCAGAGCTGAAGATCTGCCAGGAAGATAAGTCTGAAAGAAGTCTTTGCTGGAGACTGTCCAGCTCAGATACCAATACCAAGCCTGACTGGATAGGACCATATATATTTCCAGAACTTTCTCCATATTCCAGATAGCCAGAGAACACAAATATCTTTAAAAACTCTTTTAGGGACAAAATAATCACAGATACAATACCACAGTTAAAGGAAACCCAATTTTTTAGCGTTCATCTATTATTGGTGAATAGGGAAGTGAAGAAGAGCACAGACTATGAAATTAAACTACTTCGGATTCAGATCCTCTCATTGTCACTTAGCTGTGTAACTCTGGGAAAGTTACTTAACTTCTCTGGTCCTCATTCCATCCATCCATAAAATGGAGATAATAGTATTACCAAGGCCATAGAACTGTTATGAGAATTGAATGCCTGCAATATATTTAGAACTGTGTCTGGCATATATTGAATTTTTGTACAAGTTACCTCATATTACTGCTTTTTTAATTCAATGAAGAAAACTGTTCTTTTTATTTAATTCTGACATCAGTTCTTCGACATAGGTTTTATGCACTGCCATTTTACAGTTGAGGATATTAAGCTTCAGAATGGCCAATGGCAGGGAAGAATTAAGGTGGCTTATTGAATCTGTCTACTGTCAAACCAAGATCTCTCTACTGCAGTCAGTTGCTTTAGATCACACAGCAAAGTAGGAGAGCAGACTGTTACCCAAGATTTCTGGTTCTCAGTTCAACAAACCTGTCAGTAATTTCTAGTTCCTGGTTTTGTTAATGCAAAGGAAAAATATGTGCAAAAATAAAAAAAAAATACTGATTTTTATGACCTCTACCAAAAATAACAAATTGAAGTCCAGGAAATTTTAAATTTTCTTAAAAAAATTATTGATTGCTACATTTTAGCAATTATTATGTTAAATTCTGGGGTTATAGAGATAAATGATACAGACAAAGTGATTACTGGAAATTTTCTAATAAATTCTAATTACTCAGATTATTTTTTTCTTTCACAAATTCCTTTCATAATTTTTTTAAACCAAATTGCAAAACTGTTTCTGATTCTGTTGACTTTTACTTATAGATAAAAAATATATTTACTTACCCATAATATTTAATAGCAACTAAAATTTTAATTTTTTAAAAAATTATCATTCAAGGCCCTTGAAGGAAGCGATTATTTTAATTATTATTCTACTGGACTTTGCTCATTATGATCTCTGTGTGTTCTTGATCCTCTCACAGATGAGTGAATAAACTAGTGACTGTAGGATGACACTTCCATGACTTTATAAGCTTCCGAGAGGGGTAGACCATAATGAAGGCATGCATGAGAAGACTACAAACCAGGGAGGTGGCACACATTGAAGTTCCCACATCATCATTCATACTAATCTGATTAACTCTCTCAGTCTCATTTCCAGAGTGCAGGGATCAGGAATTTTGGCAACCATCTGGGTAACAGAAGTCCCTCCCCAAGGATCTTGTAAATTTCTGCCCATATGTTCCCTGTAAAATTGCATTGCCTACGGCTTTCTTCCCACAGCTCATGTCTGCAAAGATGACCAACCAACCAGATCTTGTGACAGAGTCCATCAGCCTTTCAGGAATAGGCCAAGGTAGTCATTTCTCACTTGGACTTATGTATGATTTTTATTGATAATATGAGTACTGTGAATAATAACAAGTATATTAAACATGAGGAGATATTGTCTGATACTAAGCTTGCAATGCACAGAGCCATTAAAAAGGCACTTTGCATCATAAGACACAACTTCCCAGGTAGTTCAGGGTAAAGAACCTGCCAGTCAATGGGTCAGGAAGATCCCCTGGCAGAGGAAAGGGCCACCCATTCCAGTATTCTTGCCTGGAAAATCTCATGGATAGAGGAGCTTGGCAGTCTATGGTCCATGGGGTTGCAAAAGAGTCAGACATAACTTCAGTTCAGTCACTCAGTCATGCCTCACTCTTTGTGACCCCACGGACTGCAGCATGCTAGGCTTCCCTGTCCATCACCAACTCCAGGAGCCTACTCAAACTTATGTCCATCGCATCAGTGATGCCATCCAACCATCTCATTCTCTGTCATCCCCTTCTCCTCCTGCCATCAACTTTTCCCAGCATCAGGGTCTTTTCAAATGAGTCAGTTCTTCGCATCAGGAGGCCAAAGTATTGGAGGTTCAGCTTCAGCATCAATCCTTCCAATGAATATTCAGGACTGATTTCCTTTAAGACTGATATAACTTAGTGACTAAACAACAACAGCATAAGACACACTAGAAAATACTGCCCCCTTCTGTCTTACAGTACAATACCTGGGAAGCAGGCTTTAGGAACTTACAGTCTAATGTAATTCTCTCCCGGTGAGTAACTTTCAGGGAAAAAGAACGATACAACATTGACTAATTTGGATTATCTTACATTTTTCATTTTTAACAACTTCAGACTAAGGCTTGATTCATAGAATTATGATTATTAAAATGTTAGTCATCCTAGGCAGGACTTTCTCATATCTGATTTCTCTAAGTCCCAAGACAGCCCTTGGTAAGACTGTCTTAAACTTGTGAGCAGCTTTCATCAGCTGAATAAGAAATGCAAGTTTCCCTATTTTGAAAACTCAAAAGAGAATGTTCTTAGATATTCTGTATATTTTCCTTTTCTCTAGTTTTCAGACTAGATAGAATATTTATCTCCCTGTGTTCATTAGAAAATATATATGATGTTCCATTATGGGGATAACCAATGAATATTTAATTAATTGTTGAAAGATACAGACGTCTAAGAATGGGCTTGCCTCGTGGCTCAGACAGTAAAGAATCTGCCTGCAATGCAGGAGACCCAGGTTCAGTCCCTGGGTCGGGAAGATCCCCTGGAGAAGGGAATAGCTACCCACTCCAGTATTCTTGCTTGGAGAATTCCATGGACAGAGAATCCTGGCAGGCTACAGTCCATGCGGTCACACAGAGTTGGACACGACTGAGCAACTAACACTTTCTAAGAATATTCCTATTCTTATAAAGGTTACCCTCACAGTCTTGCTGTTGAAAGCGAGAACCATGCAAATATTGGGTGTAGAGCCATTACAGTCTTCCTCCTATGCTCCATCAGAAACCACGTGTTACAGGGTAAGAATGGGCAAAAACTCGACCCCACAACACTGATCTTTCAATGAAGAAACATATTATGGAAACTAGATTGTGCCTGCTGCAGCTCAACCTGGCCTAAAGTACCAAAATTTCTCTCGTGTTGTATCTAAAATTACTTTGGAAAATGAATAGACAGATGACACCCTTATGGGGTGGGTGGTACATTCTCATGAAGAAATTGTTGGTTCCACTCTCAATCATCCTATAAAGATGTGGGTCATGGAGAAGAGGAGAAACTCATTCAACTTTAGAATTACATGAATTATAATCATATCTTCTTTGTGGGAATATGGGTTATTTTGGTATAGGCTCCAAAGCTCAGGGAAAACTAGAATGATTCCAGTCAGTTGTATGTGTAAAGTACCACTTGTCATGTAGACATGCTGAGATAAAGTAAGAACATGGCTGGATAAGGGATCCTGAGATTATATACGAGTCTGTGCATAGATTCTGTTAATCAAACTCCACCTGATTAATTTGCCAGATTTACTGGTGATCTACTTCTCATCTATAAAGTGTAGTCACTGACACCCATAGCTAAGGTGAGAAACCCAGGTGGTTTGCCTAAAAATATCTTGGTTTCAGCACTGAAAGTCTCGAATCCCAGGAAACCATCCATGTTGGGAAAACCCAGGTAGTTGGTCACCTCGCTGAATTTGGTAACACAGTGAGGTAACACCTCACTGACAGTTAATAACACACTGAGTTTACCTAGGAAGAAACTCTGTAGTGACTGATGCCCTTTTCTTCCCACCATTCGAACTGAACTGAATGTTTACCAAGAATCTTTTATACCATTTGTTCCCAAACCTGTTTAATCACTTGCTTGTTGTTATAATTATATAATTTAATTAAATATAATGTAAACAGAGAAAATATCCATGTGAAAATGGAGAGTGGTATCTCTATGGAAACTAATTTGACAGTGGAATGTAAATTTGCTACAAAGAATGTTAAGTCTAATGTGACAAAACAGTTGTAAGTGATTCCTAAAAATATATATATATCACAGATTTCTACATTGACATTCCTCATTATAGACATTGAAAATGGAAATTACAAACAACCCATTATTAGTGTTGTTTATGTAAGAGAAATGAAACGCTGATCAGATGATCCATGCATAAAGAAAAGACCTTGGTCTTCAAGATATTGTTGCTGCATTTTTTTATGTTTCAAACTAAAAATGTGTAAGGCATGTATAATTAAGTTTTTTATTCCATGATCTAAAAAATTTCTTCCATTAGCTGATTAGTCTAATAAGTTCTTTAAAAAATGGTTTTTTAATTGCATTTGTAATTATTCCCTATATTGCTGTGCTCTGTTTTTCTTTTATTGTGTCCAAACTTTCAGTAAGATGCTATGGACATGTTACTCTCTATCAATCACTGTATGTTTGGCTTTTAAAAAATATTTATTTATTTTAAATTTTTGCTGCATCAGGTCTTAATTGTGGCATGCAGGATGTTTGTTGTGGCATGAGGGCTCATGAGTTGCAGCACTCCAGCTTGCAGTGCGTTGGCTTAGGTACCCCTTGGTCATTTGGGATCTTGGTTCCCTAAGGATCGAACCTGAATTGGAAGGTGGATTCTTAACCACTGGACCACCAGGGAAGTCCCCATCAATCACTGTATGTTGATACTCAGCATCCTATATAGAGCAAAACAAAGAGTGTGAATACAGGTTGTGAGCTCTGTCTGCCAAGGACCAGATCTATTTTATTTGCTATTCCCTGGTAACTTGCATGATTCCAGTCAAAAACGAAGAGATCCTTATGTGAAGAATGCTTGAGAAATAGTCAGTGAATGAATGAATGAACATCTCTCAAGAACCCTATAGTCAACCTTGAAGTTTTAAATGCTAATTATTAAATATTTAAATATTTATTATTTATTTAATGATTCCATTTTTTCACTTGGAAAAATAATAGGCAGATTAGGGAAATTTTATAAGCATTGGGAAGATTACAAAGATGAATAAGAATGAGAATATTTGAAATTTAATGATGAATTCAGCATTGGTGTAGACCAATCAGAACAGAGGACTGGAAAATCAGATAGGATATCATAGTATGCAGTACTGGGTGCATGCAGACCGAATAATTGAACCTAAGTTGAGGGAAGAAAGTAATCAGCACTCACTTGGCCTTAGCATTTAGTCATTATAAACTCAGGTCTTGGTATCAAACAGACCTGCATTCAAGTCAGGTTACAAGACAGGTTACAAGACAGTTACAACTATTTGACCTTGAGTAAGTTTTTTAACCCCTCTCAGCTTCAGTTTTCATATCTGAAAAATGGAAATAATGATGCTTGATTAGTTTCCCAGGAGCAAATGCAGTAATGTATTTGTAGATGTTACACTTATACATGGTTTTTGATCCACAACAAGCTATGTTTAAGGGAAATGGGCTCTAAAAATTAGAAAAAAGTTTCAGGAAGAGAGTAACATGGAAGCTACCAAATTGATGATAAGTTTGGATATGGGTAAAAAGGATTTAGGAAGGACAGAGGAAAGAAGAGAAAGAGTTTTCAGGTATAAGAATACTAGGAACTGTATACATGCAGGAAATGTTGGTGAATGTACAATGAAGAACAAAAAGATTGAACATCAGAAGAAAAGGAAGTGGTTACTTCTTCTGGAAAACAAGGGAATTGCTTTAGAAGTTCTGAGAAAAAAACATTTATTGTAGCCTGAAACATTTAGCCATTCTAGGGTAGAGGGTAGACGCTGAAATTAAAGAGAAAGAAATCAGATATCAGGCATTCTGCCTCTCACAAAAGTAACAGCCCATTTTGAAAATTGCTCTTGCAATCATGGGGTAACTGAGAAAAGGAAAAGAGAGAGGAAAAAGGGTAACCACTGAAGCTATCCACTCTCCACATCTTTCCATTTGCAGAAGCGCTAGTGCACTGTCTGTAAAAACCTCCATTAGGACGTCGGATAGGCAATTTCCTCATCTCTTGATTATTTGATTCAAAATAATCTTGTGCACTATGCTTTCAACCACCTCATTAATTTTTATTTTATGGTCAATAAAGTTTCTGTTATTTCTGCAAATTTCGTATCTGGTTAGTCTCCAGGTGTTCTTCCCTTTTTACTTTGTTTTCACAAGAACTGGTTCTTGTCTCAATGTTTGCCCACTCCTTCCCTTCAGTTGGAATCTTATTCTTCTGCCAAAAAGATCCATGCTAACCTATGTGCTTTTCATTCTCTAATCTCCTATGGATGCTATCAAACATGTTTCTCAATGACTTTTATTTACATATAATTCTTAGATTTTGAGTAAGTAAATATGTCATGTATCTTTCTATTCCATTAAATCATAATCTCAACGCCCAAAGTATTTATTCCACAAGTATAAACTTAGCACATTCTATGTACGAGAGACTACTCGAGGAGTGTGATTATAGCAGTAAACTCAACAGGTGTACTCTCTACTCTCATAGACCTGAAATGTAACAAGACAAGAGAAATGAGAAATAACTAAGTTAGATATTTTCTGAAGACAATAAATCCTTAAGGAAAATAACCAGGGAATGTACCTGCAAGGGACTGTGAGGGTAAATAAAGCAGGGCATATAAAATAGAGGGTTCAAGAAAATCTTTTTGTTGAGACTGTGCTTGTAATGCAACCTGAGTTTTGAGAAGTACACCATGCAGGGACCCAGGAGCAGATTATTTTGGGCAGAGGGGACAAATGCAAAGGCCCCGAGGCAAAGCCAGGTTGACCTGTTTGAGGGAAAGTAAGGTAAATATGGCCAGATCCCAGTAAGCAAGCAGGCAGTGATGCACAGGCAGAAAGGAGCCAGACCATGTAGGTCCAGATGATGCAGACAGAGTTTGGATTTTACTCTGAGAGAAATGGCAAGACAGGGCAGGCTTTTAAGCAGAAGATACCATAATTGGACTTGAGTTTTAAAGATTCCATTAGCTATTAGATACTAATGATTTGGAGCAGGGTCAGAACGTAAATGTTTTAAGTTACTGTTGTTACCAGGTGAGACATGATGAGATCTTGCGCTAGAACTGCAGCGGTGAAGTTAGAAGCGGCAAGTGGCTCAGGAAGGCATGTTGAAGGCGAGCCATGTAAGGATTTGCTGATAAAGTGAATGTCAGGAGTAAGAAGAGATATTAAGGATAAAACCTCATGTTTTGCTGAAGCATGTTAGTGAATGGTAGTGCCATTACTCAAAGGCTAATTTTTTTTTAGTGTATTGATTAGTTCTCATTAGAAAAAAAAAGATTTTCTCAATAAAACTAATGATGGCTCTGTTTAAAGGGAATATAACTCTCCAAGATATGCCAATGGCTATCAAATAGCTCCCTAACTGGCTTTTTTTTTAAATAATTCCCAATAATATATATCAGGCTTGCCTGGTGGCTTAGACAGCAAAGAATCCACCTGTAATGTGGGAGAACTGGTTTCAATCCCTGGATTGGGAAGATCCCCTGGAGAAGGGCATGGCAACCGACTCTAGTATTCTTGCCTGGAGAGTCCCATGGACAGTGGAGCCTGGCATAGTCCGTGGTGTCACACAGAGTCAGACACAACTGAGCGACTAAGCACAGCACAGCGCAGCGTAACGTATATCAGCAGTTGGCAGACTTCTGCAAAGGACCAGAGAGTACATATTTTCATCCTTGTGGGCCTCACTTCTCCGACCAGAGGCAATTTGTATGTGAATAATTATGGCTCTGTTCAAATAAAGTTTTATTTACCAAAAAATAGGCATGAGCTATAATTGGCCAGTTTACGGTAACCATGATTATAAAATTACTTCCTGACAAAGCTCATAGATGCTCCTAATTCATACAACTCCTCAAAAATGTGTTTTATTTAGGAGAGGAGTCTTTACAAAACAATGCAAAACCAGACTTATGACCTTTTTTTTTTATTTTTTATAGTCATTTTATTTTTCTCATTAAGAATTCCACTAAGCATCTGACTGTGTTCAAAATATTTATCTCTGAACGTGTAAGATATAGAATCTGGAACTCTGATGTGAGCCCTTTGATTAAAAGATCTTTCTGTTTTCAAACCTCACTAGAAAATGGAGGTTAAAAGGCCTTTTAAAATTGAGTGGCAGAAGTGGAATATTTATTGTTCTTTTAAATTCAATTCAATTATTCCAAGTGGCATTTCATTCTTCTAATTTATTTTTTGAATCACCCATCTTTGAAAGGTGTCATCTGAATTTGACAATTACTTCCCCTTTGTGGGGGTCAAAGCTAGTTACTGTCTGTATCTCACAGAAAAATACAGCCCCTATGTACTAAAGGTTATTCATATTTACTCCAAATTGTGATGTATTGAAGTCACAGCTTTTATCTAGCCTTTGAGGTCCTGATAACAAAAGGGACAGGAAGATCAATAACCGCATGATGGGTAACTAATCGCTTTTGCTTCAACCTACAGCCTTCTATCCTGCCCAAAGCTCATTCCAAAGTCCATTTGACAACCTCAGATATTGTTTTCAACCTTTGCTCTCATCAGTCTGGATTCC
Organism: Antilocapra americana; assembly: GCA_007570785.1. Lineage (NCBI taxonomy): Eukaryota > Metazoa > Chordata > Mammalia > Artiodactyla > Antilocapridae > Antilocapra > Antilocapra americana. The sequence goes on along the minus strand of ML660201.1, from coordinate 23,440,885 downwards.
ACAATGAGTTAAAAAAAAATATACGTTATAGCATTTTCTATTGACAGTGCTTTACACATACATAGTCCTCAACACCACCCACGTAGGAAATTTATTAGAGGTCATTACTCAGATGACTATCGAGAACAGGAACTTCTCTTCACTAAAAGTGATGGTATTACTACATGGGATTTAATTAATTTTCATTATGCTTGTAATGCTTTCATTCACTATCGCAAAGTTCTCATTCAAAAAGCATTTATTAAGTGCTTATTTAGTACCACTACTTTTAGCTAACACATTTTCATCAATGAACAGAAGCGATGTTCTTGTTCAAGGCTTTACAAAATTAGAATATCGAGTCTTTGCATAAGGTAGGTTATCCAATTGTGTACATTAAGACACAAAAATGTCTAGCTTCTATGGGAGTTTTTACAGGTAAAGGATTCTGGAGTCTCTACTTGCCAGTGTTGTAACCAAGGGCAAGTTCATTAGTCTTTCCATGCTTCAGTTTTTCCACCTACAAAATAGGAATAATAAGCCTACCTACATAAATGCATTATTAAAAAGAAAAGATTACGTTAATACTTCAAAGCACTGGAGCGTGTTAAAGACTTTTAACTTATAAGAGAAAATATCTTGTCTTAAGTCACAAAACTAGCAATGGCAAGACCCTTCTGTACAAGATGCTCTGAAGAATATAGAAAGGAGCAAACAAACGGGGAGATCTGGCATTCTTATATCCCAGTGAACAAGAGCATCATAGGCCTCAGTCTGGTTTTTCCCTTAAGCTTCATAATTTTAATATGACTGAGTAGGAAATAAATCTCCACCCATGCAAAGTAAGAGAAAAAATGTGCCTTTGCCGATTCGTTTCTCTCTACAGGTGGGCAACAACTCATCTTGGAGCTAAGAGGCCGACAATTAAACTGAAAATATGAGTTCATTCTTGTTGATGGTGTTCTCAGTGCTGGCATTGAATTACAACTACTTTCACACCCTCCTCTTGAGAATTTGCTGGGTGGAAGCAATTGTAGGGGGTGGTTTTTCCAGTAAATCAAATATGTGCAATTTTCCCATTGAAGCACTGCTTAAATTTTTTGTTGTTAACTTTTAAAATAATGATACTTTGTTACCAAACTTTGAGCAGTATAGTTATTCATAATTAAGAGATTTTTTTTATTAGTTTTGCCATACAATGACATGATATCACCATGGGTTTACATATGCTCCCCCTCCAGAACCCCCCTCCCTCCTCCCTCCCCCCGGGAAATCTCGATGCACCAGCCCCGAGCATCAGTCCTGGGCTGGCGATTGATTAGACATATGGTAATTAACATGTTTCAATGCCATTCTCCCATATCATCCCACCCTTTCCCTCATAATAAAGAGATTTTGAAGGTCATTTTTTATTTCTGTGGTTGTTCTTATAGCTCTTTATGTCTGACATCCTCAAATGTGATATTTCTTTTGCATTTTGATGAGTGATTAATCTTAAAGATGACTGAGATAATTTTTGCATGACCATACGCTCATTCTTTTCCACTCGTCTTGCCCAGTGGCTGCCCTCAATTTAGATCAGAGATAACTTTTCTTGCTTTTTCTTCTTAACTAGCAGTGCTTTAATATTTCATCCTTAATTTAAACCCTTGATTTAAACCCTACTTCCAAGTGTGAGCCCAGAGTTATTTCTTAGCTAGATGAGAAATATTAAAAGGAAATAAAAGAAAAAAATGGCAAAATATTCAGCTGTCTTTCCTTCCTCTTCCTCTTATGTTGAATGGTAATATTGCTAAGAGAGATCCTGACCAATCTGCGAGAAAAGAAGTATGATTTTGCATCTCTATTAAGAATGGGCTTCTTTGGTTGATTAGCCCTCTATGCCTAGGCTCTATGTTGTGTCAATTGAGAATGTTTCTTGGCCAAAGTACAGATATATAATTCCATCCTGGTGTGTGGATAAACTGATGGGGATGGTATTGGGAAAAGAGCCGGAGAGATTCAATTAAGTCAGGAGACACTCTCAACATAGAATGAAATGGTTCTGTATATTGAGAATTGAGTATTGGACATAGCCATTGCCTTAGAATCATTTCCACGGTGTTGCAAGACCTTTAAAAGCTTTCTCGAATAAAGCCGATTTGCTTTCTTAGAGTCTTGTACTTTTAATGGGCTTCATGCTGTTACAAATACTCAGACAGGACTTCCCTTTCAATTCCCTGAAATGTTAGATTGAGACAATTAAATTCCCTTTGTGAGTCTTTTGGAAGTAATCTTGGACTAAGGCGGTGGAGAAATAATTGCTATAGATCACTGTGTGTCTAAGTGTGGTCTCCTAACCAGAAGCATTAGCATTGCCTGCTAATTGTTAGAAACAGATTTTGTAGCCTGACCCCAGCCCCACTGAATGTGAAGTGCTTGGAGGTGGCCCCCAGCAACCTGATGTTCTCAGGCTTAACAACCTATGTCATAGAGAGGTGCTTAACAAAGAAGTGCATGCCTTTCTATAAAAGTCTGCAAAAATGCTCTTACCTATTGTTTCGATATTGGACTCTTTCAGCATCCAGGGTGAATAATTATTTCAATAAGTACTAATCTAACCAAGCCAATCGGCTTCTTCTTAGCATAAAACCTTCCTGGCACTGTCATACACTATATTCTGATGTGATATGGTCACTTGCTACCTGCCCACCAAATTATACCAGTGACTGTCTTTCTCATTTTGATCAAAATTATAACTCTTATTCTACATGTCCTATAACATTTAGAAAAACTCTCAATGCCTCTTTTCTGTTGTTACAAGTGGGGTTTCTCCCATTGTATAGAGAACTTTATGAATTGTGGGTATATTCAGTCAAGAAATGTGCTAATCTTATGTGTTGAAGTTGAGTGATTAGGCTTTATTTAATTACATCTCTGTTCTATAGGTCAATTGCATTATGTTCTCTGGGCTTAGTTTCATTACCTTTAAGATGAGGATGATAATTTTTGTAGTTAAGCATTTTCATAATGCTTATTATATGCCAGCTATAAATTTTGAACTCTTTATATGAATTCATCTTATAATGATGCAGTGGTAAGTAATTCTTACCACTGTCCTAAAAAATAGGAATTATTTTAGTTACCATTTTTTGGATGAAGAAACTGAAGTAGAGAAAAAATAACTTTATCAAAGTCCTAGAGCTTGTATATAATGAAACCAAGAACCCAGGAAACCTGAACTCAATACCAGATACTGAACATCAATGCCTATTGCTTTATATTCTGATGTTGTACAGTTATTTGAATATCAGATGAGGTAATACATGTAATTAGCTCAGAACTTGAATACTTTTAATATAGGGTGGCTATTTTAAACTACTTCAAAACACATAGTCCTGTGGAAGGAGAAAGACATGGGCACAAATAAAATGGAGAAAATTTTATGAGTTTGTATTAGTCTGTTATTGCTGATGTTACAAATTACCACACACTTAGTGGCTTAAAACACATGAATTTGTTATCTTACCATTGTGGAGGTCAGAAGTCTCAAATGGGTCTCAGTGGGTTAAACTCATGGTTTTAATAGGGTTGCATTCTTTCTGGAAACTCTAGGGAATAATTGGTGTTCTTCTATTTTCCAATATCTAGATGCTACGTACATTCCTTGTCCTTAGACCCTCCCATCTTCAAAGCCAGCAATGATATCATTGCATCCTCTGCTTCCATCATCACAGCTTTTCTGACTGACACTCCTGCCTCCTTCCTCTTCCATTTTTAAGGATCCTAGAGATTACATGGTATAGTCCAGGATAGTTTCACCAACTCAAGATGTGTGACTTACTCTCATTGACTAAGATCCTATCACCACATAAAATAGCACATTCACAGTTTTCATGAATTAGTATGTGAATGTCTTCCGTGGTGGTGAGGGCGCTTTGTTCCGCCCATCACAATGCATTTTATTTATGTGTTTTTTTGGCTGCATCAGGTCTTAGTTTCGGCACACAGGAATCTTTGTTGTGTCATGTGGGGTCTTTCTTTCAGCTCACATACTCTCTAGTTGTGGTGCTCAGGCTCATAGTTGTGGCACATGAGCTTAATTGCTTTGTGTCATGTGGGATCTTAGTTCCCTGATCAGGTATCAAACCCGTGTCTGCATTGCAGGGTACATTCTTAGTCACCAGACCACCAACAAGTCCTCCACAGTGCATTTTAGAGAAGTGTGGTCACATACGCAAAGGACACACATGCATACACAGGTACATGTGTGTACACAAAAATTACAAAGCAGAGAGTGAAGAAAGTCAGGACATTTTTTTGAAGTAGCAATACATGAACATAATTTTTGTTTATCATTTTTTTCATTAGTGAAGCAAAAAGGGAGGAAAGATATTTCCCAGATAGCCCAAACCTGAAAACAGACCACCCGATTTCAGTTGTAGTTTCAGTAACTGGAAGATTGGATTCTGGGAGTAGTAAAGTGTGGAGTGGACACCTCAATGCTAAACAGTGGAGAGATAATTTCACTGAATGACAAGCTAAGGCATTGGATTTTATTTGTTGGTAGTGGGCTTCTTTTTCTCATGAGCCCCAGTAGGGTACACATTGCAGATGCTTAGTAAATACTGCTGATTCACAAGCCACCCAACTGAATAAACACAGAGGTTATCACAAAGTTTGGTCAGGAAAAATAAACCTACTGATAACTCCTTCTCTGTTCTGAAAGCAATATCTGACTTGAGCATTTCATTGATCTCCATTATGTTCCATGGGGAAATGCAAGAGCATTATCTGTCCATGAGATGCTCTAGGCAGCCTTAGTTATATACTGTGGTTGATTTGAAGGAGCTTTTGCTCCCTCAGGCCAAAATGTACTGTCTGATGGTCAGTTGCAATGGTTAACTTGGGACCTAACCAAGTACGGTGGCACATTAATGTGCCAACTTGGGGGCAACCCTCCTGACACCTTGGTTCTCATGCACAGAATAATGTCAGTAAGCTATGAATCCAGCTGTGAACAAGACAGTGTGTGTGTAGGTGAGACAAGGATGCTCACCAACAAGGTAAGGTGTGTTCTCTGGACTCACTGAATATTCCAATCACATTCTTTCACCTCTCTGTTCTGACATGCTTGTCTGAAAGCAAGCTGTACCCTGTGGGCACAGATATAATAAACAAAATCATCGATTTGATAGCTTCTTTCTACAAGTGGCTCCAAGTTCTAGAGTTGTCTAATCATTGCAGCTCCAAGCCTCAGGAGAGGAATGGACAGTTGTTATCAATCATGTTCTGAGGAAAGAGAAAAGGACAGAACTGTGGCTTCACCGTAAATTCCCTCCTTTAACCGTTGAGTGCATTTTCTTTCTCCAGACTCATTTGCTCATCTCAAGGTTGTCTCAACACTTTGTCATTCTTATAATTTGTTTCTTATCTGTACATCTTTTCCTTGGTAAAATCAGGAGAATATTGAAATTTCTTGAGTTGAACCATCCTGATCACAGTTCTCTGCCTCAGTCTCTAAAGTAAACAAAAGGGATTCTTTTTTCAAAGAAAATAGCCATCCTCTATTCATTTGCTTATTCACTGACAAAATATTAGCTGAGTTATTACATACTCTGTATGTGACAATTTGCGAGATACCATATTGCTATATACAAGGCAGAAGCGCTGTTGCTGTTTTCACCAAATGATCCAGTTAGTGGGGAAGTTTGACCTTGGCAAAATAAATAAATGAATCAAATAGGAACCCTTCATTGAGTGCTACATGCAGGGCAGGGTTGGGCCTAAATCAGAATGCTTTATCCTCTGTAGATCCCCACATTGATTCTATGAGGTATAGATGATACTGTCCTATTTCTACTAACTTGTCAGAGAGTTCATAATTGTTGGAACCAGGATTCAGTTTCCAAAGCTTGTCCTCTTATGATCACGGCTCAGAAAAGAAGTATGAGTGCCCTCAGGAGTCTGCCATCAATTAAGATTTGACATTTCCCCTGAAAACCAGAAACCCACAGCCCCACGTCCAGGCAACCGATTTTATAGCCAGAGCTGCATGTTGCATCTCATCATCATGGTAATGAGATGCACTCCTCACTAACCTCTCCCTAGACCTCCCCAGATCTCCCATCCTCAGGGGAGCTCCTTGAAGATCATTTATGAAAATCAGCGGTAAGCACCAGTGGCCTTTTGAAACCTCTCAGAGAGTGCTTAATGCAGTAATTGTTTACTCTGGTTTGTAATGAGAGAGAGTAACATGGCGATGTTAGAGACTGATTAATTTTTCTGAATGTCTTCCAGAGCAGAAGGCACCTTGAAGAGCAAAACTCATTTTCTCCCCCTGTGGATTGCCCTGTCTTGATTCATGCAGCCTTACTGTACCCCACTGGCACACCTCAAAGCACAGCTTGCTTTAGATTTGCATAATGTAAAATTGCAGTGCTAAATTATTATCATATGTAGAATCACTTATCACTTTCTTACCTCCAGACTGGTGAAAATGTTGCCATGGAACCACTGATGTAAAGAAGGTGGTCCGTGGCTTGCTAGTTTACTCAGAGGATCCACAATTCTATTTCTCCCCTTTACAACAAACAGAAAGCAACTAGCATTTACAGGGCTCAGAGTGGCCATTTTGAAATAGCTAAGAAGAAAAATAAATACTGAACAGATGTTGCAGGCCATCAAATAAATAAGAAAAGGGTGTTTTTCTATGAAATAAAGCAAGTGAATGCTTGGATAAAGCGGAATATCTAAGATATGTGTGTGTGTGTCTTCTATTTGGCAAAGGCTCGTTTATGCCAAGCGGGCTTTTGTGACAGGGCTGCGTGTGTGTTGCTGGGAACTAAGGCCTTGTAAATTGGCCCTTACCAGCTGCTTTGTCTTGTCTTCTAAATTGCTTGAAAACCTATTAAGATATATGACCCACATAAAAGTAGGACCAGAGGGTTTCTGTATGATGGCCCTTAGGGATTGGATTTTATTTTATCACCTATTAATGCAAAAGGGATTTCATCAGTCAGCTTACCCTTCTTTCACCCCCAAGGGTTATAAAAATCCCAAAGATTAGCCTCTCTAGGATATAATCAAAAATGTGAATACCCAGACAGCTGTTTGACAGAAGGATATACAGGGAATGAAGGTAGGGAGAAAGCGTGGGTCATGGGGTAGAGATAGAAGTTGAGTTTGTGGAGAGAGTTGGTTGGCAAGACAGAGCCTCAAAATATTAGAAAATTTGACCTGTACTTAGGAAGATATGAGCAGATATTTGTTATTGATTTTCTAAGGAGATAGTAGGTCTTTAGTTTTTCTTAAAAGGAAGGACATCCTCACCAAGTCATCTCTGTTTAGAATCCTGGCTTCAGTGGCCTGCATCATGCTGCTATCTCAGCATTTTAACCAAGTTTACTAGTTGTGTGTTCAGTACATGTGTGTACTAAGTCACTTTAGTTGTGTCTGACTCTTTGTGACCCCACGGACTGTAACCCACCAGACTCCTCTCTCCATAGAATTCTCCAGGCAAGAATAACTGAGTATGTTGTCATGCCCTCCTCCAGAGGCTCTTCCTCACCCAGGGATCAGACCCCTGGCTCTTATGTCTCCTGTATTGGCAGCTGAGTTCTTTACCTCTAATGACACCAGGGATGTGTGTTGAGATGGAGCTTCAATGCCTTCATGCTTAACACTGACAGAAGAAAGCTGAGCCTGGCCATTCTGACAGAAGAAGAGGTTTGAACTTTGAGCCGATGTGTTTAATTTCCTAAGCCGAAGGGCAGAGAAGATTGGTCTAGGGCTAGATTGGATTTATCAACATGCTGTGCTTGGCTTCCACTGTATTTAAAGCTACTGAATTGCCAATGTATATAAGTTGAAAGATCCCAAGAAACCACTGGTTTTCTAGGTGCTCTTGATAAGCCTTCATTGTCCCCTGTGATTGTACACCCTTCTGCTTTGTCCCTTTATGCTACTTTCTGACACTGGTGAGTATTTCGGTTTGTTATACTGGAATGTGCCAACTGAGTCGTTCAAGCTCCCAGTGGCCTTGTCTAAAGATGTGTGATGGGTCCCTCAACCCTCTACTTCTATCTGCATGTCGGCCTCATTGAAGTCACCCTCACTCTAATCCCTAGACCTCCCTGTGCCTCAGTGTCCCAATTGGTACTGTGCTTTTGGTCTCACTTCTTTTGCCAAGGATACCACAGAGACTTAATAGAACTGATCTGTGAGATGTCTAATTTCCCAGAAACAAAGGCACCTCTCAGGTCAGACATGTCACATTTCTATCTTTGAACGGGTGGTTTTGATCTTGCCTCTGAGAGCTGGTCTTGGGACTTCTTCCGGCTTCAGCTGTATTGTGCACTCTGGGATCATAAGGACACAAAGCGCAGTCGCTCCCTCCACCCCTTTTATTCCTCAGCCCACAAGATTGGCAGCCCGTTCTCCACAGCCCTGCATTTATTACTTGGGAGATGATTGCCCTCCGTTTATCTGTGACTGGGTTTTGCTTAAAGAGGGTGGCTTCCTGCCAAAACGAGATGCATGTCTAATGATCTTGAATGCTCAGAAGCCTGGGCCCCATGGAATCCCTTGATGTTAGCCTGCAGCCACTGGAAAAATGGAGATGATTCCAGAAGGTTAATCTTAATTGAGTCACTTTCATAAGTTTGGTTTTCCATGCACATAATTCTGCTCACAGAATTGTACATTTTTATTTTCTTTTCTAAAAACTGTACCCTAGGAATCAAGATGGGTGCTTGCTAGTCTCATTTTTTTTTTCCCCAGTAGAACTGTAGTTGTGTTTGTTTTTCTTGAGAAAAAGACAAGTATGAGTGTGTATAGAAACGTAAAGTGGGTGGGAGAGAGTGGGATATTCGCTTATAATCTAGACACAATTCTTCTGCAGTAAGGAGGGAAATGAAACTATTTGAGTTTCTCATCTAGACGCGAACGCTGGGCTCAGAGCGTACGGTGTGTCTGACTCAAGGTAGGAAATTGGAAAAACTGGGCCAAACTAACTGCATAGATTTCTAATCTCATCTTGCCTTCTCAATCCTGTAGAAGATTAGATGGTAGGAGTAGAATGAGTCCTGAAGATTGAGTGATCTCAATAATCTCTGTAATACCCTGGTATGGGCTTTGCAGATGCACAACTGATGGTTTGCAAAATGCAGTGGCTGCTCAAACCAAGTGTCTGGAAGGTGACAGATCGCAGCCAGTCCAGTTGTGACCCTGAAGTGACAAAGCCAGAGCGGCCACCCGGTCCCATTGTTAACTCTTTGATTTACATGTGGGAGGCTTCAACTCCTCTCATTGTCAATAAAGTCGCAATAATGTGGTCCCTGACCTCACGGCACCCCCGATAAGCTCCCTTTTCCCCCAGTGCATTAGCCACACACCGGGAGGAAAATTAGTGCACTGAAGCAGGGATTTACCAAATGTGCTCCCTGGGGACTGAAAAGAGTTAATGCAATTTTCCAACCTGCCTAATTTACTACAAGAGGGTATTGTGTCCTCTGAGAGAATTGTAGTCAATGTGTGCCTAAGGGTAAGGAGGGGGTGCTAAAGTAGGGAAAATATGTAAATGACACTCTTGCCCAAGGTATCACATTGCAATATATTTACATACAACTCTTTTCCTTGCCTACAAGTGCTTTAGCATTCCAACAGTCTTGCAAAATAGATCTGTTTGTTTGTTTTTTTCTTTTCTATTTGCAACACCTAAAGAGTATAATAGAACACTGAGAAATCAGCAAACCTGAATTTAAAACTTATCTCTGCTGCTATCTTTCTGTCCCTGAGCTGGTCACTTTCAGCCTTGTCAACCATAAAATAAACAATTAGAGTTGGATGACTTCTGAGGGTCATTATGCTTTATGATTTACTGGTTTAAGTGTTTGCAAATATCAATATACTCAGAGCACCTTTTTATCACAACATTATTAAAATGCATGTAGCATCTTTTCTCCTCATTACTCAGGGAACTATCTAAAATAAATTTATGTATTCCTCCCTAATAGAATACTTAAGAACAAATGAAGCTGGTGGGGCTGTTAGGTCACTTTTATCAGCAGCAAACACAGCAAAATTGCCACCACCTTTGATTGCATCCATGTCTGAATGGTAAGAAAGGCTTGCTGACTATAAACCAGGCCACTCAGGACCTTCTAACTTTTTTCACCCCTTATCTTGCCCTGATTAGTGACCCCAGTGCCTGTCAGAAACACCTGGAGTTTAAATATATCCAGACAGGCAGGTAGGATCTTTGAAGGGTAGATATAATCACTGTATACAAAGCTGTCTCATGAGAGTAGAAAATCCCACAAGCAATTTCAGTTTTGTGGGTGAGAACAGAATAAAGAAGAGACAAAGGAGGGCTATGGATGAAAAAAAGAATGAATAGAACTTTCTGAAAATTTTGTTATGAGTTCGGAATATAATCTAGTTTTCTATTATTGATCCTTTAACTTGAGTTTAATAGAGTAGTCACATGCACTTGTAGGCATTTGAATTTAAATTAATTAAACTTATATAAAATTAAATATACAGGTGCTTAGTTATACTAGACTAGTTAACTTGAAAGTGCTCTTTCATAAATTTAATTCACATTTGTGGACTACTTTATTCAGCAGTGCAGATATATAGCATTCTCAGAAAGTTCTAATGGACAGCTCTGGAAATAAAGGGATGAATATTTAAATCTTCAGGAGCTGTTTGGTTTCTCATTTTATCATTCATTCAAAATGTATTAATTTAAGCTCATTGTGCTAGATGCTGAAAAAAATCAACCACTTACTAAATGCTCATTAGAGACTAGGCATTGTGAAAGGTACTTCAATACATTATCTGGATTTATCCTTTTGTGCTGGGCATTGTATATGTATTTTACAGAAGAGAAAACTGAGGCCCACGGTCACATAGTTGGTCAGTACAGAGCTAGGATGCATTATCAGTCTTTCAGATGCCAAAGCCAATGTTAATCTAGTATAAAAATGGTTTCTGGCATATTTTCTGATGAAAAATTTAATTCCTAGACTCAATCACATTTGTGAGAACTCTTTGAGGTTGTGTTTCTATAATTTTGGAAAGAATTCTCTTTGATAACAAGAACCTAGGCTTTTAATGTGTGGATCGCTTCAAAGGCAAGGCAGAGCAAGTGAAAGGGACAAAAAGGAAACAAAAGAAAAAAGTATAAAGGCAAGCATACATAAATAATTCATGTATTTATATTTTAGGTGTGTATGTTTAATCACTTTGGAACTGCTGAAGACTTCACTTTTGTCCCCTGAGCAGCAGCATCCTTCCAAGCCTCCTAGGTAGAAATAAGTGTTAGGTACTTGATATGCAGTGTGTTTCTGCCCTGTGAAGCAATTCAGTTGAGAAGCAAAGAATTGCACTTCAGACTTTATACGTTTTATCCCTTGGCAACCCACTGTAGTGATATTACAAACACTGATACTGTTAGGCTAATGGAAGTAAATATTGTAAAAGCTGTGAAAGATGCTGTAAAGTACTTGCTCCTTCATGCAAAAATAATTTACTGAGCACCCACTCTGTGCTAGGCACTGTGCTATATATAGACAAGCTCTAAACAAGATGTCATTAAAATAAATCCTTTCACTTGAGAACTCACAATTAAATATCAGACATGGGTGATTATTCCACTAGCTATAAAATTATATAATATAATCAGTGCATGCTTGCATGCTAAGTCACGTCAGTCGGGTCCGACTCTGTGACCCTGAGGTCTACAGCCCTGCCAGGCTCCTCTGTCCATGAGATTCTCCAGGCAAGAATCCTGGAGTGGGCTGCTGTGCCCTCCTGCAGGGGATCTTCAGGACCCAGGGCTAGAATCTGCATAGCTTATGTCTCCTGCATCGGCAGACAGGTTCTTTACCACTAGCGCCACATGGAAATAGTGTTGTTAAATGTTGAACCAGTTCATCAGGAAAAACAGCTCAGATTTGTATCATTTGCAACTGTCATGCTGCAAATACATACTCTTACCATGATGAATGTTACCTAGGTTATGCTCAAAATCCTTAAAGCTAGGTTTTAGTAGGACATGAACTGAAAAACTCCAGATGGACAAGCTGGGTTTAAAAAAGGCACAGGAACCAGAGGTCAAATTGCCAACATGTGTTGGATCATGGAGAAAGCAAGGGAGTTCCAGAAAATCATTTATCTCTTCTTCACTGATGATGATAAAGCCTTTATGTGGATCACAACAAACTGTGGAAATCTTTTAAAGAGATGGGAGTACCACACCACCTTACCTTCCTCCTGAGAAATTTGTGTACAGGTCAAGAAGCCACAGTTAAGAAGCCACAATTATAACAGGACATGGAACAATGGACTGGTTTCAAATTGAGAAAGGAGTATGAAAAGGCTGTATATTGTCACCCTGCTTACTTAACTTATATGCAGAGTACATCATGCAAAATGCTGAACTGGATGAATCACAGGCTAGAATCAAGATTGCTGGGAGAAATATCAGCAATCTCAGATATGCAGATGATACCACTCTAATGGCAGAAAGTAAAGAGGAACTAAAGAGCCTTCTGATAAGGGTCTAATAGGAGAGTGGAAAAGCTGATCTGAAACTCAACATGAGAAAATACTAATATCATGGCATCTGGTCTCCTCACTTCATGGCAAATAGAAGGGGAAAAATGGAAGCAGTGACAGATTTTATTTTCTTAGGCTCCAAAATCACTGTGGATGGTGACTTCAGCCATGAAATTAGAAGACGCTTGTTCCTTGGAAGGAAAGCTATGACAAACCTAGACAGTATATTAAAAAGCACAGGTAAAACTTTGCTGACTAAAGTCCATATAGTCAAAGCTGTGGTTTTTTAGTTCAGATGTGAGAGTTGGACCATAAAGAAGGCTAAGCATTGAAGAATTGATGCTTTCAAATTGTGGTGCTGGAGAATACTCTTGGGAGTCCCTTGGATCACAAGGAGATGAAAGCAGTCAATCTTAAAGGGAATCAAACCTGAATATTCACTGGAAGGGTGATGCTGAAGCTGAAGCTCCAATACTTTGGCCACCTGATGTGAAGAGTCACATCACTGGAAAAGACCCTGATGCTGGCAGAAAGCCTGAAGGCAAAAGGAGAAGGGGGCAGCAGAGGGTGAGATAGTTGAATGGCATCACCGACTCAATAGACATGAGTTTGTATGAACTCTGGGAGACAGTGGAGGACAGAGGAATCTCCCATGCTGCAGAGTTGGATACAACTTAGCGACTGAACAATAACAACCATGACAGATAATATGTTACTAACATGACATCACAAATGTGAAGCTGAGCAGAGATTGGTAATCATAAGCAATAGTAGTCAGCTTCAGCATACCATATACTGAATTATACTATATTGTGTCTTATGATAGATCATGTCATATTAGTACGTACACATACATATATAAATATGTGTATTATATGTGTGTGTGTGTGTGAGAGAGAGAGAGAGAGAGACAGGGCTTCCCTGGTGGTTCAGACGGTAAAGAATCTGCCTGCAGTGCAGGAGACATGGATTTGATCTCTAGGTTGGGAAGATACCTTGGAAAAGGGCATGGTGACCAACTCCAGTATTCTTGCCTGGAGAATCCCATGGACAGTGGAGCCTGGCATAGTCCATGGTATCACACAGAGTCAGACACAACTGAGTGACTAAGCACAGCACAGCGCAGCACAGCGTACCATATATCAGAAGTTGGCATTCTTCTGCAAGGACCAGGTATTAAATATTTTCATCTTTTGGGCCACACAAGGGAATGGCTTCTGACTCCAGTTTTCTGGCCTGGAGAATTCCACAGACAGAGGGACCTGGCAGGCTATAGTCCAAGAGGTTTTCAGAGTCGGGCATGACTGAATGATTTTCACAAATATATATTCAAATGCAGTGTAATGTAAAATCATATATGATAATTCCATGTTAAGATGATATAGCCTACTAGTTAAGAGTTTATTGGAAGGACTGATGTTGAAGCTGAAACTCCCATACTTTGGCTACCTCATGTGAAGAGCTGACTCATTGGAAAAGACCCTGATGCTGGGAAAGATTGAGGCTAGGAGGAGAAGTGGACAACAGAGGATGAGATGGCTGGATGGCATCACTGACTGATGGCCATGGGTTTGAGTGGACTCTGGGAGTTGGTGATGGACAGGGAGGCATGGCATGCTGCCGTTTATGGGACCGCAAAGAGTCGGACACAACTGAGCAACTGAACTGAACTGAACTAGTTAATAGTTTAGGTTTTAGACCTCAAAATGCAGTCAGTCTTGTCACCTATATGGTGTTGACCTCATCTTATCTGACCTGCTGAAGTAACTGATTCTGCATTCTCTATTTAGCCACATGGATTGCTGCCCTCAGCATGCAGAAGTCTTCTTCAGCCAAAAGCTGCTCTTTAGTTTTCCCATGCACTCCACCTCTTACCAGTTAAGCATTCTTCTTTCAGTGGCCAAGTGTACTTGGTCTTCAAAAGCTGTTTAGTCAGTTGTTCTTATTTTAATTAAGTCATTTAAATAAAGAGCAAATGAACTGCTCAAATGCAAAGAAAAAAAGAATCTAGGTTTTGGGATCAAACAAATTTTGACCTTAAATTTCAGCTTAACTATCTATTAGCAGTGTGATTTGAGTGAATTACTTCAGCCTTTTAAGCCTGAGTTGTCTCAAGCGACAGGGCTAGTGGTTTTTCCAGGGGGATATTGTGCTTCAAGCTGATATGCCTGCTCCTTTCCCCCCCAAAATAGCTAGTAGCTACCACATATGAGCTTTTGCTGTTAGTCAGGAGCACCATCTTCTCTACAACCCACTGAGTCACTCAGGATGACAGCCGTATATTGCCAATCCCTCCAGAGCTCTTAGTATTTCTGTGAAGAGCAGGCAGACACCATTTTGTCAATCGCCTTTGTTTACTGAAGCCCCAGAAGTTGGTGAGGGAGATGTATTAATGGTGGGGCCTCGTCTCTATTGTATTTTACTGAAATTGCATTTCAGCTGCAGAAATGCCAAATGCCTGCCAGTGAAACATAATTTCTTGAAGTACCACATATTAAAGGGCATCATATTTCATCTCTCTGTGCCTGTGGTTTATCCAAACAAAGGAAATGGGTTGTTACCAAGGAAAGCATAACTCAAAATTCCAATTATGACTGTTAAACCACATGTGAAATTACTTTTAATAATTAAAAATAGCTCTTGCCACTCTGCAGTCCTAGCTCAGTATTAGGTATGGTGCCATTTTAAGGAAAGCTAATAATCTGAGGAAATCCCAATGACCTTAATTGTCTTCACATCCACTCTTCAGTGACCTTTATCGCTTAGATGGTTAAAATCTAAAATAAATGATACTAATATATCTGATGTGCAACTGCATCATGTTCATTTATTTTATGCATTTGTTATGTTTCCATGTTTTCATGACATGTTTTCTTTAAAGAGGTGAACATGCTTTGTAAAGAATTTTTATTGTCTATTTTTTTAATTCAAATTTTATAGCAGAGAGAGCAAAATGTCAGTAAGGAAATCAGCATTTGAGAGAGGAGGCAAAACCATAGAAGGAAAAGAAACTGACTGAAAAGGTTGGAGTCATAGATATGTGTAGTTAATTATAAACTCCATTGGCAAAAGGCAAATGTAGCATCCAACCATAAAAATGCATGTGAGGGCAGTTATAGCTATTTCTAGAAGCAACAAATTAGTAGAAATACTTGAATCTTGTATAATAGTTTCTTTTACAAACGATTTTAAGGTTTAGTGAGCCACAGCAGACTCCCTCTTGGCTGCTTATCACAGGAGTCAATTTTTATACCTGTGTATCTCATATCTGAGAATATTCTGAGATTCAAATTGTAAATGGTCCCTAGTACAGGTATCCCAAATTTAATTGTTTCTCATACTTCAAATAATTGGTGTGACTTTTATGATGGCACTTCATTCTTCTTTTCAAAAATTTCTCTGATTTTACATGCATTCGGTCATTTACATGCATAATCAGTCATTTGTTTGTTCATTCAACAAATGTATCCTGAGCATATATTATGTGCTGAGATAGTATTTGTTGCTTGAAACATACAGATGACTTGTATATCATCTTGTCTTTAAGCAAGAGAACAGAGTGAGGAGAGCAGGAAAACATCACGATGACTAGAAACTAAAGCAGGAGAGATGTGTGTAATATGGACTGGTATTTGGCAGCAGGTCTGTAACTCTGCCTGGTTGAGGGAGTCAGAAACGGATGGTTATCAGCCAGCTCCCTTTGCCTTTCTCATGACGGTAACATCATTAGGTAAGACTTGGAATTGGATCATTGTCCTTGAGACATTCAGTGAATAGTCTTATGGCCTCTGTCCATGGTGCCAAAGGGAAGCCTTTGGTTCTCCCTTCCACCAGTCTCATCCACACACCCAAACATACACTCATCAAAGCAACCAAGTATCCTTTGATCCTGATGAATACTTTTTTCCTGAAAAAGAAATGATTTCCAACTGATTTTTTTTTTTTCCTGCGTGCATGCATGCTAGGTTGCTTCAGTCATGTCTGACTCTTTGTGACCCTATGGACCATAGCCTGCCAGGCTCCTCTGTCCATAGGATTCTCTGGGCAAGAATACTGGAGTGAGTTGCCATGCCCTCCTACCACACTTAGAATTAAATGGAAATCCCTTACTCTGACTTATGAGGCATACATGAGTTAGTGTGAGCCTATCTGTGTGGCTTTGTCTCGGTCCGCACTTCTCTTTTAGGCTGATCTCCAAGAGCACTGAGTTTCTTTCTATTCCTTGAACAAGGCAGACTGGTGTCCATTTAAATCCTTAACCTAAGTTTTCTCTGTGCCTGCCATACTTCTTCAGAGAGCTTCAGAGGCTTGAATCCTTTTTGTCAATTACATCTTAGTTTAAAAGCAACCTGAAAGAAAACTTACTTCACAATCCTATCAAAAATATCCTGGTCTCATCACCCAGTTAGTCTCTATCCTTCTTTCTCTCGATAATAGCGGATGAATAGCAGATATGTGAAAGTGACAATTTCTTATTTATGTGAGTTTATGATCTGCCTTCTTCAGAATATAAGCTCCATAAGAGAGGGAGTTTTGCTGCTCATACTAAAAATCTGCTCACTGTAAACAGAAATGAGCCCTCAGCCATTTGCAGTCAACCTGTAAACCAGTCTAGTAATCCTCTCATGTGGCTATTCACACCCTTGTGTAATATTCTCCCAAACGGAATATAGCTGACCTGGTTACCAATGGGACAGGGTGGAAACTGCAATGTATGACTTGCAAGACTGGGTCATAAAATAGATTTTGACTGCTGCCTGTATTTAAAATTGTTCACTCTGGGCAGTCAGGCACCTTGTCATTCAAGCAGACCATGGAGAAGCCCAAACAGGGAGGGACTGAGGACCCCTGCAAACAACCAGCACCCTGGGAGTCAGTCATCTTGGAAGTTGATTCTCCAGCCACTATACTGATGGCAAAATCGTAGAAACCCTGAGCCAGAACCACACAATCTGCTCCTGAATTCCTGACATACATAGCCATTGTGTGTGCATGCGTGTGTGTGTGTGTGTGTGTGTGTGTGTGTGTGTGTGTTAGTCACTCAGTCTTGTCTGATTGTTCGTGACCCCATAGACTGTAGCTCACCAGGCTTCTCTGGCCATGGAATGCTCCAGGCAAGAATACTGGAGTGGGTTGCCATTCCCTTCTCCAGGGGCTCTTTCCGACTCAGGAATCGAATCTGGGTCTCCTGCATTGCAGGTAGATTCTTTACCATCTGAGCCACCAGGGAAGCCCATAGCCATCATGAAATAATGAATATTTATTTTGCTCTGTGCTGCTAAGTTTCAGAGTCACTTACTAGGCAGCAACACATATTAATACATACACACTGTGTAACTGTCAGGCTCTTCTCTTGAGACACTGCCTCTCATATAGCAGTCAGTGTTTGTTGGGTATATTAGTGAATGGAAGGATGATTGAAGAAAACTACGTAATTTCATTTAATTGTATTTACAACTAAGTGTAGCATCACAGCCAGATTAAAAAAAAATGTAGCCAATTATAAACATGTTTACTATACAAAAGAAGGCTATGATGAGATCAATATCACATACTTGAAATCTAAATTCAGGAGAGGCCTGTTTTCCTATTTAACTCCCATTTTCCTTTGTCCTAACAGAGTAAACGAGCAGGAGGGCATTTGTATCATTCTCTCTTTACTCAGAGGTTTTTAACTTCTATTTGCAGGTGTTTTTGCTTTCTAATCTTTCTCTTCATTGTTTCTCCAGCCTTTGTCATGGTAACAGATGTACTTTTTGTACTCTTTCAAACCCTGCCATTTTGGTTAAGAAGGAAAAAGATTTAAATCAAATTGTGGTTCATTCGTGGTGCTCTCCACAGACATTTATAACTGACAATTGAATGCATCAGTTGCTTTAAATAGCCTGACTAATAGTCATTCATAACAAAAACAAAGGGGCTGGCTGGTGAACAGTTCTGCAGAATGGAGGGAGCTTGGGATAATTTAGATTTAGAATATAAGTTTTCCCAGAAATCTCTGAAACATGTCTGTGTTATAGACGCTGATTCAAATTTAAAGGAGAGAGCAACATTTTGGGGCCCAACTGGTGCAATAGTACGTCTTTGCAATAAGTTCTGCCTCTGTAAACATCATGGTTCACATTTCAAACATTTGCTCTGCCTCTTCGGAGGGCTCTTTTTTACTAACAGTAATGAGTAACCTCCATTTTAACGTGTATGAATTCCATGAAAGGCAAAGACACAGCAAAACCTTTTTTGAAATTTGCTTCATGTTGAAAAAACTGAATTCATCCTTGTAACCGTGGTGGGTCTTTAGCTGCCAATTTTAAATGGAGAGACACATTGAGAAGCATAAGGTATTTTGTTTTAATGGTATTTTATTCCCGTGATTCTCATTTTTGGACAGATAAAATAAAGTATCCTGGAATCAGCACCATTGTGATATCCTGCAGTGTTAAATTCTCCAAGTGGGAAATGCTTAAGCCTCTGTAGTTTTTGACCATAGATTCACATTTCGAATGAAACTATATTCGGGGTGAGAAAAACAGCAGATGCAAAGGGAATTTTTAACTATCTCTCTTTACTATTAGGAGGAAAAATAAAATTGGCAGCAATAGACTTGTTCATCTTTTGCACTTCTATTCTTAATGGTAATTATATGACCGAGTGATATATGTTAGCAATGGCAGCAGGAGTATCAGATTACAGAGCTTTATTGGCACCGTCCTACAAACAGAAAACAGAACTGGAGAAAAGAGAGATTAGAATTACCATTGATCAGCTGTAGTGATTTGAGGTTAACATTTTGCAATGCACAATCATATTAAATTCCAACTAGTGCAGGGTTTTCCAACAGCAGCACTGTTGACATTTGGGGCTGAGTAATTCTTTGTTGTGAGGACCAGTCCTGTGCAATGTAGCATATAGGTATAGCTGTATCCCTGACCTCTACCCACTAAATGCCAGTGACATCAACACCATTATGACGATCCAAAATGGCACCTGCTGCTGCTGCTGCTGCTCAGTCACTTCAGTCGTGTCCGACTCTGTGCGACCCCGTGGACGGCAGCCCACCAGGCTCCCCCGTCCCTGGGATTCCCCAGGCAAGAACACTGGAGTGGGTTGCCATTTCCTTCTCCAATGCCTGAAAGGGAAAAGTGAAAGTGAAGTCACTTAGCCGGGTCTGACTCTTAGCGACCCCATGGACTGCAGCCTACCAGGCTCCTCCGTCCATGGGATTTTTCAGGCAAGAGTACTGGAGTGGGGTGCCATTGCCTTTTCTGAAAACGTCACTAGATCTGGCCAAATGTTCTCTGGGAAATGAAAATTATTGCTCCAGAGTATCAGTATGT
Organism: Antilocapra americana; assembly: GCA_007570785.1. NCBI lineage: Eukaryota > Metazoa > Chordata > Mammalia > Artiodactyla > Antilocapridae > Antilocapra > Antilocapra americana. Next base: position 23,421,029 of record ML660201.1, on the reverse strand, counting down.
AAGTAAAATCACAGAACATGGAGAAGCATTAAACTTTCATTGTTTATAACAAAAAGATTCCCAGCAAAAGCCATCCAGCAGCATTGACCAAACAGAAGCAGAGGTTCACACAGATGAAAGGAGCTTTAGGTGAGAGATAAGCTCCTTTTATTATTGAATGGGCCCCTGAGATGTTGATGGTGGTATAGATTCGCTCAGAGTTGCAGAGCTGGCTGGAGTCAGGCTGGACACCTGATGTTTTCCTACATGCATGCTGTCCTCTCTTCCTATCGGTAGCCAGCTGAGTCCCTGTAAAGCTTGGGTTTGCATCTTACTTTTCTAGTAAATGAGCTAGGTTTGCATTGTCTTAGCTTACTAGAATTACCAATAGAGTTGCAAGTGGAAAACACCACTTCCTTCTGGAGCAACTATCTGCCCTTTAAGGGGGTGAGTAATGGGGGTTCTGGATGTTGGATTTGTTTTCCTGTACTAAATGACTGCTGTAATTGTGCTAATGGTATGAGTTTGTGCGTGTATGCTCAGTCATGTCCGACTTGATGTGACCCCATGGACTGTAGCCGACCAGGTTTCTCAGACCATGAAATTTTCCAGGCGAGAATACTGAGTTTAAAGACTATGAAATGTGGCACGTTCAAAATAGATCTACAGAATCCAGTCTTCTCACCTGAGGTCAAATTTTGGCTCTGTTACTATCTGTGTGACTGGGGACCTATTAGGTAACTTCTCTAAGCATGTGTTCATAATCGAAGTGTGGAGGGTAAAATTGAACTTAAATCATAGGGTGACATAAAGTTGAAATGAAATGATATGCATAAGTAGTTGATCATAATTTTTGCATATAAAGAGCATTATCTTAAAAAAGTGCTATATTGTTGTTGCTTTTATTAGTGTGTGCATTCTTAGTTGCTCGGTCATGTCCACCTCTTGGCAATCCCATGGACTTAAGTCTGCCAGACTCCTCTGTCCCTGGGATTCTCCAGGCAAGAATATGGAGTGGGTTGCTATTTACTCTTCCATGGAATCTTCTTAACCCAGGGATCTAACCCGCGTCTCCTGTGGCTCCTGCATTGGCAGGCAGATTCTTTGTTATTGATAGTACTGTGATTAAATTGAAAAATTTCCAAATGTGCATGGAGAGATGTGAGTATTCTTTGTAGAATACACAACACAAAGTAAAAAAGAAAAATTTTTTGCATTAACAGAGAGAGTTCCCAGTCCCACCAAGACTGACAAAATCTCTGTAGGAAATACCCAAGAAATCTAATTCTGAGAAAAGTGTTTCAAAATACAAGGCATTCTCAGAATTGTTATAAACTAGACTTAATTACAGAAATAGATTTAATATAATGCTGATGAATAAGACAAACTAGCACAAGTCTGTGTGTTTGAATGGGAAAAAAAAATAGAAGATTTGTATTTTTTTTTTTAAATCTCATGTAGTGAATGACTCCTCTTATGCCAGGTACTGCCCCTCTCCATGGCTCACAGCCTTCCCCAAGGTAAGTTGGAAATGAGACATGCAAATTGTTGATGCCTTTGCCCTCACCAATTCAACAATTGTGGGACTCTGAACTATTAATAAAATATAATAAAATATTCCAACATGAATTGTAGCTTGAAAAGAGATTTTAAAATGTCATGCCTCCTCTGTGAACCCTTCAAAATGAAAAATGAAATGATAGATGGCAGAGGGACACAGGAACAACTACAATTTATAGACTTTGAAATAATTTCAAGAATTTCCTGTTGCCTCATATCATATTTTAATAATTAAAAAACAGACAATATTGTTGATTTCATGTGGTTTGTTGTCACTGTGCTTGTGGGAATATCTAGGCGTGTAACTTGGTTGCCTTACTTATTAGGCTTCATTGATATTCACCTGAGATCTGGCTTTTGTGCAAAATATAGGCCAAGTGTTTCCATTTTGGTTCCTCAGCAGGTTGTAAGGATGACTTGACACTCTATGATAAGTGGCTAAAATGCTATGCTGCATTTATATATTTAGAGGGCAATGCATTATTTAATATATATTATATTAGTTATATATATATTCCATGGTATTGGATGAGCAACAATTGAAATCCTGCTGTTCATGAGGCAAAGTGCCCTTCTCCTCTGCATAATAAATAGCAAATCCTCATTGTTTGTCATCTGCCTGCTCACTGTCCTGATAGCTTCTCATGTGGAAACAAATTAATCCATGTTCAGCACTAAAGGAGATAGCAGGATGTGATAGAAATGGCACTGGATGTGAAGTTAAAAGAACCTGACCTAACCCACTTATTGGCTATCTGAACTTGAATAAGGCACATATTTTGAGCTTATCATATAGAGGTAAAACTATCCTGACTGACTCCCTCTGAGAGTCACCTTGAGAAACAAATGAGGTAACATATATGGACTACTTTATAAAATGGGCAGCATGATGCAGAGTTGAAGTATTATTGGGAGGGGCAAGGAATGTGAAACCTGTCTATCACCAGGGTTCAGCCATGTCTGAAACTGCTGAATGGTGAAGCAATTCTCCCAGGAGTCTGTTTGCGTAAGAGACTTGGCGCCTGCTTGAATCAAAGCCATAATAAGAGATGATAAGACTGGCAGTAAAAACAAAAACAAAACAAACTTTGATCCCTTGCAAAAGTGAATGATTATGAAAGCAGTGCAAGAACTGTCCTTAGGTTTCTCTTCTGGTTCTCTTTGGCCTTTTCTATGAGTCACATGGAAAGAGGGTAGGGAAGTTCTAAACAAAGGCTGGTAGAGCCTGTAAAATATTTGGAGAAGCAGCAGCTCTTAGAGATCATTTATATACAGTGAAACTTAGAGGGAAAAGAGGCATTTCTCTCACATACCATAAGAGACCATCATTTAACTTTGACAATTCAGATGTTCCAATTCATCACTGACATGGCAGTACCTGGCACTGCGCACATTCCAAGGTCATCACTGAAATATTGGTGAGCAACTGTACAAGACCTTGACAGCCACCAAACCTATCTGATGTATTACGGTTCCCACGCATAGGGGGCTGCCTATCTCCTGGTGAGTTCTGCTTATGTGTAATAGCCCTGACGCCCCAATTTGGGCTATCTGTGGCTCTGTCTTTGCTTTTGGAACCTCTTTTTCTTCTTGTGATTTGTCATCTGAGTTTGACATGATTTGGGATGACATCAAGATTTGCTTTACATTAAAATTCAATTTAACCTAAAATGTTGAATAAAGAGACAGATTCAAAGTCACAGAGGCTTCCTCACATGATTGTTAGGGTTATAGAGAGAACACCTTTTGGCTGAATTTTTCTAGATATGTCTTAATTCTTTCTCCTACTGAAGTTGGCTTGTTCAGTGATTCTTTTTATTTTTAATACAATGATAGAATTATTCCATCAAATACCACTGTGTGTCAGTCACTCAGTCGTGTCTGACTCTGCACCCTCTGGTGGACTGTAGCCCACCAGGCCCCTCTGTCCAAGGGGATTCTCCAGGCAAGAGTACTGGAGTGGGTTGCCATTTCCTCCTCCATCAGATACCATTAGAAAGAACTAATTTCTATTGTTTCCCACCAAGAGAAGCTTAACTAATACATGAGGAAAGAGAACCTTACAGGTGACTGAGGATTCAACTTTAGTAAGGGAGGGGGGAAATCAGTGTAATTTGAGTTATTCAGCTGTCTATTATTCTGGAAGTTTCTGTGAAGGTTATTTTCATGAAGAGATTAATATTTAAATAAGTGGACTTTGAGTAAAGCGGATTGACCTCCTCAATGTGGGTGGGCCTTATCCAGACAGTTGAAGGCCTGAATAGAACAACAACTTACCTTTTCAAATAAGCAGACATTTTTCCAGCAAACTACATTTGATTTCAAAATGAAGCTTTCTTCTGGGTCTCCAGCCTAATGGTCATATCCTGCAGATTTTAGATTTGTTGGAAAGTCCCTGATGCTGGGAAAGATTCAAGGCTAAAGGGGCAGAGGGCGGCACAGGATGAGATGGCTATATATCATCATTGACTCAATAGACTTGAATTTGAGCAAATTCTGGAAGACAGTAAGGACAGGCAAGCCTGGCATGCTGCAGTCCATGAGGCTGCAAAGAGTCAGCCACAACTTAGTGACTGAACAACAATAATCATAAATCAATTCTGTAAAATAAATATGTCTCTCTCTATATACATATGCTGTTGATTCTTTTTTTTTTTTATTGTTTATGCCATACAATGCCATGATATCACCATGGGTTTACATATGCTCCCCCTCCAGAACCCCCCTCCCTCCTCCCTCCCTCCTCTCTCCCCCCGGGAAATCTCGCTGCACCAGCCCCGAGCATCAATCCTGGGCTGGCGATTGATTAGACATATGATAATTAACTTGTTTCAATGTCCTTCTCCCATATCATCCCACCCTTACCTTCATCCCCAAAGTCCACGAGTCTATTCTATACATCTGCATTCCTTTTGCTGTCTCGCATGTTGGGTTCTCGTTACCGTCTTTCTAAATTCCATATATATGTGTTAATATACTGTATTGTTGTTTTTGCTTCTGGCTTACTTCACTCTGGATAATGGGCTCCAGTTTCGTCCATCTGAGTAGAATTGCTTCAAATGAATTTTTTTTTAATGCTGAGTAATATTCCATTGTGTATATGTACCACAGCTTTCTTATCCATTCGTCAGTTGATGGGCATCTAGGTTGCTTCCATGTCCTGGCTATTGTAAACAACGCAGCGATGAACATTGGGGTACACGTGGCTCTTTCAATTCTGGTTTCCTCGGTGTATATGCCCAGCAGTGGGATTGCTGGGTCATATGGCAGGTCTATTTGCAGCTTTTTAAGGAACCTCCACACTGTTTTCCATAGTGGCTGTAATAGTTTGCATTCCCACCAACAGTGTAAGAGGGTTCCCTTTTCTCCACATCCTCTCCAGCATTTATTGCTTGTAGACTTTTGGATGGCAGCCATTCTGACTGGTGTAAAGTGGTACCTCATTGTGGTTTTGATTTGCATTTCTCTGATAATGAGTGATGTTGAGCATCTTTTCATGTGTTTGTTAGCCATTTTTATGTCTTCTTTGGAGAAACGTCTGTTCAATTCTTTGGCCCACTTTTTGATTGGGTTGTTTATTTTCCTAGAATGGAGCTGCAGGAGTTGCTTGTATATTTTTGAGATTAATTGTTTGTCCGTTGCTTCATTGGCTATTATTTTCTCCCATTCTGAAGGCTGTCTTTTCACCTTGCTTATAGTTTCCTTTGTTGTGCAGAAGCTTTTAATTTTAATTAGGTCCCATTTGTTTATTCGTGTTTTTATTTCCAATATTCTGGGAGGTGGGTCATGGAGTATCCCGCTTTGGGTTATGGCAGAGAGTGTTTTCCCAATGTTATCCTCTAGGAGTTTTATAGTTTCTGGTCTTATGCTTAGATCTTTGATCCATTTTGAGTTTATCTTTGTGTATGGTGTTAGAAAGTGTTCTAGTTTCATTCTTTTACAAGTGGCTGTCCAGTTTTCCCAGCACCACTTGTTAAAGAGGTTGTCTTTTCTCCATTGTATATTCTTGCCTCCTTTGTCAAAGATAAGGTGTCCATAGATGCGTGGATTTATCTCTGGGCTTTCTATTCTGTTCCATTGATCTATATTTCTGTCTTTGTGCCAGTACCATACTGTCTTAATGACTGGATTTGTAGTATAGCCTAAAGTCAGGTAGGTTGATTCATACATCATGATCAAGTAGGCTTTATCCCAGGGATGCAAGGATTCTTCAATATTCGCAAATCAATCAATGTAATATACCACATTAACAAATTGAAAAATAAAAACCACATGATTATCTCAATAGATGCAGAGAAAGCCTTTGACAAAATTCAACATCCATTTATGATAAAAACCCTCCAAAAAGCAGGAATAGAAGGAACATACCTTAGCATAATAAAAGTTATATATGACAAACCCACAGCAAACATTATCCTCAATGGTGAAAAACTGGAAGCATTCCCCCTGAAATCAGGAACAAGACAAGGGTGCCCACTCTCACCACTACTTTTCAACATAGTTTTGGAAGTCTTGGCCACAGCAATCAGAGCAGATAAAGAAATCAAAGGAATCCAGATTGGAAAAGAAGAAGTAGAACTCTCTCTGTTTGCAGATGACATGATCCTCTATATTGAAAACCCTAAAGACTCTATGAGAAAATTACTAGAGCTAATCAGTGAATATAGCAAAGTTTCAGGATACAAAATCAACACGCAGAAATCCCTGGCATTCCTATACACTAACAGTGAGAAATCAGAAAGAGAAATTAAGGAAACAATTCCATTCACCATCGAAACAAAAAGAATAAAATACTTAGGAGTATTTCTACCTAAAGAAACAAAAGACTTGTATATAGAAAACTATAAAACACTGATGAAAGAAATCAAAGAGGACACAAACAGATGGAGAAATGTGCCGTGTTCGTGGATTGGAAGAATCAATACAGTGAAAATGAGTATACTACCCAAAGCAATCTATAGATTCAATGCAATTCCTATCAAGCTACCAGTGGTCTTTTTCAAAGAATTAGAACAAATAATTTCTCAATTTGTATGGAAATACAAAAAACCTCGTATAGCCAAAGCAATCTTGAAAAAGAGGAATGGAACTGGCGGAATCAACCTACCTGACTTTAGGCTGTACTACAAATGCTGTTGATTCTGTTTCTTTGGAGAATCCTGACTAATACACACACTGTCACCTGGCTAGTTGGCATACATCTTAGGCCCTCTGAAATAGCAGTTCTTAGACTTATTGCTATAAGGTTGATAAGAATCTGTTGAAAACAAAGGAGTGAAACTATTGAAAAATGAAGTGGAGATTTTATAAAACCCCTGGTTTCTCTTGTTTGTACAGCAGACTGGGATGTGGATGCTTTGGATGTTTTTTAAATGGGTGCATGCCTATGTTCTTTCCCTATTTCTGATGTACCAAATTACCAGAAATGTATTGGATTAAAGCAACACAAATGCATTATCTTACTGCTGTGGCAGTCAGAAGTTTAAAATGAGTTGTCAGAACTGTGATTCTTCTGGAATCCAGAGGAGAATCTGTTTCCTTGCTTTTCCAGTTTTTCAGGGCTACCTACACTCCTTGGTTCATAGGCTTTTTCTGGAATCACTCCATCCTCACCTTCTGTCATCACATCTCCTTCTTTGACTCTGACCCTCCAGACTACCTTTTATAAGAATCTTATGATTATATTGGTTTCACATGTACAATCTAGGTCAGTCTCCTCAGCTCCAGATCCTCAACTTCAACATATCTTCAAAGTCCCTTGTGCCATGTAAGGTACCACATCCATAAATACTGGGGCTTAGGATGTGGACATCTTTGGAGGGAGCCATTGTTTTGCTTTCCATAGTGTTACACATGGAAGTGTGATCCTGTAGGGGTGTTATAGCTCAGATAAAGGTTGAGGACTATTTTTATTGAATCTAAAAGAAAGAAAACCCATTTATTTATTTGTCTGTATTGTCTTCAAAATATAGATTCAAAATCTTCTCTTTTAACTTGAGATAAAAGAAGTAGTGAACACAATCACAAAACAGGAGACATATCACTGAAAGCATAGGAATGCTCACTAGCTAGTGAGAATAAATGTGTGAACATGAGAGTGAGGGCCCTTGTTTGTATGGAAATTAAAGTCCTTGTGAAAGCAGATGAATAATAAGCATACAACAGATTGGAACATATTTCAAGAGTGGAACCAACAGAACTTGCCAGTAAATTAGACATGGGAAGTGAGAGCAAGGGAGAAAGTAAGACCCTGAGCATCTGCTCTGTGAGTGACACTGCGTTATACTCTGCAGAGACACCTAAACAAGGCAGAGGCCAGGTCCTCCTGCAATGGTCAGAGTTTAGTAAAAGGGTAAACTTCCCTGGGTTGGGAAGATTCGCTGGAAAAGGAAATGGCAACCCACTCCAATATTCTTGCCTGGAAAATCCCAAGGACGGAGGAACCTGGTGGGCTCCAGTCCATGGGCTCGCAGAGAGTCGGACACGACTGGGCGGCTTCACTTTATACACAGAAAAGAGCAAACCAAAGGCCGATATACATTTGAAGAGATCTTAAGTCACTGCTCACCAAAGAAATGTTAATTAAAATGATGACTTTTTGAATAGAATTGGAAAATATTGAAAGAAATTGTAAAAATTACAGCACGATGAAGCTACCTGAAAACCTAGCTCAGTCATTAGAAAGAGACATTAAACCTTGGCAAAGTGGTAGGGAATTAGGTATCTTCCATTATTGTTGGGAGAAGGAATGGAAATTGGCACTGTTGTAGGAAGGGGGAGGCCCCCTTAAAAGTCCCCAAGAGTGGGCTCTTGCCTAACATTCGGAAAAGAATTGTCCAAGGAGACATATGTGTTGACAAAGCAAGAGATTTTATTGGGAAAGGGAACCTGGGTGGAGGGAGAGCAGTAGGGTAAGGGAACCCAGGAGAACTGCTCTGCGTGGCTTGCAGTCTTGGGTTTTATGGTGATGGGATTAGTTTCCGGGTGGTCTTTGGCCAATCATTCTATTCAGAGTCTTTCCTGGTGGTGCACGCATCGCTCAGCCAAGATGGATGTTAGTGAGAGGGATTCTAGGAAGTGGATGGACACGCAGTGTTTCCTTTCGACTTTTCCCAGACTCTTCCGGTTGGTGGTGGCTTATTAGTTCCATATTCTTTATCAGGATCTCCTGTCATAAAACAACTCATGCAAATGGTTACCATGGTGCCTGGCCAGGGTTGGCGGTTTCAATCATTGTGCTTCCCCTAATAGTACTACTTTTTTTTTTTAAGTGTTTCTATCAATATAACTTTTAAAATTTGAATTGTGCCATTTGTATGGCTCAGTAATGACACATTAAAATGTAAAGGAAAATTACAGAAGAGTACAAAGAGATAAACACAGGAGATTCACTGCAGTACTGTTTAATGGAAAAAAATCAGACCAAATTTAAGTGCCTCTTAATAGAATACTCAATAAATCGACTATCCATATCCAAGTACCAAATACTCCTAATGAAAAGGAGCAGGTAGATTTACACGTACTGTTATTTTTGTTTGTTTTTTCCAAATTTTAATCTTTTTATTTCATATTGGGGTATAGTCAATTAACAATGTTATAGTAGTTTCAGACTCAGCCATACATACACATGTATCCATTCTCCCCCAAACTCCCCTTTCATTCAGGCTGCCACATGACATTGAGTAGGGTTCCTTGTTGGTTATCCATTTGAATATATCAGTGAAACTGCACTATTAGACATATAGAATTTAAAAACACATTTGTAAATGAAATGCACTACACTATCTACAATATAATATATGTCTGAAACCTTATAGAAACCAAAATTTTATAAGCTGTATGTATATTTATAAATAGAAGCAGAATTCTATTTGAGTGGAGAGTCAAGAATGGTAGTAACTTATATTTTTTATTATTGTAAAATGATACTGTACTAATGTGACATTTGTATAATTAAAAAATTCTAACAGTGACACAAATTTTAAAAATAGAGTTGGTTCAGTAAGAACAATGGATAACAATAACTTACTTGCTGTATGGCTACAAATATTTGTCAAAGCTTTGCCCATTGGATAAGCCCCAAATTCTCTTGATCTCTTAGTGTTTTTTGTATTGATGTGAGAATCAGATACTTTCCGCCCCCAAAGGTGGTATAACATCTTTGAAATGCAAAGCAACATAACAATGCAATACTTAAGGGCTTTATTCAACTGCAAGGTCAGTAAAATCAATCCTATGATGAGGATTCCTGCAAAGCTAACTCCATCATTAATTGCACTAAAAGGGACACTACATCTCAAGCAAGAGAAGAAACAGGGCCTCTCTTCTCTATGCTGTTCATACTCTACCTGAAGTCTTATATCCAGGTGTGTACGATACATTTGAAGCATGTGCGAAGAGACAAAAGTGTGGCTGTTAAAAGACTTGAAACGGTGCCCTATGGGGAATTGTAATTGTAAAGTGAACGAGGATTTAGTTAAGCAGGAGAGAAAGGATCCTCAAATGACATATGATGGTTGACTGTAAGCATCTCTAAGACAGCTATGCAGAAGATGAAAGGAGCTCATTCTGCATGCAAAATATAGAAAATAATCACTAGTGTTTCACAAAACCCTGACGTGCACATCTTCTCAATCCTGTGAGCTATTATTGTCCTATTTGGCAGCTGTGGCATACTAAATAAAAGGTTGCTTTCCTTTTCATAGTGCTAACCCTGAGAAGTGGCCACCAGCCAGGAGCTACGCATCCCAGCCCCTGCAGAAGTTAGACGTGGCCCTGTGAATAGGTTCTAGTCAAAGGAACATTAATGAAAAAGTTGGGAGCCATTTCTACATGTGATATATTTAAAAATGCACACATGTGTCCCCTCAGCCCCTGGCACACACAATATCCTGTGTGCCTGCTTCCATGTGCTTCTCCCCTCTGGTTAGCTGGAGGAAAGTGCTGCAGCAAGACCTAGGAAACCAGTGCTAATTACAATGGCTCCTACATCATCCTCGGCCCCTGACTGAGTGTGTGGAACAGGGCTGCCCCATCCTGTTTACCTGTTTGCCCCTTACTTGTTTACCCATCCTGTTCTGTGATGTAGTCAGAACAGTACTCAACTTCTAGCGAGTTTGGGCCATTGCGCACTCTGAAGTCTTTTGTTAGAGCCTTCAGCCTACCTCGCTTCATTCAACAGACTGAGAAAGTGAAACTCAACAGATGAGTACCGAATTCAAAAGCAAACTATCGAGTGGTTCAATTAGACTGGAACTCAGGCCATCTCATGTGGAATCCAAATCTTTTTCTCTTGTGTCCCACTGCCCTGCAACATAACTAGGATCAACATTATAAATGAGAGGAACGGAAATTATAGTTTAAAATGACAAAACTAAAACAAGATAGTAATAAGGATGATGTACTTCATTCAAAAGAAAATAATCCCTGGACTGGGGGAGTCCAGTGCTTCACAAGAATGGAGCGCTGTTCCCAAGAGATTTGGGTCAAATGTAAGTTTATAGAACATTAGAAGAAGCAATATGGGAACTGAGTGATTGGTGAGTGAGTGTAAGGACTTGACTTACAAGGCCAGCAGGTCCTGTTTTCTAGGGTAAGGTAAGCTAGCTAAAGTTGAGCCAGAAGCCTGTGATTGTTATATGTTAGGTTTCCTTGGCAGTTTGCTTCCTCTAAGTGCAGGTTTACTTAGGTTTAGATTTGTGATATGGGCTGGGCCACTGATGTGGTCTCCATTTTGTGGATCCTGATTCACAAATTACCTTTGTGACAACCCAAGGAGAGTTGTATAACAGGACTATATTTGCATTTATTCAAGAAGCAGCAGTGTTTGCTCCATCTTCAGAGGTGCTCAAAAGGGAGCATTAGAAAAACAATCAAACAGTGGATAAGCATCAGAGTTAGATGATTCAATGTTTTTTATAACCTGAGATTCCATGATTCAGTGCACATTTGAAGCATTCAAATCATATTTATTATACAAACACTGTGCACTCAGCAACAATTTTGGAGCCCTGTGGTGTCCTTAGCAAGGCATAATGGAAACGCTAGGAACTGAGCTGGAAAAAACTGGATAAGGACCTTAACTACTGCAGGTTCTAATGGATTTTTCATTTGGATTCATTTGTGAGATTGAGATTAATAAAGAACTTCGTTACAAACATATGGATTCTTTGAACAAATAAAGTTACTGGATAATTTGTTGACTATGGAAAAGCTTACACAAATGTAAAAACCCATGTTGTTAGGCACCTGTTCTTCTTACAGGATGCTGGGGATCATATCCAGGGAAACATAAGTAAGGGAATGTAACGTCAGAGCAAATCTCTTTGGTGGATAGTAGTGAGGTTGGTTGGAGAAGGAGAGGCACCCCACTCCAGTACTCTTGCCTGGAAAATCCCATGGACGGAGGAGTCTGGTAGGCTACAGTCCATGAGGTCACTAAGAGTTGGACACGACTGAGCAACTTCACTTTCCCTTTCATGCATTGGAGAAGGAAATTGCAAACCACTCCAGTGTTCTTGCCTGGAGAATCCTAGGGACAGGGAGACTGATGGGCTGCCGGCTATGAGGTCGCACAGAGTCGGACACGACTGAAGCGACTTAGCAGCAGCAGCAGCAGCAGCAGCAGTGAGGTTGACACATGGATATGGGCTGTAGTAGGCAGATGATGACTTCAGGTTAAGTAGTTGGACTGTAATAATTTTCACAGACTTTTATAACTCATACCTGGTAGGGTTTGAAGCAAATTCATTTGTGCTGCAACTTCCCCTCCCCACAACAAAGATGAACATACCATCTGCTTTGTGACTGTTACCTTGTTCTCTAGAAAGGAGAGGGGAAAAGAGTAGAAAAAGAAGCCAGGAGAGTATTGAGGTAAGCACAAAATAGATTTAGCTCAAGTCCAGGTGGGCTCCCCAGGTGGTGCTAGCGGTAAAGAACCTGCCTGCCGATGCAGGAGACATGGCTATGCAGATTCTATCCCTGGGTCCTGAAGATCCCCTGGAGGAGGGCGCAGCAACCCACCCTAGTATTCTTGCTTGAAGAATCTCATGGACAGAGGAGGCTGTCAGGCTGCAGTCCGTGGGGGTTGCCCAGAGTTGGACACAACTGAAGCAACTTAGCATGCATGCAAGTCCAGGTAGCTAGCCTAAATTTTTGTCCTTAATTGGCATTTTTCCAGACCTCACGCAATAAAAAGACAGGCGCAAAAACTTGAAGTTATTTATGTTGGTGCTCATCACATAAAATTCCAAGGTGACTTATTTGTTCAACGAACAATTTTTAATCCTCTACTATATATCAGACACTGATCAAAGTACCAGGGAGGCAATGATAAACAGAAAAAAACAACATAGATCGTATATTCCAGTGGAGGAGATCAAAGTAGGAAACTACAACATACACCATGTGGGACAGTGACAAGTGCAAAGAAAGAATTTAAATCAAGATTTGTTGGAGGAAATTTCAATAAAAGTCATTAGGAAATGCTTTACTGAGATGAGGAGTTTTGAGCAAGTTGTGAAGGAAGTGAGGTTGTGAGCCAGACAGCTGGCTAAGCTTCATTCCAAGGGACAGCGAGTGCCAAGGTCCTAGGCTGTGTCTGCTATCAGAGAGCTGCATGACTGGAGCAGAGGACAGCTGGGAGAAAGGATGAGACAATGACATTTGGAAGATAACAAGAGTTAGAAAAAATAGGACCTTGAAAGACCTAGTTAGAACTTTTAATTTGGTTGCAATGAAAACTCTGGAAACACTTAAGCAGAAGACTGACAAATCTTACTCTTTAAGGTAATCACGCTAGCCAGTGTGTCAGATAGATTTGGCAAAGGTGGAAGCAGGGAGATGAATTGGATTATTGCAAAAATCCAGGCCAGGTGGTTTGGTCAGGGTGGTGGCTGCAGGAGCCAGGAGAGTAGGATGAATTGTCAATGTTTTGAAGATAGAACTGAGGGATTTATTGGTAGATTGGATATGGACTGTAGGAGATAGAGAAGAGTTATAGAAGATATAAAAGTTAAGGTTTGAACTACAAGAATAGACATTAACCAAGAAGGAGGAGCTTGCAGAAGTTCTGATTGGGGGAAAGAAAGTTTGTGAAAAAGAAATCATGAGCTCACTTTTACTTACAGTCAAACTAAGCTTACCTCTTAGGCACTCATGTAACAGTCATCAAATAGGCAGATGGATACACAGACATAGATTTCAGAGGAGAGGTTGTACCGGAGATAGGAATTGAGGAGACATCAACATAGAGATAGGTATTTAAATTGATACTACTGGTGTAGATTACCTAGCAGTGACTATAGATATCAAAAGCCGAAAAGGTCGTAGGATTGAGCCCTGAGCTCCTACAACATGTTGAGGTTGTAGAAAAGAAGAGGAACCAGTCGAAGAAATTAGAGAATAAAGTGATTAGAAAGGTAGGAGGCAAATAAGACGAATGAACTGTCTTGTAAGCAAAATAAGGAAAATTTTCAAGTAGAGAGAGATCAACTGTGGCAAATGCTCATAAGAGTTTGATAAGTATTTGAACTGAGTTGTGATCTGGGATTTAGTAACACTGAGGCCATTGTCAACATTCAGAAACCCAGTTACAATGGAAAGTGGGGTTAAAAACTGGTCATAGCAGTGGCAAGAGATATGGATGTGGAATAACTGGTCACTTGGAATATAGATATCCTTTCAAGGGAAGAAAAGAAATTGGGTGATAGTTTAAGGGGAAGGTGGGATCAAGAGCGACAGTTTTATTTAATATGGGATAAATGATGACATATCAGTATGTTTATGGGAATGATTCAGTAGATTTTTTTAAATTGTTTTAAAACTGAGAGGGGAAAATTGCCAGAGGAACTTGAGAGAACAGGAAGGAGGGAAAGCTCTAGATTATGTGAAAGTAGAAAGTTTGGCATTGCTACGGACACAAAGCAGTCTGTGTTTACTAGTAGGATACAAGGTGAGTGCATGAACCCAAGTGCAGGAAGGGCAGATATGATGGGTACTGCTCATAGAATTTCTAGTGTGATTTTGCTTCAATTATCTGGTAAAGTAGGAAGCAAGGCCAAAGTTTAAGAGTAATGATAGGGAAATGCATCATGGGATTTTGAGAGAGGGGAAAAAAAAGTTTGTAAGCCTCATTCTGTCTTCCCTTCTTAACGTACCAATAGCACTGACTTTATTTAGAAGCTTACTAGGAATTCAGAATCCTAGGTTCCATTACACATCTGCAATATCAGAATCTGTATTTTAACAAGAATCCCCACTTTGGTTTTGATTTGTTTTGCCCATTAAAGTTTGAGCAACACTGACTAGAGACTAAGAGAGAAAATTGACAAATGGTATATACTGTGCTTGACAGGCAGTAGTAAGGACCAACTTGAGGTTTTTGATGAATTTAAAATACTGTCAATCAGAATATTTTATGTCTTCTCCAGCCAATTTCAAGAGTGCTAGTGGAGGCATTAAGTATACAAAGATGTGAATTTAACCAGGGATGTGGTTTTGCCAAGAGAATAGAGAGGGGTGATACAGTTGCAAGAAAATAATTATAATAAGTTAAATCATAAAAGATAATGGTACCTGGCCATGAAGTTCAAGCAGACAATGGAGGGAAGATAAGATTTGGTGGGGAGGCAGTGAAGAACAACAAAAAAAAATTTATGGGATCAATGCATTAGCGACTTTGGAGGGAGTGACTGAGCGACTAAGCACAGCACACAGCACAGTCTTATTGGAGATTAGATTCTACAAGAAGGGAACTGAAAAGTAGAATGGAATGGGATGCCATTAATGGTCAAACATATGCCAGTGATATACAGGCTCTAGGATAGGGTGTAGGACAAAATCACTGGAATGGAGCAGGTTAAGAAGTTAGAAGGAGGACATTAGAAAGATCATCTGTGTGGATATAGAAATTATCAATCATTTGATATTAGTAGTGTTGAAGAAAGTGAAAGTGTAACAGAAGAAAATTTTTCTAAAGAAAGAGGGTGAATCAAAAATAAAAGCTGAATGTTTAAGATTCAACAAAGGATGGACCAGAAGTGTCAGCGCAGAGCGTAGGACATCAATCCTGCCTCTAGGTGCCACGACAGGAGAACTGGAGGGGAGAAAGAGTCACCCCTTGAAAGTGCTGCAGGAAAACTGATGCTATCGGAGATTTCCATTTGATCAAGAAGCAGAAGATGTTTACTGATGATTGACCTAGAACTCCATGAGGCTCCTTGAAAGTGTTAGGAGATAGGGAAGGAGGAATAAAGGTCACAAAAGGCAAGGGAGCTAAAGTCTGGACCCTGGAGGATGAGGAAGAGTGTGGGGAATATGGACACTTTGTGATGTCAAACTAACCCAGGCAAGAGGCATTGTGATTAGCCTCAGTGGTCCCAAGGTAGAGGGATAAAGAAGTTGCTAGCATTGAGGAAAAAGAGGGATTAAAAGGGCTCTTGCCAGAATAAGAACAATTATGGGGTTCCCATTTGATTCATGCTGTTGGAGGCAAGATATCCTGCCGAAGGATAGTCTTCCTCTGAGATTGCAGACACCTGCTGAGTGGACCCTGCAGGGCTTGGATTGTCCTTCAAGCATAGACTGTCTCTGGACTTATGCTTATAGCAACCTACAAGGGAATGCTTAACAATAGCATATCTGATTCAGTTATAACAAACTATAGAACGTCAGGGGAAAAAATAGAATATGAGGAAGAAAGAAATAGACCCAAATAAACTCATTAAAGCAAAAAAGATAATATAGTTGATGGGCATATTGGTCAGTGTCCTGTCAATTATGTAGTGTATTATATCCTGCCAGCTGCCCGTTTTAGTCATTTTCTTTGTCTTAGTTTTTGACACTTGCCTCATTAACTAGCCGTGTGACTCTGCTAATTCTAATATTGATTATAAACCTTATGACTAAAACCAAACATTATATATTTTTTCTTTGCCTATTAGTTAATTCCGGAGAGAAGCTGGACAGTCTTGGGAAAGCTTGAGAGTTCCTAGGGTGATGTAGAGGATAAAACATAGCAAGCACTATTTAGTGATAGAGGAAAACTTAGAAAGCCTTTCTCCTTATCCTTTTTTTCTGAGGCCTGCCATGCTATCTTTGCCACCTTACATATGATCCTGTACACCAAAAACTTTCTAATGCCTTCAAATTATGATTTCATCAGACTATCAGAACTTTTGTGAATACCTGGAATTCAAACCCGCAGACCTAGCAAATAGTTTCATCATCTGTGTTTAAATCTCAATGGGACTTTTATAGTTTCTTCCCTAGGGATCAAAATTCATGTTCTTAAAGCTAAGCTTATGTTTCATGCTGAAAAATTGCAACAAACACATGAAGTTTTTTTTTTACAACCATATGAAATTGAAAGACCAAAGAGAACAGTATTTTAAAGTGTCTGATATATACAGTATTTGATCACAACCTGAAGTAATCAATGTACCTTTAAAAAGAAACTCTTGGGGCTCCTCAGGTAGCAAACTCAAATCATTTGATAATCTACTCATCATGATTCTATTGTACCCTTACCATGTGCTGTGCTCATCCAAAGGAACTCAACAGGCTCTTGCAAGAGTAGTCTGTAAGAGTAAGACCTATCTTATTTTGGAATGTCAATACAAAGAAAATATAACATATGAACTATGAATTTTCCAGGTTTCTTTCCGGACGTGACTATCACAATAAAAAGATATAGTTATCAATTTACATCAAAATAATAATGCCGTATGACCCAGCAATCCCACTGCTGGGCATACACACCGAGGAAACCAGAATTGAAAGAGCCACGTGTACCCCAATGTTCATCGCCGCATTGTTTACAATAGCCAGGACATGGAAGCAACCTAGATGCCCATCAACTGACGAATGGATAAGAAAGCTGTGGTACATATACACAATGGAATATTACTCGGCATTAAAAAAAAAATTCATTTGAATCAGTTCTACTCAGGTGGACGGAACTGGAGCCTATTATCCAGAGTGAAGTAAGCCAGAAGGAAAAACAACAATACAGTATACTAACGCATATACATGGAATTTAGAAAGATGGCAGCGAGAACCCTGCATGCAAGACAGCAAAAGGAACGCAGACGTATAGAACAGACTCGTGGACTCTGTGGATGAGGGCAAGGGTGGGATGATATGGGAGAATGGCATTGAAACATGTTAATTATCATCTGTGCAATCAATCGCCAGCCCAGGATTGATGCTCCGGGCTGGTGCACCGACATTTCCCAGGGGGAGGGAGGAGGGAGGGGGGTTCTGGAGGGGGAGCATATGTAAACCCATGGCGATTTCATGTCATTGTATGGCAAAACCAATAAAAAAAAATAATAATGCCATAAAAATGGCATGAAGAGATTCTCATTCATGAAGAGATTTAGCAGAGCACTCTATTAGATTTACTACTTAGGTGTTATCAGAAAGCCTGCCCAAACTACTTGTAGTGAAAATAACAATAATAAAAATAAAAGAACACTTTGGTTCCTGAAGCGGAGAGATCCAGAAGTAGAATAGCTACAGGCACAGCTCGCTCCAGAAACAGTGCTTTTTCTCTTTTCTTTAACTTTTCAACCAGCCTTCACTGTTATCTTATGCTTATTCTCCCTAACCAAAGGTAGGTTTCTCCCAAGAGATTTTGAGCTATGAAAAGTTTCTGAGAACTAATGGCCCACATCAACACAGTAACACTAAGAAAAAGTGATAGCTTCCCCATGTCTCCCACTCATTTTCATCATCTAATTAGAAGTCCCCAAAAGGGGCTCTGATCTTACCGGAGTTATATTCTTTTTTCAAAAAAAATCTTTTTATTTTGTATTGGTGTATAACTGATTAACCATGTAGTGATAGTTTCAGGTGGACAGTAGAGGGACTCAGCCATACATATACATGTATCCATTCTCCCGCAAATTCCCTTCCATTCAGGCTGCCACATAACATTGAGCAGAGTTCCCTGTGCTATACAGTTGGACTTTGTTGGTTATCCCTTTAAAATATAGTGGTGTGTACATATATAGCTGTATTCTTAATTTATACCAATCATTTTCCCCAGGAGATGAAATATTAATTTAGTCAAGGTCACCATAGCCAAGGATGGGCAATAGATTATGACTGACATCTCTCCAGAATTAAGGGAGTGGCAGCTCCCCAAAAGTACTAATATTAGGGAGGAAATGAGAGCAACATATATCTACTACAGGAAACATGGCAAGAAAAAATTGAAGCAACCCAGAAATCCAAAAGATAATGTAATCATGTGCAGCTAAATAACCAAGCCCTGTGACTTATTATAATTGGGTTATCAAAGAATGTCATGTCATGAAAAATATTCATAATGAGTGATTGTTTAAAAGATAGTTTACAAAACAGTGAATATAACAGGATCCTAATTGGATAACATTTTGCTGTTACAGATGAAAAATGTGTATATTATATGAGAGTGAAAGTGAAAGTCGCCCAGTCATGTCTGACTCTTTGCAGCTCCATGGACTATGCAGACCATGGAATTTTTATCCAGAGAAAAAATACTGTAAGGAAATACAATAAAACACTAAATATGACCATCTTTGGGAGGCGGGAATATAGAAATATTTTATAATTGTTTTGAATATTTAAATATTTGCTGCATTTCTATGATGTTACTGGGTTGGATACTATAAGATACTAATTTAGTATTACGAAGGAGTTTTCTTTATAGTAAATTTTCCTATAAAAACATTTTTGAAAGTAAATATCTCTTATAGCAGGTGACATTTTTAGCCATTTCACATCTGTGCAACTTTTATTTTGTCTACATATGCAAAATGCATGTGAGATGGAAATATGAAGATGATTGAGTTATTTCTACATGTGAGAGTTTGGAGAGAATGATATTATGTGATGCAGTGAAGCTAACAATAATGATAGTAATGCAAAAACAATGTGTTATATCAGCAGATTGGCTAGAAGAATCAGAAATGCATTAGCTGTAAGTAACAAAAATAAAGCTACACTGGTTTAATAAGGAGTAGTTTATTTTTCTTATATAATAGGAATTCCAGATATAGTAGTTAGAGACTGGTTCCATAGCTCAGTGCCCTTGGCATGCTAGTGCACTTCCCCCTTTGCATTTCCCTCAAGCCTAGCTCTTCCTCTTCTCAAGATGATTATTAGATGTCATTTCTACCTTCATGGCAAAAAAATAGAAGACAGAAGGGAATGGGGTAGAACCAGCTCCACTGATTTTCTTCAAGGAAGCAAACATTTTCTTAGAAACCCCAGCAAACTGTTCCTTACATCTTAGTTTAGATCTTTGTTTTTTATCTTAAGTCTTTTCAGCCAATAATGAGACAATTGGCTTCAGGCAGGTGTGAACTTACAGTACCCCATTTCAGCAGCCCAATGTCTTTAACTCGTTCTACCTGGACATCATTAACACAGGGCAAAGGAAACCTGTGGAAAGCTGTGACTGACTCTTGTACAAGCTGAAACTATGAGGAATTAGCAACCTATGAGAGCAATTCTTGGCTAATGGGGACAGAAGCAATGAAAAAAGATACGGTCCCCGTCCTCAAGTCACTGTAGTCAAAAAAGAAGCATAAAAAAGAAAATAGATACTTTTCACCATTTAATGTGCGTTCTCTGGGGTAGGCTATGCGGTGCTGTGGATTGAATTGTGTCCTCCAAAATTCATATGTTGAAACCTAACCCTTAAGGTGGTATCTAGAGATGATGCCTTTGCTAACGGGAGTTAGATGAGGTCATGAAGATGGGTCCTTCGTGGTGATATTAGAGAGTTTATGAGAGAGAAACAGAGATGGCTCCCTCTCAGCCACATGAGGACACAGTGAGAAGGTGACTGTCTGCAAGCCAGGAAGAAGTCCTCACCAGGAATTGGCTGGCACCTTAAACTTAGACTTCCTGCTCCCAGAACTGTGAGAAATAAATGTCTCTTGTTTAAGCCACTCAACCTATGGCATTTTGTTATAGCAGCTCAAGCAGACTTAGACATCAGGTGTGTTCTCAGATCACAGGGTACAAAAAGCTAACCTGGTGGCTCAGACTGTAAAGTGTCTGCCTACAATGCAGGAGACCCAGGTTCAAACCCTGGGTTGGGAAGATCTCCTGGAGAAGGAAATGGTAACCCACTCCAGTATTCTTGTCTAGAAAATCCCATGGATGGAGGAGCCTGGTAGGCTATAGTCCATGAGGTCGCAAAGAGTCGAACATGGCTGAACAACTTCACTTTCTATCTGGATATCAGGGACAATTTCCTGGAGGCTAGGATACGTGAAATACTTCCTTCAGACTGTATTATGTCAGATATAGTTTCCTCTCAACTATGTTTCTATATTCTCTAGTCTTTTCTTCAACACCCACACATATTCCGCTCTAATTAAGTGACTGTGATTGTGTGTTGATCAATTTCCCAACCTTATCTACCCATAAACTCCTTGAAGCCAGAGTGCCATATTGTTTGTGATCATTTTTGTATGCCGCTTGCATAAAACAGAGTCACTACCTAAGAAATTATAGTTCCATGAAAGAATGAAGACAGGAATACGTAATTCAATTCAATAATCAGATGAAGCATGCTCTGGAGATAGTCAAAGAAAGAAGAATTTTGATATAGACAAAGGAAACATTAAGATAAGAGAGCATAGAATGCAACATGGTACATGCAGGAAATGACAGGTAGATCAGAGTGTTTGAAGCAGACAGTTGGGGTCTGAGAAACATTTATGGAGGGCTTATTCTGTATTAGGTAGTATTTTTATTTACCATATTACTTCATTTAGTGCTCATAGCAACATTTTGAGATAAGCGGCACTATAATCCCAGTTTACCAATGAGGAAATTGAAGCACAGAGTTGTGGAGAAATGTGCTCAAATTTGCACACTCAGAGTAGTGAAGCCAGAATATGAAGCCAGTTAGCCTCTAGAGTCCACTTTGCATTGATGAGGTTTGAGAGAGAGGCACTGACCACACTACTCGCCCCTATAAGGAGCTTGGATTTTATTAAGTAGGTTATTATTGGAAGCCATTTGGTTGTGAGAGCTAATTGGTCAGCTTTCATTTGAAGGCAGATTGGGGGGTTAAGGCAGGAGGTGCAACATTTCAACTGAGAAATGTTGGTAAGCCAGGAACTATAAATGAGGAGACAGATTTCAGAAACACTTATTAGTAAGACTGATAGAGCATTGGGCCCATAAAAACTGAAGAATATAGAAATACAGTGAGTGAAGGATGATAGTTGGAACAATAATTTAGGTGACTGGGTAGATGGTAAGGCGATTAACTGAGATGGGGTATCCAGGAAGAAAAGATAGTAGGGAGAATATGATGCATTTAGAGTTGCCTATGTTAATTTTGAAGTGCCTTGGGGCATTCACTTGCAGAAAAGCAACTGAATATAGAAAGCTGAGATTCAGATTTAAAAAGTTGAGCAGCACCAGCATGTAGGTGGCAGCTGAAACATGAGAGCAATGAGATTGTTATTGTCAAATATATGTGCATGAATATTATCTGTCAGTACGCACACAATTTTGGAAGCCCAATTATTAAAAAAAAAAAAAAAAAAGCCTTCCACTGAGGCCTGCTCAGTTAGCTGAATCTGCACAATACATTACAAGATGCCCAGGTAGCTTATTGGTTTTAGTCTTTAAATGTGCCCCTAAAGACCTCTACAAGAAATAAGTAACAGTCTGCCAACCTAAATGCCCCTAGAGAAGCAAAAATAGAATAAATGAGAAATAAAACAACAATCCCTTCCCGTCTGTGAAACATAAATGATGCCCAGATAGAAACTGAAATCTGATGGCTTTTCAGTACTCTATTGCAGGAAGTTTTTTCCATATATGAATATAAGTTGCCTCAGTTTGTCTCAAATCTTTATCTTTGCTTGTTGCTTATAAAAACTTTATATGTGGCATTGGGAGAGGACTTTGAAACATTTCCTACAAGGGCAGACATAATTAATGTATCCAGTTGTGTGGGACTTTCTAAGCCCCAGGCAATGAAGACAGATATACTAAGTAGAAGGTGGGCCTGTCTTCATCGTTTCAAGCCTAATCATTCTTGATCCCAGCTTAGGAAGGTGTTGAATTCAGGTAAAAACAGAGCAATGTTTAAAGGGGTATCTTTAAATGACTCACTTTTGACCAACTTTTCAATGACTCACTTCTTTCTCAGCCATTTGCAAAAGTAAGTGTTCCATTCAATTATTGACTTCTATGCTCTGAACAAGACATGTGTGCTTACAGAGAACAGGACACTGGACCTAGTAAGGAGAATTTTTTGGAGTATAAGAACATGGGAATTTGAAATCAAGAGATGTGTTTAAGGCCCGATGTGATGCTGATGTGCATGTGCTTTTGAGAAAGCCTTTTGACCATTTAGGTTCTCCATACTGTCTTTAGTAAACCGTGAGCCGAGCAACACTCCAGTCTGACACACTGCAGAGTCACTTAGCTACTGCTGCAGAGCAATCCGTCCCCTAGCTCAGGGGCTTAAAAAGGCAATTGTTTATTATTACAGTTCCTGCAATTGCTGGGCAGCTGAGAACTCTCCTTAGGGTTGGCTTGGCTGGGAGAGATTCTCTGGACAGTTCTGCTCGCTATGTCCCTCAGCCATCTCCTGGAACCAACAGAGTAGCCTAGGAATGGTTCTCATGGTGGTAGTTGAAGCACAAGAGTACAAGCAGAAAGCTGCGAGATCTCCTGAAATCTAGGCATAGATTAGGCACATATTCAATGCAGTCTTATTTTATTGGCCAGAACAAATCACATGACCCAAGTCAGAGTCATCTCAGGGTCACAGGGCAAAGTGCATACAGACCAGCAAGCACACCAGGAGGGGTGTAGAGAATTGGAACTAGTCACGCAATATACCATATTTAGGATAAGTTAAAATATAAAAATACTTGGCTAAGTTTGAAAAGCTGTTTGGGTATTATATATCTCATGATTAATCAAATTTCAAAGAAGTATAATTAATCAAATTTATATATTTGTCTTTTATCCAAACTTTCATCAAACAAAAACTTCTAACTTTTAGGATCTGTAATACATGGTTCAATTATCTGCTCTGTTTCAGAAGCAGAACAAATATTCTTTCATCTTCATTGTAACATCTCCAGTTTATATTTTAGAAACAAAAATCCGTGGTGTTAACAACAGAACATTTTGTGGTTTTTAAGTAGGCCAGTGTAAGATTGCCAAAGAATGGACAAAGACAATCACAGAATCTCCTGTGTCTGTTAGTAAATTACCTGCTTGGCATATGCTTTTGATGAAATATCACCTTTCTTATTTTTTTCCCATGTTTTGAAGAAGACTGATTCTTTTCTCCCACTCTAATCAGATATCTGAAAGGTGAAATTTTTTTTGCTTTGACATTACTACATCCTTCTAGAAACCAGAATTTTCTCCTGGGTCAGCCTGGTTAAGCACCATTCAGAAACTAGCTTTAATCGGTAAGCAGAGTTCTCTGTGCTGGAAGCACTTGTGAAAAGATAGGATAATAGACAGTAGCAGGTTGGACATTTGTAAAGATAGCTGGGAAAAGTTTAAGCAGCATTCAAATTTCTATCACTATTTACTGCTTACTTATCCAGATATGTTGTTAATTAAATGCATATATATTTTTTTAAATTAAAGAAACAATGATCTGAGTCTTCTTTGGCATTCCAATGGTTAAGACTTCACCTTCCAATGCAGGGTATCTGGGTTTGATTCCTGGCCTGGGAGCCAGGATCCCACATGCCTCTTGGCCAAAAAACCAAAACATAAAACAGAAGCAGTATTGTAACAAATTCAATAAAGATTTTAAAAATAGTCCACATCAAAAAATAAAACTTAAAAAAATAAACAATGATCCTATCAGATAATTTCTTTATTTTGGATTTTTAATATTTCCCTCACTCAGCCTGCCTTCCTGAGGCAAAGGGATGGATATGGGTGGTTTAACTACCCCCATAACCATCCAGCTTTATTTGAGGGTGGCCTTGGAAACGAGCCAGATTGCATTGTTATCCTTCTGTCAATTACAAATGTGCCAGACACCCAAAGCATCAGGGAGGAAGTGCAATTATTAGAAGTTACCCAAGAGAATATGCCCAATGTCATCCCTGACTTACTAGGTGACCTTTAGAAAATCAGATGTGTAAAAGAGGGATGATAAATTGTTCTCTAGGACAATCATGCAAATGAGTAGAAGCCCCAAAGATAGAAATTAAGGCATGGAGAATACCAAAGAAACCAATTTTTGTTCATAAAAGAAATGTCTTCTAATACAAAGAGAACATAATCCAAATAATGACTAAAGCTCTTCCCCAGATATCAGTCATAATTTATCACCCCATCCCTATTCATGTGTGTTGATCCCCAATGCCTTCCTCCTGCCAAAAATCCATGTCTTTAACACCCATTCTTTTATTTGTTGGTGAAGCACTAATGGCTTCATAAAATAAGTTTGGAAATTCCTGATCCCAATGCCAAAAAGAGAAAAAAAAAATGCTTTCTGTTGGCTGTGGGGCTGTGGAACTCAAGAGTGAGAGCAGAAATGAGAATGCAGATACATCCATTTACACTTTGTGTCTATGATGATCTAATCGAGGTCCCCCAATGAGGGGGCTCTATTGTCAGAGCAGGTATTTAAAAAGGGACTTTTTCTTCATCACCAGAGGATTTACCTTTTCAGAGTCTATGCCTATTCAGAGATCTTTTAGTTATCAAAATAGTTGAGTGAGAAGAAGGCCGATCTGAGCGCTGCACACGCACTGAGCACTTTCTTTGGCACCTTATAGATGTGTATGTACACATCAACGGATGAGCAGCAACATAACTGTGATAACACTTACATACGAAGTGAAGGGCGTTGGTTAAAAATCTCTACCATGGACAGAGCCAATCTGGGTCTCATTGTACATTGTTCTCAAAGGATCTTGATAAATTAGAAAAAAGGTTATGTAAAATATTGGGCATACAACAAGGTATTATCTTAGAATTCCATGTGTCATTCATGTTTCCAGAACTTCATCCTTCATATAATGTATACTGAAGCACTACCATTCTATTCTGAAGCTAACCCACTTGGAATTAACATCAGACTACCACAAGTTAAAGGGCATGATCCCCAAAAACACTGCCTTCATTTAGATGCCAGCAGTGATTTTGGGGGTCCCCAGGCCACCTGTACTTCTGACCAAGTGGTTACAAAACAAGGAAGTTCTCATGATCCCTAGCCAAGTTCAGTAATTCATTCATAGGACTCGTGAGACTCAGGAAAGTACTTTGCTCACATTTATTATAAAAGATATAAATCAGGATCTGCCACCTAAAGAGACACATAGGTTGATGTCTAGGAGCATGCCAAATGCAGAGCTTGCATGCCCTTTTCCCAGGAATCAGGGCATGTCACTCCATTAGCACACTAACATGTTCATCAGCCAAGAATCTCCACCAAACTCTGATGTCCAGGCTTCTTATTGGAATTTCATTACATAAACAGGTTTGATGGAATCATTGGCTACATGGCTGAACTCAATCTCAAGCCTCCCACTTCCATCCTTCCTTGGAGTTAAGACTGATTCAAAGCCCCAGTCCTCTAACCAAAGGTTGATCCTTCTGATGGACACAGCCTTATCCTTAGTCATCTGGTTAGCATAAGCTGAGGTTGATCTAGGGGGCTCATGAATAACAGAGACACTTACTGCTTGGGAAATTCCATGGATTTATAGTCTTTTCCCCAGTAACCAAGGGCAAAGGCCAGTCAAATTCCTTATTAAGCAACAATTATGTACACATAAATTTACACATATATAAATAAGTATAAATCTGTACGTGTGTGTGTCTCCTTTATATATCTCTCTATATATATAATAAGATTATATTATCAAATTATGAACTAATTAATAAACAGATAATTTAATAAACAGATAAATTTACCAATTAATTAATAATCCAAATTAATAAACAGATAAAGATCATTATAATATTTCTATCAGATGAAACAAATATTAGTCAGTGTTCCAATAGCCTTACTCCATTTCAAGTTTGGTAATTTGCTAGTAGGAACCAGATTAGCATAGTGACTGATTAAAAATTAGCTTGTAAATCAGTAAGTTTTAAAAGATAGGGGTTTCAGGTATGTAGAAGCCAAAGTCCAAAGACAGGGAACACAAACCAAATAATTAAAATAAAGACAGAAACTATCCTGTCACTTAGGAAACATACCTGAGGGCTTTTATAATTGAAGTATCATAACCATTCAGCCTTTCTGTCTTATTAAACCCATCTCATATTATTTTATGCTTGAAGTGAAGTGAAGTGAAAGTCACTCAGTCATGTCCAACTCTTTGCGATACCATGGACTATACAGTCCATGGAATTCTCCAGGCCAGAATACTGGAGTGGATAGCCTTTCCCTCCTCCAGGAGATCTTTCCAACCCAGGGATTGGACCCAGGTCTCCCACAATACAGGTGGATCCTTTACCAGCTGAGCCAAAGTGAACCCCAAGAAGACTGCAGGAGGTAGCCTATCCCTTTTAGCTGATCTTCCCAACCCAGGAATTGAACTGGGGTCTCCTGCATTGCAGGTAGATTCTTTACCAACTGAGCTATCAGGGAAGCCCTATTTTATGCTTATTCCCTATAAATACTGGCATCACCTGGTTAAAGGCCACATCCTTCACATTTCATAATTCTCATCACATTGTACTGCAGAATCTCTTTCTTTATGTTGCCCTCACTGAGCTTATTTTTGAGATAAGGGATATTATCCATAAATGTTTAATTTTCCTGTACAAACTCCAGAGCTTGACACATAGCAGATACATAATAAGTATGTATTAAATAAGTGACTGAATACTAATAATAAACGATGAGGTAAGAAACATTTGGCCTAGGTTGTCCTCTGGCCTGACTGGAAGCTCCACTAGGAAGTTATATTCTCAGAGGCAGTAGGAATAAGAGAAAGTTTCCGTTTTCATTTTACAAGAATTCATCCTTTCAAAATTAACCTTCTCCCAAATTGAGCGATCATCTAAATCCATATGAGAATTTGACATGATTCACTTATTTCTAGTCCAAAAATTGGCAGTTTTAAATTCTAAAATTTACCAGGCACTTTTCCGTCAGCTAATACTGATAGAATTAATTAACTACAATTGATAGTGAACCAAAGAGACAGAAATCACTGTCCTCATGGATCTATTACCCTGAAAACAAACAAACAAAAAATTATATTCTTGTATCCTGCTCATCCTTCTCTCTGCCTTAGTCCCTACCTCTCCCTCTGTTTTTATCAACCCAGAGAGGTAGGATAACTTTGTGTCTGCTAGTTGTTCTCAATATCCCAAACTCGTACTTTTTTTAAAAGTAGAGAAATAATCATCATCAGAAGGGAAAATATTGAGTACCCTTTGTTCAAATCTCTACAAAAGCCCCCGCTTTTAATTCACTATAAAAGCTGATGTAATGATAGTTTGATTTGCTTAGCAGGAGCACATCATGAAAATTCCTTGAGCAGGGAAAACAGCTGGTTTGCCAAATCTGCACATTTGGCTGTACAACTGGCTCTATTGGTAGCTCCAGGCTAGCAATATTTTTTCCTGACGATTTACATGCTGCTCCAGCCCAAGGTGTCTGCAATGAAGTCTTTGCATACACACAGAAAAGTACTTGGCTCCAGACTCTGGTCAGAACTCCGCTTTGAAAAGGAAATTCACACTGATCCATGGTAATGTGATAAGGCAGTGCCTTTTCAGCACAGATTTGTATGCAAGGCTCATTGTTTTATCTGGTTTTATGTAAAATATAATGTCAATAGTCCATATTGTCTGTGTTAATACTGTTATTCACATTGTAGTATCATGCCTACCTTAGCCACTTTGTAATCCGGAACCCCTCACACACATAGAGATAACTGGAGAAACTTGGTTGCATACAAATTATACTGTCCTGACAGGGAGTCCATTTTCTGCTCCTCTCAGACAAAGCCTTTTAATTCCTCAGGTTTTGTTTGGTTTTGGTTTGGTTTTTTAGAAGGGGAAAAAAACAAAAAACACCCAACAGATCATTTTCTTGAATCTCCAAATTTCAAACTGCTTGAAAGGCAGATGTCATCGAACTAATTAAAATTTCTTTGTGGCTAATCACTTTGGGGACTCACTTAACTTCTGGAGAATATCTAAATAGAATTTTAATTTCATCTGATTTCACTCTAAAATGAAATTAAATAGGCATATTTGAAACCATGTATAAGAATGGTATATGCTGTCACAGGGCTTACATTTCATTTTGTTAACAATTGATTTTCCCTATTATCCTTAGGTCCCAGGGTACAATGTGTAAACACATCACAGTGAAATATAAAATGAGCTAGAAAAATAATTGAATTTTATAGAAATTCTCTTGGGTGGTAAAAATCTGACATCTATTAAAATTCAGAGATTGTAAAAGCAATTAGAATTATTACAACTATCTTTAAATTGGGAGAATAACAAATCATATTGTGAGAAACTGTGATCCAAAATTTTCTTATCTTTCTAAAAAAATTGAAACAACCACAGATTACAGGAAAAAATGAAGTACAATAAAACAGAAATAAAGACATTCTCCTCTCATCACACTACAACGCTCTAGAGCAGAAAATTAGAATTGATTAATTAACTGCCATCCAGTCCTAAAATCCCATTAAGATTTCACCAGTTGTCCCAATTGCATCCTTTGCAGTTAAAGGAGCAAGTTTGGGATCACAACCCACATTTGGATGTGGAACAGTCCCTTGGTCTTTTCTTGAATTCATGACCTTGAAACTTGAAGATCATAGACCAGTTATTTTATAGACTGTCCCTCAATCTGAGATTGTATGAAGGCTGGCTATGATTAGACTTAGGTAATGCATCCTTAGCAGAAGTATCACTGGAGGGCTGCTATATATTTCTCCCTGGATCCTTACATAGCTTGTGATTTCAGTTTCTCTCATTATTTGTTCATTTGATACTTCTTCTAAAAGAATATATTGCATATTTCTCCAATGTAAAGTTACACTTTTGTTCTTTGTGAATAATGGTTGTTTTATTAAGTACATGTAAATTGTATACATAACCCATTCCTTACAATGCTTCAATTAACTGATTTATTTATATAATGAACTCAGAGGCTTTCCTAGGGGCTCACATGGTAAAGAATCTGCCTGCAATACAGGAGACACAGGTTCAATACCTGGGTCAGATCCCCCGGAGAAGAGAATGGCTACCCATTCCAGTATTCTTGCCTGGAGAATTCCATGGACAGTGGGGCCTGGTGGGCTACAGCCCATGGGATCGTGAAGAGTTGTACACAACTGAGCGACTTTCATTCACTCACTTGCTCATAATAAACTTATGGTTTTCTATTTTATTCTGTGGCTTACAATTAGTTGTTAGGTTTATTTTGATGCCTTAATGTCTCATTTTGTCAGTGAGAATTTCTTATAGCTGGCTTCTGCACCTTCTTGAAATGTTCCTGCTATTTTTTTTTTAATATATCCATGTTTTCTGGCATAACAAGATTTTCCAGGGTCACATTTTACTTTCTTTTCCTCCTTCAGCCCTGGAATTAGCCATTTCTCCAGGGAGCTCCAGAATGATAGATTTGGGTGCTCTTTGCTATTGATATGTCACTGAATATAGGTCTGTGTGTATAATATATATATATATGAAAGGGCTTCCCAGGTGGCTCAGATGGTAAACAGTGTCTGCCTGCAATTCAGGACACCCGAGTTCGATCCCTGGGTCAGGAAGATCCGCTGGAGGAAATGGCAACCCACTCCAGTACTCTTGCCTGAAAAATTCCATGGATAGAGGAGGCTGGTAGGCGCCAGTCCATGGGGGTCACAAAGAGTCAGACACAACTGAGCATGTATAGGTCTGTGTGTATAATATATATATTGAAAAATATATTAATAATATAATATAATAGATAAATATAATAAGTAATATATAACATATGTATTATATATATGTAATATGTATATTATACACACAGATATATACATATTCACATTTTCATCTATCCTTACTTACATGTGCATTGTTATATATATAAATATATATATACATATATATATTGTAAACAAGTTCATGGCAATACTGCCAATTTCAATCTAAAACCATATATTTCAACCTAATTCTCTTCCTTATTTGAGAATAATCTTCTTTAACAGCCTTTCTCTGACAATGAGAAACCTGGCTTATGTTAATTTTATATATTTATTTGATCAATCCTTCTGTATCTAATAGCCTGTCTTGGCCAATACACTCTCTTCCATAAAATTCCCTCCTCAACCCACTTGTACCAGGACACCTCACACTTGGCATCTGTTTAAGTGATACCCTCAGCTCTCCCTCCTCTGCATGGATGTCGGTCTCACCCCAGTCCATCTGCAACGTGTGTTACAGAGTAGCCCTGCTACACGGACATGCAATTTGTCTGGACACCCTCCACTCCCCTCCCCTCCCACTTACGCTGCACACACTTACTTTGTTCTACTCTGTTGAAATCTTTCATATGGTCTAGAAGAGAAAGGAAGAAAATGGGAGGGAAGGAGAGAAATAGAAAAGAAACAGAAAAGAAAAAGCTAAGACATCTGTTAAAGTTCCAACTTATCTCCATTGTTATATATTTTCAAAATACAGTGTCATATTGTATTCACACACCAAACTCATTATGTATAAAATTTCTATAACATTGAATATTTCCATATGTTCCTTAAAATACTAATAAGTGTTTTTCTTGAACTTGTGGTATTAATGACTATTTAGCTTGCTCATGTTGCTCTTATTTTGCCAGCTCATTGTCAAGAAGTCAATCAGATGATGGAGATCAAGGTGCATTTTAATAATGTCATGAAAATATACTGAAGGGCACCAGAGTAAGACTAAGCAGTTATTCACAGACATGTCAATTTCCACAATTTGTGTTGATATCTATCTTACAAATGTTAGGAAAGAAGTCTTCATTTTTCAACATTGGTTTGTAGTCATATGTAAAAATAATAAAGTAATAATAATAATAGTAAGAATAATGAACAGACAGATAAAGCCATGATTTACAGCAATCCGACTTACTTTTAATGCACATTAGCATGTTATAAAGCAGTTTATCATGTCAAACAAAGCTATAATATTACAGAATGGGTCATTTAGTATATTACAGCATTTTTTTATTAGAGCTTTGAAACCATTAAGATACCTTCTCAGCAAGCATTTTTAACTTTTGAAAGAATCTTCGTTTCTCTTTTTTTGCATTTTCAATGAAATAAATCTGTTTCAATAATTAACTTACTAAACATGTAATTGAAAGAAAAAAGCTTGAATCCCTAACCTTTGTTACTATGGTAATGTGGTAAATTTTTACTACTACATGTAGTAATTTTCATCCCAATTTAAATTAAGCTCCCAAAACATCTATATTCTTTCATAACCAAAGGGAAATAATGACCTAGGATAAGTCTATTGAAAATGTATTTGTAGAACTAAAATACTGACAAGTTTGTCCTCCTTCTCAATCCATGTCTGGGAAGTGTAAAGATTTACCCCTGAGTGCATTTAATTATTTATGGCCCTCTTCTGTCCCCTTCACAGCTACCTGGGTTACTTTTGGATTCATTAGCCATATTTCATCATATTCCCCAATAGACCAGAGTGTCACTAATGACACTGGGCAAATGTCAAGTGTTTCTCTTCAACCCCTGAAACAATAGAGTCTATATCTGTGCATATGTTTTCTATACAGTTTCTTGTTATTGTTCCACTTAGAAGTGTTGTCATTTTAAAAGTAAAGACTTGTAGGACTTACTGAGTGGTCCCGTGGTTGAGACTTTGTACTTATATGGTAGAGGAAGTGGATTCTATCTCCAGATTGATCTGGGAACTAGGATGCCACAAGCTGTCTGGTGTGGCCAAAAAGAGAGAAAAAAAAAAAAGACTTACAAGATTTACCGCCCTATCCTTCTTTTCAAACCGCCTAAATTCATGAAAATATTTTAGGCACACCACATATTTCATTTGTGTTTGTGTCGCTGGTAGTGTTAGCACACAAAACAAAAAGTACTATCTGAGCAAGTATTTTGTAAAACAGTAAGGCTTTGCTAATCTGTAGAAGTGAGTGAGGATTTGAGGTGAGTAAGAGTGTGGTGTTCTGTATTCAGTTGACTTAAACTGTTATCACTCCCTGCTGGAACATCCCTGGTCCTGATGCTCCTAGGTTCCCTAGCTACTTTCCCTTCTTCCTATTTCACTGTCCTCATTCAGGACCTAGTAAGGAGTTGAAACTTATTTTCCATCTTTCTTACTTCTTCTGTCATGAACTTGTTGAAATTTACTGCTACCATGACCCATTTTCTTGGAACTCTCTTTCTAAAGTTATAGTCAGGTATTCCTGATGGTGTTTTAATGGATGGAGGGATGGATGCTACTCTATTAACAGGGTGAGGTGCAAAGTGACTCTACCTTAAACATAAAGAGGGACACGAATAGTGATCATTACTGAACACAAGATGGACTAGAAGGCAAGCATTTATAGAAGGAGATACTTCTGGTAGACTCAAGTTCTCTACTAGTAATGAGAGCCAAGCCAAGTAGAAAATAATTTAAAAAAATTCAAAAAAGATTTCTTTCGTTTATAATAAAATACACATAACACAACATTTGCTATTTTAACCACTTTACATATACAGTTCGTTGGTATTAAGCACATTCTTATTGTGCAAACATCACCACCATCCATCTTCAGAATCCTTTTCATCTTGCAAATCTGAAACTCAAAACAACAATTTTCCTTTTCAACAGCACCTGCGGTCGTGTCTCCAGCTGAGGCAGCAGAGCCAGGGCGCAAATCCTTGCTCCCCACTTTTGCTAGCTAAATGACTTTGAACAAATTGCTTAATCCTTTTGTCTCTCAATTTCCACACTCACAAGATGGGCAATCAACAAATAGGAAAAGGAAGTATAAGGATGATGTTAGGAAATATTATTTTTTAGTGGCTCAACTTGTATTTGTTTAACAATTAAGGGAGGCTATGAGGGAGACACTGGAGCAGGACCGCCTAGATCCTAATCCTGGTCCATCCACTACAGCAGGTGTCCCCAAGCTCCAAGATCTAACACCTGATGGAGCTGATGTAATAATATTAGAAATAAAGTGCACAACAAATGTAATGTACTTGAATCATCCCCAAACCATGCCCCACCCCCAGTCCGTTGAAAAATTATCTTCCTCAAAACTGGTTCCTGATGTCAAAAAGGTTGGGGACTGCTGCTCTACTCTATGTAAGGCGTTATTAAAGTTACTTACCTCTTCAGTACTTCAGATTCTTCATTCTTCATCAGTACAGCTTAGTATTATTATACTCCTGAAGTTGGCTTGGAGATTAAGGAAACACCTAAGAACACTTTAACATTATTTGTCCCATTGTGGGCATTCAATAAACATTAGCTAAAACGTTAGAAACTCTTATGTTCAAATAATAGTAGTATATGCTACAATATTCAAATATACATTGAATACAATGTATTCAAATCTATATAACAGAGAATGATAATAAATATTTCTACTTAATGCTTTACATATTATCCTTTAGACATACTTTCTACTTTTTAAAATTTTTCTAAAGCAAAGATGAGTCATGTATATAACTCTTTTTAATGTAAAAGGCATTTACAACAACAGCAATATTGACGATGAAAAATAAACGTGGATTTGTTCAGAATGCATTAATTTCAGAGCTGGTTCTGAAAGGGCTAATGGTAACATACATATATGTTGTGTTCACAGGTGGGAAATGTGGCTTTAATCAAAAAAGACCACATGCAAAACACTATGGATTCTCTGCCAGAATGAGTTTGTATAGCCCTAGTAATAGCTAAAGCATTACATTCTGTTTAAGTATTTAAACAAGGAGGCCATTAAACTGAGGTTGCTGTAATGCCTTGGTAGCCTACGAAAGCAAACCAAAACCTAAGCAAGAGTCAACACACTTGAATCTTACAAAGCGAAACTTAAGAACAACCAATCACAGCCAACCAAGATTCCCAAATAAGGCAACCACTTAAACTGTAACTATAAACAATTAAATACTTCTTTTGCTTTGCTTTGGGGTCTTCTCTATAAAAACCATGTCCCTAGAACTGAAGCATTGAACACCTCTCCCAAAAGTCCCTTGATAGAAAATCAGAGTCTGTCTCCAGAGCATTCTTCTGTTGTTATTACTTGTCTATGTTAAAGTTGGTGAATTTTGAGAAAAGACATTGTCCTTAAGGGTTTTTTTCCCCCTCTTCTACCTGGACAAACACACTATACCTTCAAGAGTTATGTGAGTGTGTGTGTGTGTGTGTTTGTGTGTGTGTGTGTGTGTATGAGTAAAATTTATATCTTGAAACAATCATGTCATCTGTTTGCTATTCAATGGTATGTGAAGTCAGCTGGCGGTCTTGGTCTAGTAGCTGAGACACAGGTGCTCATATTACAAATATATACTGGTACAGACTTAATGGGCATTTAAGTTAGCAGGCAATAGGAAGAAAGGTAAATCGAAAACCTTCACCCTTAGCAGAGGTCGTTGTTGTCTGGTGTTATGGTTAGTGGGATAAGGCTGTTATTCTTTTTGATGTAGAGATTGTCTCTGTATTTTTCTTTCTTTCCTTCTTAAAGCCTTTATTTTTCACAGCATTTTTAGGTTTAGATATAAATTGAGAGGGAGGTACAGCAGTTCTCCATATGCCCCCTAGTCCCATACACACATAGCCTCCTCCATTATCAACATCACTTACCAGAATGGTACATTCTTTCTTACCAGGGATAAACACACACGGACACATCATAGTGATGGTGGTGGTTTAGTTGCTAAGTCGTGTCTGACTCTTGCAACCCAATGGACTGTAGCCCTTCAGGCTCCTCTCTCCATGAGATTCTCCAGGCAAGAATACTGGAGTGGATTGCCATTTCCTTCTCCAGGGGATCTTCCAAAGCCAGGAATCAAACTCAGGTCTCCTGCATTGCAGCCAGATTCTTTCCCACTGAAGCTATAAGGGAAGCCCCAGACACATCCTAATCATTCAAAATCTGTAGATTACTTTATGGTTAACTCTTAATGTTTATATTCTATTTATTTGGGTAAATTTATAATGGCATATAGCCATTATTATAATGTCATACAAAGTATTTCCACTGCCCTAAAAATCTGTGCTCTGTCTATTCTTCATCTCTCTCTCCCCCACCCCCCAACTCCTGCCAAACACTGATTATTTTGTTGTCTTCATACTTTTGCTTTTCTAGAATGTCATATAGGTGAAATTGTACATGTAGCCTTTCAAATGGCCTTCTTTCACTTAGCAATATGTATTTAAAGTTCCCTCATGTCCTTTCATGGCTTAGAGATCATTTCTTTTTAGTGCCGTATAATATTTCATCATCTGGATGTACCAGTTTATTTTTCCATTTCCATACTGAAGAGCATCTTGGTTGCTTCCAAGCTTTGGCAATTATGAAAAAGGTGCTATAAATATTCATGGTCAGGCTTTTGAGTGGACATAAATTTTCAACTCCTTTTGGGTAAATACTAAGGATTATGATTGATCATATGGTAAGAGAATGTTTAGTTTTGTAAAGAAACATTCAAACTGTTTTCCAACCTCTATTTTTCTTAATGTATTTGTAATTATGCAGAAATATGTAAAAAAATTCGGCCAAAAAGTAAACAATCTAGACTGGAAAGAGGGCAGATGATCGGAATAGACATTTTCTCCAAAGAAGACATAAAGGCGGCCAAAAGGTATATGAAAAGGTCCTCAATGTCAATAATCATTGAGGAAACACAAATCAAAACCAAAATGAGACACTACTTCACACTTGTTAGAATGGTTATTTTCAAAAGACAGGAAATAATAAGTGTTGGCAAGGATGTAGAAAAAGAAAATTTTGTTGCACTGTTGTTGGGAATGTAAATTGTAAATACTAGACAGTATATTAAAAAGCAGAGATATTACTTTGCCTACAAAGGTCCATCTAGTCAAAGCTATGGTTTTTCCAGTAGTCAGGTATGGATGTGAGAGTTGGACTATAAAGAAAGCTGAGCACAGAAGAACTGATGCTTTTGAACTGTGGTGTTGGAGACTTTTGAGAGTCCCTTGGACTGCAAGAAGAGTCAACCAGCCCATCCTAAAAGAGATCAGAACTGAGTGTTCATTGGTAGGACTGATGCTGAAGCTGAAACTCCAATACTTTGGCCACCTGATGCAAAGAACTGACTCACTGGAAAAGACCTTGATGCTGGGAAAGATTGAAGGTGGGAGGAGAAGGGGATGATAGAAGATGAGATGGTTGGATGGCCTCACCGACTCAAAGGACATGAGTTTGGGTAAACTCCAGGAGTTGGTGATAGATAGGGAAGCCTGGCGTGCTGCAATCCATGGGGTTGCAAAGAGTCAGGCAGGACTGAGCGACTGCACTGCACTGAACTGAACTGATGGAAAACAGTATGGAGTTTCCTAAAAATTTAAAAACAGAACCACTGTATGATCCAGCAATTTCACTTTTGAGTATTTATCTGAAGAAAACACAAACAATAATTCTAAAAGATATATGTACCCCTCCCCATGTTTATTGCAGTGTTATTTATGATAGTTAAATGGAAACAAGTGTCCATCAATGAATGGAAAGAAGATTGATATACATATACATATATATACATATATGACATATATATTACAATAAATGTCAGAGAAAGCCAAATATTGTATGATCTTAGTTACAAATGAAATCTAAAGAGCAAACAAGCAAACAAACTGAAAATAAGTTCATAGATTAGAGAACATACTGGTAGTTGTGGAAAGATGAGGGTAGGGAGTGGGTAAAATGGATTAAGAGTGTTAAAGGTACAAACTTCCTGATATAAACTAAATAAATCATGGGGATATAGCATACAGCATGGTGACTATATTTAATAAAACTGTATTGAATATTTGAAAGTTGCTAAGAGAGTAGATCTTAAAAGTCCTCATCACAAGAAAAAAATGGAAGAAAAAAATTGTAACTACATATGGTGACAGATGTTAAGTAGACTTATCATGGTGATCATTTCATGATGTTCACAAATTATCAAATTATTATTTTGTATACTTTAATCGAATGTTATGTTACTTGTCAATTGTATCTCACTTAAAATAACAATTGACATAAAGCTATATATTGGGAAATTATGAAATTTTATTTAGGGACTTAAATAAGAAAGCACTTTTATTTTCTTGACTGTGAATTCAAGTATTTGTTTACTTTAAATAATATATGAGTTTAACATTTGAAAAATCCTAAATCATTTTTAGTTGAATAAAATTAAAGATTTTTAGAGTACAAAAATTTGTCCCTATCTCACAAATTAAAAGAACAGCAAGGTAAATATGAAGGATAAAATAGTGTCTCTTAGAAACTAGTGTCTGATTAGTCCTTAGCAGAAATATTTGTGAGGTCCACCCCATTGGCGCCTATGCCCTTATGGCAATTGGCATGGGTTTGGTGGATTAAAGAAAACTATTTCTGGGTGACAAGGAAACTGAAGTTGGTGAAGATATACTGGCAAGCTACACTATTTCAACCTGTGGGTTAATTGTAAAACTCTCTCACCATCAAAGTAAAATATTTCTTCAATAAATTCCCACATACAAAGAAACAGGAAAGAGGAGGAAACAGCCTTTTTCAGTCAAGGCAATTTGTTACCATTGCTCAAGTCTGTGTAAGAATGCAAACTAGCACTTTTGTGAAATGTCTTCTCTTATATTCAGATCAGTTCTTCCAAATCCTTATGTCCTCTCT
This sequence comes from Antilocapra americana, assembly GCA_007570785.1. Taxonomy (NCBI): domain Eukaryota; kingdom Metazoa; phylum Chordata; class Mammalia; order Artiodactyla; family Antilocapridae; genus Antilocapra; species Antilocapra americana. The sequence continues at coordinate 23,382,661 of ML660201.1, read as the reverse complement.
GAGCTCATTTAATTGCACATTGCTCCTGGGAAAAAACCAGGAGGGTTTGTGAACCACATACATTTGTAATCCGAATGACAGCAATTTAGTGTGAAATTTTTGACAAATATCGGCAGGCTGATTATTTACCAAAAGTTAATACTGCTCTTGGATCAAAAGGGGACAATTTATTAATTAAATTGGAAGACAAGGGCTTCATCACCCTGCTATTATTAAAATATGAGTAACCACCTGTTTTCTTGCATTTTAATCTAATCCATGGTTCTCATTAAGAATAACAAAAACATTGTAATCAAGCTGCAACAAAATGGGAGCTGAATAGTTCTATACGTGCCCTATTAGTTATCAAGTATTTGACTTGATAGAAGGGTGAATGCTTACCTTTTGATGGCTATTTCCATACCTAAATGTGAAAACTATTAGCTAAAAATATGTAATTTCTAAAAGCCACTATCTGTCCTTACTTTTAATCCACTTTGACTAAATAGTATAATAAAAATAGCTAATATTTATTCCATACATAGGATAGTCACATTAAAAATTTGACAGGAATTAATGTATTTAATCCTCAAAACAATTCTATAAAAAGCAGTATTATTACCCTCAGTTTTGCAGATGCTGAAACTTAGGCAGTGGTAATTAAGTAAGGTCCCAGGTCACAAGAAGTAATTATCAGAGAAGGAGTTAGAAACGCTGCCCATCTGACTCAAAGATTTCACTCTTGACTTCAAGTTAAATGTGTTATGCATTTAACAAATATTTAAAGAGTTCAGCTACTATTTTCTAAACAAGGCATTGAAAGTGAAAGTTGCTCAGTCATGTCCAACTCTTTGCAACCCCATGGACTGTATGTAGCCCACCAGGCTCCTCTGTCCATGGGGATTCTTCAGGCAGAATACTAGAGTGGGTAGCCATTCTCTTCTCCAGGAAATCTTTCCAACCCAGGGATCGAACCCAGGTCCTCTGCATTGCAGGCGGATCCTTTACCATCTTAGCCACCAGGGAAGCCCAAATAGATATTGCTTCAGGTCAGAATTATCCATGCCAGAATACTAGAGTGGATAGCCTATCCCTTCTCCAGCAGATCTTCCTGACCCAAGAATCTAACTGGGGTCTCCTGCATTGCAGACAGATTCTTTACCAGCTGAACTACCAGAATGACAACTGTTGAACTTATTACTTAGGAAGACTGTTTAAACCAGTTTTGTGAGCATAATAGTTTGCTTTTTTAAAACTGTATAGTGTTAGTTACGCAGTCACGTCCGACTCTTTGTGACTCCATGGTCTCTTGCCCTCCAGCATCCTCTGTCCACCAGATTCTCAAAGCAGGAATACTGGAGTAGGTTGCCATGCCCTTCTCCAGGGGATCTTCCCAACCGAGGATTGAACCCAGGTCTCCTGTATTGCAGGTCGATTCTTTACTGTCTGAGCCAGCAGGGGAGCCCATTTTTCAAATCTTTTAAAGTACTTCTTAAATGATGCCAGACAGCCCTCTTTCTAGTTTCTACCTGTGGTGAGGATACTCTGAAATGGTCTCCGTCTTCCTTTCCTCCTGGTATTCATATCCTCATGTAGTCTCTCCCAGTCAGTGTCAGTGGTATCTACAGCTTTACCCAAAAGAAGTCAGATAAAATGGGATGAAACGTCTCTCTGTGGTTCTGTTATATAGGATTGTTATGTTTGTCTTGCTGTAAGACTTTCTTCCTTACTGGCTTTGAGGAAGCATCCTGTCAGGTTGTGGGTGACCCTATGGTGAAGGCCACACTGTAGCCTTGACCAACAGTCCATGAAATCAGGGTCCTCAGTCCAGCAGGCTAAAAGAAACTGATTTTGCCAACAAACGTGATCTTGGAAGCAGATCCTTCCCCTTTGGGCCTTGAAATGAGACCCCAGTCCTGTTCAGTACTTCCTTTATAGTTTGTGAGAGACCCTGAAGCAGAGAGTCCAGTTAAACTATGCCCAGATTCCTGACTTACAAACACTGTGACATAATAAATGTCTGTTGGTTCAAGCCACTAAATTGGTGATATAATTGTTATGCAGCAATATATAACTAATGAACTACCCATTGTGGTTTGAATGTTAATTCCCCTTTTAGAAGCTTCATGAATAATAATTAAATTATATTAGTATTGTTGGTTTTACTACAATAACAATAGAGACTGCCCTTTATAGACTACCTACATGTCCCAGATGCTTTCACTTCACTATGTTATTTACACAAATGATCTCATTCATCTTTATAACAACCTTATTAGAAAGGCTTTATTATTTTCAGTCTAAGACTCTCAGGCTCAGAGGGTGTAAGTAACTGGCTCAAGGTCACAGAGCTAGTGCGTAAGGGAAACAGTCAAAGCCCAGGTGCATTGCGGTTTTCACTGTGCCATCCTGCCTCCTATTTCATGTGGTTAAAAAAGGTAATTTAATGTTTATTAAATTTATTTCTCTATGGCCAAACATGGTTCTAGGAATCAGATGGCTACTAGCATATCACAGCCATGTGACAGAATGATGGATTTGGTTTTGGATGGTTTACTTCTGCGGGCTTCCCAAGTAACTCAGTGGTAAAGAATCTGCCTGCCAGTGCAGGAGATGTAGGTTCGACCTCTGAGTCAGGAAGAGCCCCTGCAGAAGGAAACAGCCACCCACTCTAGCACTCTTGCCTGGAGAATCCCATGGACAGAAGAGGTGGTTGGCTACAGTTTTGGGTGTCTCTAAGAGTTGGACGAGACTGAACATGAACAGTTTATTTCTCACCTCTTCCATTCCCTCACCAAGTCTTATCTATTACAGACTAGAATTTTCTGGACTACAACCACTTTTACCATTTCACATATGATGTAGTTTTGAGTTATTTCATATCCCTTTGGCTTCCTCTTAGCATTTTCAAGTTTAAAACAATAATTATATAAAAAAATTTATATCCCAGTGACAATGTGGTATCTTTGCAAACAAATAAAATTGAAATACTCACTGTAATACTAACAGAAATAAAAGAACATTCTGAAATCACAAAGAAAGTCATTTTCCTTTTAAAAATTGACATCCGGTTGACATTGAGTAAAGAAAGTGAATATGAATAATATGATTAATAAATTTTATAGGATTAATAGGTATAGCTAGATATTTTTAAATTTAAAAAGATACATGACACATATTTTTAAACATATGAACCAAAAAATGCTGTATATTAGGTCAAAAATAAAAACCACAATAGAATCTCCAAAGTAGAAAATATATAGCTTAAATAATTGAATCAAGAGATAATGAAGTTAGATGGATGGGAATTAAAGAATAGCCAAGCATCACTCCTTGAAAAATTGTAAGAAGCCACACTTCTAAATAAGCCTTGAAAAGAGAATATGAAATTCAGATATAGATAAATCTTCCTTGACTTACAGTGTGGTTCCATCCTGATACACCCCTGGTAAGTCAAAACTAGGTAAATCAAAAGTGTATTTAAATACATTCAACCTACTGAACATCATACTAACAGCTTAGCCTAACTTAGATTATTGTTATTGTTTAGTAGCTAAGTCATGTTTGACTCTTTTGTGACTTCATGGACTGTAGCTCGTTAGGCTCCTTTGTCCATGGAATTTTCCAGGCAAGAATACTAGAGTGGGTTGCCATTTCCCTCTTCAGGGGATCTTCTCAACCCAGAAATTGATCCAGCATCTCTTGCACTGGCAGGATTCTTTACCACTGGATTCTTTACCACTAAGCCACTAGGAAGCCCAGCCTAATGTATATTTAACAGCCTCAAAACACGTTATCCTACAGTTCAGCAAAATCATCTAAAATAGAGCCTATTTTATAACAAATTGTTGAATATCTCATGGAATTTGTTTCAGAATGTACTGAAATTGAAAAACTAGGATGGTTGTAAATGTGTGGGTAGTTTCCTCTGGTGATCACATGGCTGGCTGACTGGGAAATATGGCTCCCTGCCTCTCTTCATCATCAAGAGGGAGTCTCATATTGCATATTGCTAGCCAGGGAAAGGAGCAAAATTCCAAATACAATTTCTACTGAATTTGTATTGGTTTGCACTACTGTAAAGTCAAAAAATTGGGAGTTGAACAATTGTAAGCTGGAGACTTCCTTATATTGCAAATGGTTTAGAAACATGAAGATGTTCTAAAAACTTTATTTTATATTGGAATATAGCTGATGAACAATGTTGTGATAGCTTCAGCTTGACAGCAAAGGTGCTCAGCCATGCATATACATGTATCCATTTTCCCCCAAATTCCCGTCCCATGCAAGCTGCCACAAAATATGGAACAGAGTTCCCTGTACTACATGGTAGGTCCTTGTTGGCTATCCATTTTAAATACATGTCAATCCCAAACTCTTTCTTTTCCCCACCATGGTTTCCCCTGGCAACCATAAGTTTGTTCTCCAAGTCTGTGAGTCTATTTCTCTTTTGTAAATAAATTTATTTGTATCACTTCTTTTTTGATTCTGCACATAAGGGATGTCATGTGATATTTCTCCTTCTCTGTCTGACTTCACCCAGCATGTTGCTGCAAATGGCATTAAGACATGTGAAGTTTTAAGAACACCACATTGGGCCCTGAAGATTGAAGCTATTGGTGACATCAAAAGAAACACTTAAAAACCTAAGAGCAAACACAAATAATAGGAAAAAAAATTAAATAAATGAAGCAAGCATACATTTCAAGAAGATAGAGGAACAACATAGGAAAATCAAATAAATGGACGTATGTGTTTGCCAAGTCACTTCAGTCGTGTCTGACTCTGTGATCCTATGGCCTGTAGCCCTCCAGGTTCCTCTGTCCATGGGATTCTCCAGGCAAGAATACTGCAGTAGATTACCATGCCTTCTGCCATGGGATCTTCCTGATCCAACTCACATCTCTTACAGCTCCAGCATTGATAGGTGGGTTCTTTACCACTAGTACCATCTAGGAAGCCCTAAATAAATAGGGGAATGTATTAATAAGTATAAAAGCAGAAATTAATTACACTATGTAAAATGGACTATTCCACAAAGCACCTGCATGTTGACAAGGAAAAAAATATAAAGTGCCTTCATCCAGCTATTGAATTTGTTGGTGCCATTGGTCAAATTTTCATGAGATTTCAGGATATTGCTGTCTTGTATCTTCTACACAAAAGCAAATATGATAACCCCTCAATTGATATTTTTGTCATGTTTTAATATCAGCATATGAGAAAAGCCTAGAAAGCAACTGTTCTGTGTGTTAATGACTTTTAAACCCTGGGGATTTCTGTTGTTAAAGCTTTTTCTTCATTATCAGCCATGGAAATCAGCATTCCAAAAGAAATTTGAAAACCAATTATTAAGCTTGATAATTTTAAATTAGAAAATGAAGTTTTTTAAAAATTGTTGATTCAAAGATGCTTCCACAAAATACACTGGTGATATTAAATGCTTTTGTGGGTCTATTTCCTTTCTCAAATGTCTTTCTTTCAGCCTTTTTTCCTCTGGAGATATTTCACTTTCATATGGAAGTCATATTGTATCTCATCTAGAATATTTGCAGACGATTGTCTTCATTTATCAAGAAGCACATATTTAAATAGTTTGCAGCATTTCGGCTTTCTTCGTGAAGCATAAGTATTCATCATACTAGTTAAGGTTTATATTACCCTGTAGCAAAGCAATTTATCATATCCCTACATCAGCAAATTCTTTGATTATTAAAATTCTCTTGCAGAGGTACATGTAGGAGCATACCAAGCTTCTGTCTAATGAATTTTCTTTATTATTTGACCTGAAGTGCAGGGTAACTAGATATTAAGATGTGTAATTTGAAAACAGTGATAGAAGATGCAGAGCCAGATTAATTTTGTTAGTATCAGGGAATACCTTACCAGGATTTAACACAAAGCATATGACATGCAAACAACCCTGAAGAAGCACCAGCATGTATCATTTTTTCTCCTTTAGAAATGATTTTTATTTCCCAAATTCAGGCTTCTCTAACACGGTACTTCTGTGAAGCTCCAAAACTGTCAGTTCAATCTTCAACAGTAATTATACATTAAATCAGTCAGTTCAGTCGTTCAGTCATGTCTGACTCTTTGCGACCCCATGGACTGCAGCACGCCAGGCTTCCCTGTCCATCACCAATTCCTGGAGCTTGCTCAAACTCATGTCCATCAAGTTGGTGATCCCTTCCAACCATTTCATCCTCTGCCATCCCCTTCTCCTCCTGCCTTTAATCTTTCTTGAATTATACATTAAAGGGACATGTAATTGACTTAAGTTACTAATGACCACTCTCTTCCAAGTTGTTCAACTATATTTCAAAGAGTATTTATTAAGTGTTTGTCTATCTATTTAACACTGTGCTGGTTTCCTTTGGAAATGTGAAAGAAGTTTATATAGTGCTTCTGGCTTCGAGGAGTTTGCTGTTTAGTTGGAGAGTGAAGTTTGCTGTCTAGTTAGAGAGCGAAGATTTTCCCATGTAAGCTAGGAGACAACCACATAAGGGAGAAAGTAACTGAATGGCAAAATGTAATCTAATGGCAAGTTAAGGAAAGAATGATCCGAAAATGCAAAATATCCATTGCCCACAGGGCATTGGCAAATAACCTAAACAATAAAGCAGATGCAGTCCTTGGGCATGGAGGGTAGGGCAGAAGACGGGATGAAGGCCTGAGCTGGGAGGAGGAGAACAGCTATAAACTGAAGACCACAATATCCATCTGAAGGAAGTGTCGTGTCTACAAGGAAGTGATGCTGCTTCATTCAATTTATTGCCTTTTGTGAATGAGAATTGATGTTGCCATAACTGGGATTTTTCAAGACCCACAGGATCTCCTGATTTTTATAGTAAGTTCTCAGTTTTAGTCAGTCAACAAAAAGTGAGTCTATAGACAACAAAAAGTAAATAATTTTTAATTTATATGATAACCATAGGTAGAAAGAATTCATGATTCTTGAGGCTGGTATTTAGCAAGCTGTTCTGAAGGCCCCAACCATGCTCACATCAAGTACTGTTGATGCCAGAAGGGTCAGGATCTATAAACACTTGTGTAAAAGAGGTGTAAATGTGGTGTGTAGAGAGTTACTTCTTGGCCTAATAGAGCTTTATCTCCCTTTTCACTCTCCTTTGCACTCATGGTGCCTCTAGAAGTTGTTGTTGTTCGTTCACTAAGTCATGTCCAACTCTCTGTGACTCTGTGGACTGCAACATACCAGGCTTCTCTGTCCTTCAAACTCATGTCCATTGAGTCAGTGATGCCATCCAACCAACTCATTCTCTATCACCCTCTTCTCCTCTTGTTCTCAGCCTTTCCCACCATCAGTCTTTCCCAATGAGTCAGCTCTTTGCATCAAGTGGCCAAAATATTGCAGCTTCAGCATCAGTCCTTCTGGTGAATATTCAGGGTTGATTTCCTTTAGGATTGACTAGTTTGACCTCCTTGCTCTCTAAGGGACTCTTAAGAGTCTTCTCCAGCACCACAGTTCAAAAGCATCAATTCTTTGGCACTTAGTCTTTTTTATGGTCCAACTCACATCCGTACATGACTACTGGAAAAACCATAGCTTTGACTGTATAGAACTTTGTCAGCAAAGAGGAGGGGGTAGTGCAGTAAGTTATAAGCAACAAAGCAAGAGCTTATAGTAGGAATGGAATCAAGGATTCCATGATGCTCAGCTTAGAGTAACTAACTTGAACGTATTTTTTTCCGTACTTCTGGGTAAGAGCGTAGTAGGGAACATCCAACTGTTCCAATCTGTAGTAGAACTGATAAACTAAGAAGAGAGATCCAAACAAGTGATTAGAAACCATTTTAACAATATAAATTTTTACTGTGGCTTGTATTAACATACTCTAAATGTAGAGGCAAAAATTGCAGCATCAACCTCACCTGGGAGAATGTTAAAACTGTGAAGTATCAGCCTCCCCACTACAGAGGTATTGAATCAATATCCCTGGGGTTGGGGTTCACAAATTTGTAGTTTAGCAAGTCAAAATCACTGACCCTGAATCTGGTTACTCCTCAGAGTTACCTAATGTGTTTCTTTAAAATGTCACTGTCTGTGTTCTACCTCCAGAAAATCTGGTTAAGCTGGAATGAGAGGTATCATAGATTGTTCTAAAAGACAGCTTTATCAATCTCCCATGGCCCTGTGCACACTACTTACCACTCCACCTATCATGAGGTGGAATTTGTTTCTTCACCCATAAAATCCAGGCTTCATGATGTGGCTTGTTTTGTCCAGTCAATTAATAGGAGCGTGGCACAAGAGGTCACTTTTGTCTCCAGCCACATTATTTCCTCCTCCCCTCACCTGGAGCTCAGGCGTGCTAATGGTGTCCTCTTATTGCTAGACTCTAGGCCTGAGCCACCACTGTCATTTCCTTTAACCTGTCTACACATCAGCAGATACTTCCTTCATTACATGATTGGACTCTGCTTCCTACTGGACTCTTTATATAATGTCACCTGTAGATTTCTATTTCCTAGCCTTCCTTACCTTGAGCCATTTTACCAAAGACATAGCCCAGACCCTGAGGAATAATGGAATTGGAAGAAATGTGATTTACTTAAATGACTGGGTCCTTACAAAGACGGTATCAAGAGCAGGAAGGCATTTCAGGTCATGACACCAGGAGTTCAGGGCCCTCCTTCCAGTTCTTGAAATCCAGTGTACAGACAACTTCTCACACAGTGCACACACACACTATGTGTATGCAAAAGCACCTGTATGTATTTTTGAATGCATGATACAGAAGCAGTGCATTGGTGTGTGTGCCAAAAAAAAAGCAAACAAATAAAAGAGCTCTTTTGGCAAAATGAGAAATGAAACCTTGAAAATTTCTTGGCAGCTGCTTTGGATGTCAGAGTATATTTGTCAGAGAAACAATAGAATTTGGTTTGAAGAGCTCTTTTGTTTAGGGGGAAAAGTGAGATTAAGCAAGAATATGAACCAGTTCATAAACCCAACTGGATGTTAATGCAGATGGTTTGCTTCCAAGTTCAGTGGTCTTGCCTATTCAGCAACATCATACTTGGTTTGTTAGCTTGTTGTTTATGTTTTGGTCCATCTGGGCCACTGTAACAAAAAAACACAGATTGGATAGTTTATAAACAACAGCAATTTATGTCTTACAGTCCTGGAGGCTGGAAATAGTAGATCAGGTGCCAGCATGCCAGTTAAGGGCCCTCTTTCAGGTCTCAGACTTATCGTGGGCTAATGTGGTGGAAGGAGGGAAGGAGCTTTCTGGGGCCTCTTTTAAGTGCACTAATCCCATTCATGGGATTTCCCTTGTGTCTCAGCCCCCAGTAAAGAATCCTCCACCTGCAAAGCAGGAAACCCAGGTTCGATTCCTGGTTCGAGAAGATCCTCTAGAGTAGGAAATGGCTACCCACTCCAGTATTCTTGCCTGGAGGATTCCAGGGACAGAGGAGACTGGAAGGCTACAGTCCATGGGGTTGCAAAGAGTTGGACACAAATGAGTGACTAAGCCTGCACACAATCCCATTCATGAGGGCTCCACCTTCAAGACCTAATTACCTTCCAAAGGCCCCACCTATTACTACCATCACCCTGGGCATTATGTTTGCAACATACAAATTTTAGGAGAACACGAATGTTACATCTATAGCAGTTTGTTTTAAATATTTTCTGAATGAAACAAAACTTACCCAGCAAAGTATTTCTCCCAGAACAGGTCATCAGTGGCAAAAAATGTCCTTGGCTATATCTATGTCTACAGACACAGACTATAGAATAGTCTATAACATACCCAATAGAACATACCCAAATTAACCATTATGTGTGTGTGCTCAGTCATGTCTGATTCTTTGTGACCCCATGGACTGCAGCCACCAGACTCCTCTGTCCATGGCATTTTCCAGCAAAAATACCGGAGTGGATTGCCATTTCCTTCTCCAGGGGATCTTCCTGACTTAGATATCGGACCTGTGTCTCTTGTGTTGCCTGTATTAGCATGACTTTAGGTTATGGTCTAAGTAAGGAAGGACTGTAGGTACAGAAACACTGTCTTGTAAAGATTCTACAGTTAAACAAACAAGACAGTTATTTTTTACCTAAAATCATTACAAATACTTACAATGATAAAGAGCTTTTCGCCTAAGAATATTGGACAAAGTTTTTGCAATAATAGATCACATTTCATAGATGGAGGATCTGAGAGTAGGCAAGGGAAATTCTAGCAGCAAAAATGTAGCAGGAAACGAGGAGCAAAAGAAATTACTATCAGCGTATCAAGGAATCATAACTCTTATAGCCTTGCATATGTTTTTTTTCTAAACAATCCATATGTTTTTGTTTTAATTTACCAGGGTCTTTTGGAGAAGGAAATGGCAAACCACCACAGTATTCTTACCTGGAAAACCCCATGGATGGAGGAGCCTGGCAGGCTATATAGTCCATGGGGTCGCAAAGAGTCAGACACGACTGAGCAACTTCACTCACTCACCAGGGTCTTTAGTTTAGTTTTACTCTACAAATGTTCTTTATTACAATTTTTTTAATTTTATAATTGTTCTAAAAAAAGAAAATTTGCCATCATAACCATCTTTAACTGTACAGTTCAGAAATGATAAGGATATTCACACTGTTGTGCAACCAATCCTTTTAGAACCAATTCATCTTACAAAACTGAAATTCCATACCCACTAAACAACTCTATCTCCTCTTGGTGTGTTTTTCAAGTGTGCATGTTGGACACCTTTTTTATTCATATCTTATGTTCTTGAGTGTTTAACTTTATCATGTATTATAAATAACCCATCAGAATTAATGTGGATTTAAAGTAAATATTTCTCTCAACTAAGATACACTTATTTTACAAATATTTTTTAAATGTGAACTCTGTGAGACACTGTGTCTGCAGTTTCGAGCAAAGCAGATGCATTCCTTCTCATGGTAGGGAAAGAATCTGTGATGGAGTGAGGATCAAAATATCCAGAATAATGATAATAATTATACTGACTGACAAAACTGTATAAAAAATAATAAGAATAACAGCACCCCAGGGTTTGTTTTCTCAAGGGACGTTAAAATTGTGCCTCTTAAATCCACCCCTAAAATTTGTAATGGAACACATCAAGAATAGATTTTAGCCGTATATTTTAATAGTAGTCCCACCTGTTCCAGAGACCTGGCCCTACATAACCCCCTGATTCTCACAGTCATTGGCTTCCTTTGGCAGCTCTGCTTTGCAGAGCTATAGCTACAGAATTTTAATTCTGTCTTGGGCCAGGAGGGGCTGAATTTGCAGGCAGACATAAGCTCTGCACAGACATCTCAAGGAGCCCGAGGATGTCAACACAGTCCTGAAATGACTCACCCCTCGAGTGCCCTTGATATCACCACAGATAGTTATTACATAACCTGTTCGGACCACATTTTATCCGTTGGTGTTGTTGTTCAGTTGTATCCGACTCTTTGTAACCCCATGGGCTGCAGCACCCCAGGCTTCTCTGTCCTTCACCATCTCCTGGAGCTTATCTACCTATTTAGAAAAGAAAAACAAACACAATACTATCAACAGCAAAGCCTATCCTTTGAGATGCTTAACAACATAGATGCTGCAGTGAGACCTCTGTTTTCCTATTCTGGCTCTTACCATTACTAATTGTGTGACCTGGGGCAAGTTGTTTAACCCCAGTTTACCAACCTAGGCTTAAGCTAGTGAACATACATGAAGATTTTAGAATAGTTCTTGGTGCTCTCTAAGTACCTGGTACTCTTGTAAGCACAGCACAGTGTGCGCTACTGGAAGCTCAGTGACTTGGTGGACTATAGAGCAATTTGTGCTTCCCTGGTGGCTCACGTGGTAAAGAGTCTGCCTGCAATGTGGGAGACCCAGGTTTGATCTCTGGGTCCAGAAGATCCCCTGGAGAAGGAAATGGCAACCCACTCCAGTATTCTTGCCTGGGAAATCTCATGGACAGAGGAGCATGGCGGGCTACAGCCCATAGGATCTCAAAGAGTTGGACACGATTGACTGACGAACATTTTTACTTTCAAACTTTCATAGCAATTTCTAGTGAGTGCCAATATATAAATCATCATATTCCCTAAGTCCATGTCAGGCCCATCTATACATCATTCTGGGGTCTTAGTTTATATAGATTTTCATTCCACCTGGACAATACTTCAGTGAGTTGAAAGACAAAGCTCTTAGCCAGTAATAATATTCTTGAGACCAAAGAGTTTGAAACAGAGATCAGCTGCTGTCATAAAGCCAGACTACTGTCATAGGAAGGACAACCTGGAGGAACAACCCGGTTACCAAGTTCACAGACAATGTCTTCCTACTATTTTTGGCTAGTTACCCCAGGGGCTGAGCAAGAGGATTCTTGGGCTTTGCCACTCTAAGTCACTTTCTGTAACTATGTTCACAGCATGAACACTGTCATCAGACAGTTTCATCTGAGTCCAGACATATCATTCGTGATTCTCATCTACAAGGGATAATATCCGAGATTTCTTCCAATCAAAGTGCCTTTAATTTTAGTAATCCTTCATATAGCAAAAGCAGTCATGACATATGTGATTTTCATATGTACATATTACTACTATTCCTGTCTTTAAATTTAAAGCTCATTCTTCAGAAAGCCTATGCTAATGCCCCCCTCCCCCCTTATTAGGTCTGGTTAATATATGTCCGTGTAGCCAGCACCCCATACCTCTCCACAGTTTACAGTGAACACATTTGCATTATTCATTTCACTTATACCTTCTCATTAGACTTTGAGCTTCATGAGGGTATCAAGTTGGCTGCTTTTATTGATCTTTCCTGTGCCCAGGATAATCCTAATTTTGGTCGTATTTGCCAATATCTAAAGCCCATTTTGAACCCCATAAAATGTCAGTATTTTCAAGTTTCTTTCAATTAGTTCTTCCTTTGATTTTTATTCCTACCTAATGTTCATAACCCTTATTTCTAGATTCATTATGATTATGACTAATTTCATGATGCAATGTGAACTGAATTTAGGGAACTCTTACAGACTGTTGCTTGAAAAAGCTCTAATGGTTTTGCTATTACTTTGTAATCTAACATCTTACTCTCTACTGTGGGAAGCTTGCTTTGGCAGGATCCAAACAGAATGAACATAAATCCTAATACAATGTATTCATGGGACTCATTAGACTCATTAGTCCAGCTCCCTTGCCTCACTTAAATATATTACACCTGTTAATTCCTACTAGGTTCTTTCAAGCTTTAAAAGTACCCATGAATTCTCACCTAAAACTATATATATTGGTTATATACCACCTCCAAGATTCTTCAAGGTTTATGCCCTAGAACATTTTTACAGGGTAATAATTTCTACAGACATGAATTTTAAAAACATTTTATCCTCCTCTTTTATGTCCTTTCCAGAAACTTAGATATAGAGTTATTATTATTGTTTTCCTTGGAGAGCTAACCATGATGTTATATTGTATGTAACTGTTCTTTTGTTTATTAAAAATAAAGATATCAACAACAATAGCAATTAGCATTTATCAAGCACTGTTTAAAATGTTTCTGATGGGCATCTAGGTTGCTTCCATGTCCTGGCTATTGTAAACAATGCAGCGATGAATATTGGGGTACACGTGGCCCATCAACTGACGAATGGATAAGAAAGCTGTGGTACATATACACAATGGAATATTACTCAGCATTAAAAAAAAATTCATTTGAAGCAATTCTACTCAGATGGACGAAACTGGAGCCCATTATCCAGAGTGAAGTAACCCAGAAGCAAAAACAACAATACAGTATATTAACGCATATATATGGAATTTAGAAAGACGGTAACGAGAACCCAACAGACGAGACAGCAAAGGAACGCAGATGTATAGAATAGACTCGTGGACTTTGTGGATGAGTGTAAGGGTGGGATGATATGGGAGAAGGGCATTGAAGCATGTTAATTTTCATATGTCTAGTCAATCGCCAGCCGAGGACTGATGCTCCGGGCTGGTGCAGCGAGATTTCCCGGGGGGGGGAGGGAAGAGGGAGGGGGGTTCCGGAGGGGAAGCATATGTAAACCCATGGTGATATCATGACAATGTATGGCAAAAACAATTAAAAAAAAAAAATAAAATGTTTTTGAGATGTATATTTTATGTATAAATTTCATAATAATTCTATAAAATATCTGTTATTACTCCTATTTATACGTGAAGAAATTGAACAGCATATAAGCAGATTTATTTAACATGAATAAGCATTCAAAACTGTTTCTTTCTGGGTCCACAGTTCACATACTTTCAGTAAGTACTACATCAAGTGTGTAAAAATTATTTAAAGCTAAACAAATCAACTTTGCCTGAATCCTTTGTAAAAATTCGTAAACCACAAAAAAGAGGACAGAGGTGTGGCCCAGTATCGATGTGAGTTCTATGGTGTCTTTTCACAGAGTGGAAGGTAGAGACAGGGTTTTTAATGCTGTTTTAAGTAGTGCTTAATATAGTACTATTTATTTCTGTATCTATTTTGAAAGTAGACGGATAAGAACATTGACAACTAGGGTTGTTAGGAGAAGGCAATAGGTTTCCTCTTCCTCCCCAAATTGACATGTTAAATTTAATAATAGGTAAAGAAAATTGATACACTTGTAACAATATACGGCAACAACCAAGATTAAATTCAGCATTTTGCTAAATGTGAAGAGAAAAACCAGAATTAGATAAAGAAATCGTGGGTAACAAAATATTTATATAGTTGACATTAGAAGTCATAACAGGAGTCTGTTCAGCTGAAAGACGTAGGGAAACCAACCAGAAATAGCTTGAAGCAGTTATTCTAAAGTATGGCTGGAATCACCCAGACATTATTTAAAATGAGGGCTTCCTGGGCCCCAGCCCTCTGTTTCTGATGAAATTGTTCTCTTTCAGGGCCATTGCATAGGGGTATTTTTAAAAAGCTCCCTCAGACCTTCTAATGGCTGCTCTTGTGTTATTCTCTATCGCTACATAGTAACTTCAAAATTTAGCAACTAAAAACAACAAAGGTTTATCTCACGGGTAAGGGGAAGGCATCTACACGGGTAAGGGGAAGGCATCTAGGTGTAGCTGAGCTGGGAATCTCAGGCATAGGTTCTCTCTCAAGACTAACCAGGTTGTCAGCTGAGATTGCAGGCATCTCGAGCCTCAGCTGGGGGAAGATCTGCTCCTGAGCCCACTCGTGGGCCTGTTGGGTAGTCTCATTCCCTAGCCAGAGACACCACTGTTTTCCTATGTAAGTCTCTCCAAAGAGCACCCCACATTATGACAGCTGGTTTCTCTTAGAGTAAAGTGATCAAGAGAGCAGAGAGAGAGCCAAATGGACCTTACCATCGTGTGTAAACTAATCTTGGAAGCAACATCCCATCACTTATGATGTGTTCTATTCTTGAGAAGCAAGTACTTAGGTTTCCCACATCCTTAAGAGGAGGAGATTACACAAGGATTTGAATACCAAGAAGGGGGATCCTTGAGGGTCTTCTTAGAGGTAGCTTAAGGCAACCAGGAATGAGAACTGGTTTAAAGAGAGTTTTATCCTCTCACAAAACAAGCAGCCAGAAGGAGGTTCAGTAGTGAAAATGTTCGGGGCTGCCAAGAGAGGAGCAGAATGGTAGTTAGCTGTTGGCATCTGATAGGCAGAGGAGAGAAAACAAGAATTAAGAAGATCTATGCCAGACAGGCCTTTCCCTTTCATTAGGAAAGCAAATATTTTCTCTTAAGTACTGCTGGAAGATTCTGTTTCGATCTCTTGAGCCATAATGGGTCACTTGGTCTGTCCTAATTGGAAGTGCAGGTGGGTGGTAAGTATTTACCTGCAACTTCAGTGTAACAGCAGCAGGGGAGCTTGGGGTTGACAGTAGATTTGCAGTTCATGTCACTAGTGTGTGTACACAGTGCATACAGTTCTCTGTGTCTTACTCTTTACTGTATCTTAATTTACGTTTATAAATCACGTTATAAATTCTGCTAGTACGATCAATTTAATATAAACATTCCTCTGGAGATCTTATTTCCCATAACTTCAAACTTGTTACAACCTACTCATGGACTGAAAAGTAGCAAACAGCTTTGAGTCACTGAAAGAGTTGTATTCAAGTTCGTGGAGCTAAATTTACAGAAAACTCCTCAGATCTTCATTTTCAGTTTTATTTATTTCTTTTAAATTCATAGCCATAACAGGATTAATGAATAATTCATTCAACAGCTTGAAAAACATATTTGCCTCAGTTTTTCTCCATAGGGTAATCTCAACACTTTAGCATTTCATGAAAGAACTTTTATAATCTGGCCACAGATTATGGCCTTTGGCCTTGCTCCCCTTTGCTGCTTCTACATGCTTTTCTCTCCAGCAACTCACATCCTCTTCTCTACTTCCCTGCTTCCTCTGCCTGCAATGCCCTTCTCGACTCATCTTTCAAGGTCTACATCACATCATACAATTGCCTACAGGGAAATCATGTAAATGAGGGGAAACTGTGCTGGTAGTTGCATATTAAATACATAGAAATAACACTTGCAGCAAGAGATGTGCTTTATTCCATTTTTCTCAACATTTTCTCCATTGTTGATCATTTTTTGGTCTTCTTTTGATAAAAAACAGAATGATCAGCCTAGACTCATCACTGCTGTGTGGGATATAACTATAGTACTATCATATCCTCTATATCCATAAAAGATTTTTTCCTAGACTAATTAGAGATATAGATTTTAATATGAAGTGTGCTATTTTAAAATGTGTGTGTGTGTGTGTGTGTGTGTGTGTGTGTGTGTGTGTGTGTGT
>ML660201.1:23303389-23365888 GCA_007570785.1 Antilocapra americana | reverse complement strand
TGTGTGTGTGTGTGTGTGTGTGTGTGTGTGTGTGTGTGTGTGTGTGTGTATGCTAAGTCGCTTCAGTTGTGTCCGACTCTTTGTGACCCTATGGGCTATAGCCCTCCAGGCTTCTCTGTCCATGGGATTCTCCAGGCAAGAATACTAGAGTGGGTAGCCATGCCCTCCTCCAGGGGATCTTCCCAACCCAGAGATCAAATCCCCTGCGTTGTCTGCATCACAGACAGACGCTTTATTGCTGAGCCACCTGGGAAGCCCATACTACTCTGTACTGTGGCCTATATGTAAGTTCTCATTTGGACTTGTCAAATGTATATATTTTGATTATATTCCCAGGATAGCACGTGAAGTACATCTCATAGTTGAAACTCCAAATACTAGTTGCATTAATACATGTTGAATAGGGAAACACATTTTTTAAAACAGTAGCTGATATGGAGAGGACACAATCTAATTAGAGAATAAATAAGCTTTGACTCAGAAACAAAAATGCTTGAAAGAGAAATTTCCTGGTTGGACAGCTTGGATAGAAGATTGGACAGCTGAGGTCATGGGAGTAAAGAGACTGATAGAGATCTCGGTTTCCAATCTCTTTTGGTTTCTAAAATCAGATCATGCTTGGCAGAGTCACTGAATCAGAATCTCACCCATCAGCTCAGTCCAAGTACATCTTCTCTACCATCCTTCTAATTTCAGTCCAGACAATATGTGAATGGAATTGCCTCACCTCTTATTTGCACTGGAGACCATGAAACATACTGGGGATTTTCTGATTTTCTCTTATAATCTATTCTCCACTTTGAAGCCAGGGCGATCCTTTCATAATACAAATCTGATTATGCCTCTCCTATTTAAAACAGCTTAGTATTTTCCCATTTCATACAGCATAAAACAGAACTCCATGTTATGGTCCAGAGGACTCTTTTGAATCTGGATTCTTCCTGTGATGCTAAAATCTTCTCAATCTGTGTTCCAACAAAGCTGCCCTTTTAGTTCTTTTTATTCATCAAGCTCCCCTCACATGAGAGGTTTAACCATTCCATTCCTTCTTCCTGGGCTGATTTTTTGCCTTCTTCACCTTGCTAATTTCCTCCCTTGTTTCATATTATGGCAGCGCTGTGTTACTCCCTCTGGGACAGTTTCTCTAAGACCTTTGTCCATGGTGTATAATCTCTTATGGGCTATGGTAGCACAGCACCTGTTCTCTCTCTCACTGCCTTGTCATGGTCATTATCATGTGTTTGTGTGATGCTTATTAATGCCTCCTCTTCCCACTTCCCTCCCCACTAGACTATAAGCTCCTTGCAAGTAGAGACTGTGTCTGCTTTTCTTCACCCTTTAGTCACAGCATCTAGCACCATGTCTAGTATGTATATTGTGTGTATGAATGAGTTAATGAATGCATAATCTGATTTAAAACATAAGTTTTACTCATCTTGTTATTTCTCCTCTTTCAGCAATTTGTATTCTTAGAGGCATGGATCGAGAACAATTGCAAGTGTTGATTGCTGCAAATGGGCTGCTATAGAGTGGGCTACAAAGACAGCCATTTTGCCCTGTCTGGGCATGAATAGGCATAGTTTGAGTAATGGCCATCAGAGCCAGAATTCAGCTAGTGAATCACACTGACCACCACTTGAATAAACCCATGGGTTGAAATCATGTCTGTCCCTCCTTTGGAAGCCTGGGGCCTAATGCTTTTGTTTGCCTGTGTTTTCTCCCTGGCACAGTCTGTGAGCTCAGAATGAAAAGGTTATTATCTTTAACCAGCATCTCATATTCTTTGATTTTTATCAAGCTTTTCACATTTTCATGTCAAGAAAGCCGAAAATAATTTATATCTAAGATTGATTCGATGCTATTTTTGCAATCAGTTGACTTTTAAAAAAATTAAACACCAGAGCTTAAAGAGAAAGTAAAGTCTTGTGATAATTTCATAATGCATCCATTCTTTCTCTTCCAAAACAAATTGATACTGTTATGCATATTTTGACTAAACTGATTTTACACACAGTAAGGTAAAATATGTTGCCTACAAGAGCTAAAAACAAGATTCCACCATAAATCTTAAAACTAAAAGTTCTGTCAAAACTTGATTATCCAGTTGAAGAAAGATGTCTTATTTTTAGGCATTCCTCATAAATTCTACCTCTTAATTTTCCTGTAAGCAAGCTGTTATATTTCTCTATCAAGCAACTTAAACATATATTTTTATAGGCTCTTGGGTCATTATTCAAACCAGAATAATAAATAGTAGAGGTAGTTGATGCTAACAAGCTTTACAGGAATAAATATAAGAACAAAGGAAAAGAAAGTAATGTGCTTCTGCTGGAAGGGAAGATAGTGGCGAATACTGATTAGGAAAGTGGTCTGGGAGTTGTTGCAGAAAACCTCTAAAGCATGCAGCTTAATGTGCAACTGCAGTGAAAGGGCACAGAGAATGCTAGATCATATGGCTGAGGAAAGACAATATAAATCAGATTTGGCATCATTAATCTAAGCTCGAGTGTTAGTGTCATCTAAACAATTGTTCTCTACTTTGCTCCTGGTCAAGAGAGGCGGAAGAGGAATGCATTTGATGCTGAAATGGCTTAGTAACGAGGCAGCCATAGGAATTTAGTGGTCTGAGGTTGGCAAGTAGGAAAAAAAAGAAGATTCACAGCCCTGCTGGTAAATGGAGACTGAGATGGGTGTCACTGCCCTTTCTTTTCAGATGGGCCACTGGGAGTTAAATAAACAAGAGATATCATCGAGTTCATATTAAACCGAACCCCAGGTCACTTGGGCCAGACTTGATGAGGCACCCTCAGATTTCTACCCTATCAGTTTAGCCCATCTTTCCCGAGAAAGATGCCTTTCTTTGCTGCCTCCCTTGACAAGTATTTCTGTAGGTTTGCTGTTAATGCTTTTTTGTCTACCTCTTGAGTTACTGGTTTGCTATGAGACCTACACAAGGTAATAAATGTAAAATAACCAACACAATTCCTAATCCATATTAAGCTCTTTATTATGTTTTATTATTCAAATGACTACCCATTCTTGATTTTTCCTTTGTTTCATTCCAGTCCATTTTACTCAGACCATTCTTCTAGTGTATTGTATTATAGAAGCATAGATTTCTGAGCTGAGAAAAAGCATCTACTGATAACCTTATTTGCAGATGTGGAAATTGAGTCTCAAGGGAAGCAGAATGAGCCTAAGATCACACAGTTGTGTTTATACAAAGACTTTTCTCTCATTTTCCCCAGTGCCCAGATTGAATCCTTAGTTCAGGTTTTGTGTATGGGAGGTAAAGACACGAGGTTCTCCCTATTCTGTCTTTGAAGTGCCATCCCCACCCCATCCTTCTCATCTGGACATCTTATCACAGCCATGCTTGCCTCATTGCCATATCTTCCCAGCTTACTTCCCAGCTCGTCTCTCTCCTCTAATCCATCCTACTCTCTACTGAGGGTCACATTTCTGGAAACACACCATTCGGGCTGTTGCTCAAAATCTTCATAGATGCCCACTTCTAAATATAAATAAATCTAAACTCCTTCGCCTCTCTTTGAATACTCTTTGTCAACTGCCTCTCTTCCTGCTACCACTCTTCAATACGTTTCTTACGTCCAAATGGCACACTCTTCTCAACGTATAATAAACAAATTATCATTGTGCCCATCTACATGGATTTGTTTAAATGTTCCCACCACTGGATTGTATGTTATATTAGGTTAATATATTTATTTCTTATCTAAATTTTGTTCACCTTCAATCCAAGATAATTTGGAATTAAAAAACTGTGAAAATACCAGCAATCTCCAGGAAGTTGTATGCATCCATATATACAAGTATCTATATATTAATACTTGTATACAAGCATATAAGCTTGTGTGTTGTTTCTTTGAGTCATTCTTGTTCCAAAATTAACCTCTTTCTCAATTTTATAGATAAAAGCTTCATGTGAGTATAGGTTCAAAACAAAAGAAAAATCAAAGCAATTCTTATTTCTAAAATTTTCTTGCTTGCAGGGTCAGTTCTTTTATATTAAAATACTGTATTTATTTAGCTTGATTTCTTTTTGATAAATCAGAGTTGGCTGTTCCCAATACCTTGATATCCTATCTCTGCTTGCAAATTGATTTTTTAGTGAATTGGTGCAAAGCTCCTTTGAATCCTTCTGATGGCATTACCCTTTAACCTTTGCAAATCTGAGTTGACAGTGCTACAGGATGCAATGTAAAAGATCCCCACATTGGACTGGTTGTCTTGTCCATACACAGACAAATCCATCAACAAGTCAACATAAATCTTTTTTTGGGTACTTTTAGCACATAAGCTTTTCCTAGAGTCTTCGTAACTGTTTACAGTTCACAGATGTTATGCAAAATATCACTGTGCAGGGTACATTTTTAAAGGATGCATTTGATGTTGGTTTATCTCACATGTATGTGCTTAGTTGCTCAGTCATCTTTGACTCTTTGCAAGCCCATGGACTGTAGCCTACCAGGCTCCTCTGACCGTGGGATTTTCCAGGTGAGAATACTGAAGTGTGTTGCCATTTGCTGCTCCATCTAAAATGTATAAACAAATCTAAAATTATCTTTTAAATTATTTAAAATATTAAAGTCATTGCTGACAGACACAATTTCACTCCATCTGAAAGCAAATTTTAAAGGTAAAATTTAAGTTTATAAACTCCTCAAGTGTTACAAAGTGTACTCTGGAATGGTGGGCTGACATAGCTGATAATTGAGTCTTCTAACCTGAACCAGAACTGATTCTTGAAGTCTACTACATGTGATACCCCAAGTGCTAACTTGCCAAGTGAATGGCCTTCAATTGTTCTCAGCTCCAGGCCTGTAGAGCAAAAGCACTAACTGATAACAAATGAATTCTGAGGTGATAAACTGCAAGACATCTCTTTGAAAATTCAAAGTGTGGTTCTTAACATTTTATCTGACATTAGAGGAGTGCCACAATCTAAATGTAGACCTTTTGGTCTTCAAAGAGTAGGTTTGAAATAAGGTATATATTTCATTCCTACCAACTTAGCAAAACATATTTTTACTTTGATATATGACCATACTCTCTGGGGTTGTATTTCACACTGGACTGCAGCAATATCAGTAAGATTTTATTAATGTGTTCATTAATTTGATTTATAGCTAATATTGTTCTGGGCTTATTTTTTTAATTTAAGGTGAAATACTGAAGAAATTCCTTTTCCTTATGGATTTAACTTTGCATGGCTCTGTACATTTTCTGGAATTGGAATTCCATATTAAAAGTTGGGATTACAAACTTTTAGGACATTATTAAAGAATTATTTAAATATATAAGATATAAAGAATCTTGATAGTTCAGGGTGTATTTCTTCATGAATCAAATTTAGTAAATTTTATCCACTTCTAATTTTATTCAGAGATTAGAGCCATCCATGAGAGAGAGCAGTGTAGACTCTGGAATCCAAGCCCAGTAATTTTGTACCTATGTTACCTTGGTTGAGTCATAAATTCTCTTTTAACCTCAGTTTCTTCTTCTAAAAAGTTTGTGAAATCTAAGTATTTGCTACTGTAGTTAATTGTGTGCTGCACATAATAGGTTCTCCAAAAATGTGAATTACTAAAATTGTTGTAATTATTTTGCATGGAATCTCATTCTTTGTTTATATTCACTTATCTTCTTCTTTTTCCTGAATTTTAAAAATTTAGTGTGTTTTACTTATTATTCTCCTGTGTACTTGTTTAAATCCTCAAACCTAGAGTAAAAGTTATATTCTTGTATTTTATGCTTTTCTTATGATGTCTAAATTATGACAGTGAATGATTACTAAATTCAAAACTTTGAAGTGTATCAATAAAAGTGGATCATAACCTGAGTGCCATATTCCATATAAAGGATGGATAGCTTTAGCCCATTTTCTCTCTTCTTTAGAGCATGTCACATACTTTACCTGATCATAGAGGTAGAATTTGAACAAGGCTGAGCAAACTATTATATAAAAGCTGCCTTAGGTCTAGATTGTAACAGGAAAGGCATTTAGATGAAACAAATTAATCAGAAATTTCCCAAATTTTCTACTAGAATTAGAAAAAATGAATTTCTCTTCCCTCATTTACAAAATATGAAGAATAATATTTAATAAAATTATTTTGATTGGTAGATGAATACTAAAGAACTTAGAAATGCCCTAGCATAAAGTAAGTTATCAGTGTGTGTTATAACTGAATATCAGCTATTATTATTGTTGCTACTATTGATATTATCTTCCTTCCAGGATTGCAAAAACAGTTTATAGCTGCAAAGGCCATTTTGCTCAAGGAATATCTAAAGAAAAAAATGAAGCAAAAACAAAATTTAGGAAGGAAGGAAGACACAGCAGATAGGACATACTGCTTGGATCCATGGATCCATCCATGCTTGAAAGCCAGTGTATGCTATCAGAATTCCCAAACACAAGAGCTAAATTCCCTTTGGAAAAAAAAAAAGCAAAACAAAAAGCTAAGAGGAGCTTTGTGTTTTCTCTTTTCCATCAAAAGAATACTGAATAATCTTTCCACTATACCATGTAGCAAGCAAGTGAGAAATTTCCTGGCAAATTTAATTAATTAGAAAGATAAACTTGATATTCAAGACTGGATGTCTTTCCCTCTCCCTCTTCCTCCCCCTCTCTTTCTCTCACACACATGTACACAAACACACACATAAGCGTGTGCAAGATTTCTTTTGCCCAATTTATCCAGAAAATTTCTTCAGTTAAATAATTGACTCTACTTGCATGGTCATAATGAATTAATAATGGAAATGATGCTGAGATAAAAGAACATTTAGAATCATTACAATTGTTCCATCTAATTAGGAACCCTAGAAAGACCAATGAGGAGGGCAGTTACTATCATCCTGACTTGATATAATAGATACCCACACTCAGTGTAAACAAAGCAGAGGAACAGAAGCTTCTTTAAAAGAAAAAAAAATCAAGCAAACAAAACCAAACCAAAATAAAAATCTAAGACTAAGAAAGAAAGAATTACAAATCTTAATATCTCTGCTTTAAACTAGTGGAAGCAAGTGGTCTTTGGGCATGAAATTGTGATTTGTATCTTCTGCATATTGCACAGCTGAGATCATTGAACAACTGAAAATAAGCCTTTATTTTTCCTTTTGTTATTTGAAAACTTCAGAATAAATTAACCCGAGTAAGCTACGCTCAGAAGTTTCCTACATGAACAATGTTCTTAATAACTTCTACATGAATGTTACTTTATTCTAATCTGAATTTGTGTTGGATTTATGGCCACTCATAGGGTTAAAAAAGGAGAGACAGATGACTTGCTGTGTAATTTCCATGTTACCAATGCACATTCTCTTGATTGGTATTCATACACTCAATGAATTGTTAATTCAAAGGTAATTTTACTAGTTAAGGAAGGCCCTTAAATAGTAATATTTCTATTCTGTGTTATTCCTCAATAATAGTATCTTACTCAACATACATGTAATACCAAAAATTTCTTGTCCAAACACCTCTCTTTATCATACTTGGACATAGTATATAATAGCCAATATTTAATATAATCTGTAACAATAATATTCTGTAATAGCCAATACTGTAAAAACCTAATACTTCTCCGAATTTATCAGTTAAATTGTCTCCAAAATTACAAAAAAGTTGAAAGTCAATATTATAAAATATTACAAAGTCTCATGAAGTAAATAAATAAATACCTATTTTTTCACCAATGATTCTCATTTTATTACCCAAATAGGCATCAGAGCAGCTTGAAGGGTGTTATGAAATACCACCTGGAATTAATTCTTTCACATAACAAATCAGCATGAAGAATGTTTCAGATTATTTGTGAAGGACAAGCTTGCATTTAGCTTACAGATCCCAGGATAGATAGTGTGTTTCCTGAGACATGTTGGAGCTTTAGATTTTCCCTGTTTTCTTCCACTGCTTCTCCTCTGTCTCCTTTTCAGCTGTTTCTTCTCATTGCTGCTTCATTTCCTCATGTCGGTTCTCTCTTTTCCTCTCCTCTATATCATTTTCTCTTAAGACAGTTGGTGGCATTTGACGATGAGATTAGCACAATCTTGCCTTTGCGTGGCTGCCTTTCCCCCAAGGAACTGGCTTTCCTTTGAAACTGCCTTTAGATCTGACAGGGCCACGGCAGTTTCACATGACGGCTAGCCCAATAGAGAAAATGAAGCCAAGAAATTTGATCAGGTTATCCTAGGGCAAAAGAAAAGGTTGGTTTGGGGAAATGCCTAATTTCCATGATTCATCAGGGATTTGCAAGCTTGATTCTCCTGAGGAAATCAGAGTCTGGTTTTCCATTTATCCATCTGGCTTTTCCAAATTACCAGCTCTAGGTGGTTTTAAAGATAAGGCATTGGAATGGATTCTGAATGTTGAATTTAATTCCTGATATGAGGTTATCTTAAAACATAGGTCAGAATAGCAAGCCCCCATATCTTGTGGCTCCCTCCAACTACCACCTCCAAACAGTTTGTGTCTTTCTGGGGTCTTCACTAGATTTCTTGCCGGAAAAACTTAGAAGAAATTTAAGCACTTCTCAGTGAGAGATATTTAGCCAAAATTCAGGTGTCGGGCACTAGTTTAATTAAGGAGGGATTTTCAGAATCTTATATTCTTTTAATTTTTCTGGTTTCAGAGAGAGGGATATTGAATAACAGGCTGTTTCTTTAAGGAATAAGGAACAAAGAACTCTGGCATCCTTTACTTCATTATTAAATATAGGATGAACTACTATGCATAGACTCTTGAGGGTTTGTATTGTGCAAAGCCTTTGAAAATGACCAATATCCACCACCAGGCTGTTTTTGCCCTGTGTTTCTTAATGTTACATATCTGAAAAATAATAGAGTCAAGAATGCATCATTTAATTTTGTACAGGAATTGGATGTGCTATGTTGTAACATAGTTCAGCATTCTTATGACTTTGCAATACAAATATGAGATACTTATGAGAATTCTAGGCAACAGCTTTTTCTTCATTTGCACGGTACAAATTTAAATTGGTCATTCTCATGTCCTCAATGGAGAGAGGAATTCACCTTTTGAAACAGCTTTGTATTTACTCAGATAGTCAAAGCAGAAGTGGGGATGTCACACCAAATGCAGGTGAAGAGGAGGATCCTAATTAGGAACCATCATTCAATGTCATTTCTACATTAGATTAAGAAAAAATCCATTAGAACACTCCATCTTGTTTTTCTCAGGAGGTCATGATTCAAGCTACTAACCTCATCAGAAGAAAACAGACATAATCATTCTTTATCCACTTCACCCAGTTCACGCTAAATTTAGGTCCCATTTGCCTGTCGCCAACATGTTTTCTAAATCCAGTGTAAGCATATCTTCATTTTGAAGAACTTCCTACAATAGCCCGCATATATCTTTGCCTGTATGTGTTTTTGTCAAACTGAGACAGTGCATTGGAAAAGTAAAGATTCTTTGGGCTCAGAGACTAATTGTCCTTCTACAGACTGCCCAGAGTACACCCAAGAAAAAGAGGGTTTATAAATTGATCCTTTGTATTTGCTAACCTACTGAGAACACAATGGAAAAAGTGAAATTCAGTCTGTGTTTATGAAGATGTAGTTTTGTTGCTTCAACTAAATCGATTAGGATGACCATATTGAGATTTTTTTTTGTAACTGCATTGATCATAAAATTAGTCTTTTGATAGAGTCAACCTCTTATGCCCATGGCCACTGCCTCATGTGTAATTTCCTTCTGAACTCAGAAAATGTATTACTAATTAATGATCTAGACTTAATAGTAATATTGATTTAGAAATAATGCTGTTTATTTACTAGTAAAGTGAATTTCAGAGTACAAACAATTAATAGATAATTCAAGAAGGAAAACTGCCTGACTGTTTTGTACGAAAATTGATTTGATCTGAATTATTTGGATTACTACCTCAGTTATTCAGTTT
The DNA here is from genome assembly GCA_007570785.1 of Antilocapra americana. Lineage (NCBI taxonomy): Eukaryota > Metazoa > Chordata > Mammalia > Artiodactyla > Antilocapridae > Antilocapra > Antilocapra americana. The sequence goes on along the minus strand of ML660201.1, from coordinate 23,355,935 downwards.
ACTGGGTGTAGATATGATTTAAGTCATGGTATTAAAGTGAATGGTCATGATTTTTAAAATAAATGCACAATGTTACTCAGTTTAGATAACATAAAATTTCTAATTTTTTGAAAAATGTATATATTATCAACCAAACAGAAACAGTTTATATAACTAGTGGCTTCCCTGGTGGCTCAGATGATAAAGACTCTGCCTGCAATGCTGGAGACTCAAGTTTGACCAATGGGTCTGGAAGACCCCCTGGAGAAGGGAGTAGCTACCCACTGCACTATTCTTGTCTGGAGAATTCCATGGACAGAGGAGCCTTGCAGGCCTCACCTAGTTCAGGAGGTTGCAAAGAGTTGGACACAACTAAATGACTAACACTCACTTTCATAAGTACTGATTTTTTAAAAAAAAAAAAACAATATATTTTGAAAGGTGTATATGTCTGACATTCTAAGTAAGAGGAGATAAATGATCCAGAGAAAAAATATAATACAAATTTTGATTTTGTATAGTTCTTCCTTTCCTTTCTCTTTTTAATAGATGATTATCCATCATACATGAGAACAGGGTGATCTTCTTGGTTGAAATAGACAGTCTTCATTTTTCCATTTGATTTGTATATCATTTTGTGTAGTATATACATATGCAACATGCACTAGGTAGTAGACACTATTTGTTACAAAGGTGACTAAAATATGAATGATTCTAGATATGGACTGTATGTAAGCGCAATGGCCGAGATGAAAGTGACCCTATATCACATGCTATCTGTTGACAGCTGACAGAGCTGATTTGCTTCTGTTTCATAAAATGGTTTTGACTACATCCCCGGAAGTACATTAGTGAAATGCTCACAGATAGAAAAACTTCTATATAAATATGCAGAGGGAATATACTAATATACTATATGTTTAAAATCACTGGAACCAGAGCAGGCAGACTCAGATTCAAGTGTGTGCTCTGCCACTTTTCAGCTGTGTACTCTGAAGGAAGACATTCAACACTCTAGTATTCATTTTTATATCTGTAAAATGGGTAAATAATTACAGCTATTAAGAATGAATGGGGAGATTAATGAAGTAATATATGTCAAGCATTTTGCACAGGATCTACTATAATAATTATTACAGTAGTGATAATACAAAATGGAGTTACACTAGTATAAGTGGAATTCCAGTTGCTATGGAAGCTCAGAGGGGAACTTCTATGAAATAACTTTGGAGATCATAAGCAGTCTATTGGAGAATAAAAAGGCACATTCAGTTAAGACAGATCAAGATGATAGTACAGGAATTCCAGGGGCAAGGGATCAGAGAAATTAAATGCTGAGTATTAAGAAAACAAGATGTGATTCTGGGGAATAAATGTCAAATTTGAATGAAAGCGAGTATTAGGATAGACAGGCAGGAACATAGTTTGGCAATTTTCCAGGCTCTTGAACGATAGGTCTAAAAGTATGATCTTTATTTCATAAGGTAGTTGAAAACCCTTGTTGATTTTTGAGCAGATAGTAGAATGGTTTGGAGATGTAGGAAAGTAGATGCAGAAGGACAATTTACTGAAGTTCAGACCGAAAGAAATGAGGTCATGGATGAGGTGGCAGCAGAAATGGGGATGAAGGGACAGAAATGAAAGATAATTCTGGGATAAACTTAATCGGACTTGGCAAATATATGAGGTGATGCAGAGTGAAGAATCAAGGGTCAGATAATGAATGATTCTTGGTGCCTGCTATAGTCTGAGTTGTGTCCCTTCTAAAATTCATATGTTGAAGCTTTAACCTTCAATATCTCAGGATATGATTATATTTAGAGATAAGGCATTTAAAGAAGTCATTAAATTAACATAAGGCCCTCAGATTGAGCCCTCATCCAATCTTACTAGTGTCCTTGTAAGAAAAAGAAGATTAAACACACAGAGACTAGGGATGTGCACACACAGAAGAAAGATCAGGTGCAGACACGGTGAGAAGTCAGCCATCTGCAAGCTAGGGAGAGAGGTCTCAGACGAAACCACACTTATCGACACCGTGTTATTGGAATTCTGGCCTCCAGGCCTCCGAGACAATATGTTTGTATCGTTTCAGTGACCAAGTCTGTGATATTTTGTTACGGCAACCCTAGCAAATACAGAGCCATTCACAGAAATAGAGAAAGTAGAAACAGCATTTTTAGATCAATGCAGGGAATTAGTATAAGCAGGGGCATGTTATCATGACTCAGGCTTAGTAAAATATCCATAATAATTATTTTGTAATAATCTGATGGTTATGTTGTAAAACATAATGTCATTTGGTGGAAAACATATGAACGTTATTAGAGCAATTGATGCTTGCTGATATAACAACATTTTTGTCCCTTTTCCAAAATTCTAGTGACTGTACAGAATAAAATCTGTTCCTCATTCACATACATTCACTGTAAGTACTCTAGGCTGGGTGTCTCTTCTCTTAAAGTTAATCCAGAGAGCCCAGTTTCTTCTCTCTTGAAGCACAGATGTTTCCTTCTTTGCTTCCAGCCACATAGATGATGAGAGGGAAAACTTGAAAGATTGTTTTATAGCCATCCTTGGAAGTGGCACATATTTCTTCCATCCATATTCCATTGACCAGAATTCAGTTGAATGATTCCATCCAGATGAAAGAGATCCTGGGAAAACCAATTCAATTGTATGCAAGGAACGAAAGGAGAATGGAGTACTGATAAACCTTTGTAGTCTCTGCCTGTGGCCTACCAAACTTCTATTTTGCAGCTATATGAAATGGAAATGGAGGAAATGAATAGTTAATTTTTTATATATTACTATCTGGAGCTTTCCTCGCGCCTCAGTGGTAAAGAATCCTCTTGCCAAGCAGGAGACTTTGTGTTCAATTCCTGGGTCGGGAAGATTTCCTAGAGAAGGAAATGGTAACCCGCTCCACTATTCTTGTCTGGGAAATCCCATGGACAGAGGAGCCTGGCAGGTTACAGTCCATATGGTCACAAAGATGTTTGAATAGAGGAATAATTTAATAATATCAATTTTTAATATTTATTTATTAATTATTTGGCTGCACCAGGTCTTAGTTGTAACATGTGGGATCTTTAGTTGTGAAATGCAGGATTTTTTTTTTTCCAGTTTTTGCATGTGGGATCTAGTTCCCTGACCAAGGATTGAACCCAGGCCCCCTGCACTGGGAACATGGAGTCTTAGCCACTGGACCACTAGTCCCTGGAATCAATGTATTAAAATAATTGAAAATCTTACAATTATCCGCTATTCCTGTATGCATGACTTTATAAAGGTCAATTATATAGTTTATCCTCATTGCATTGTCCCATGTGGAATAAGGATGAACTGTATATTATTTCAAAGTTTTTATTTTTGGTACATAATAGGTATTCAGCAAATACTTGATCATTTACTGAAATATAACTTCTTCAAACCAAATACTTTAGGAATATTTGAATCATTTTATTTTATGAAGATAGATTAATTTTATTATTTTGTCCCTTGGTTACTTTCAGTACTATTAAATCAAGGCAAATTTATTGTTACAAAGGCATGTGGTGCTTTGTTACAAGACCAAAAAGATTATAGACACCAGCTAAGCCATCTCCACTGTTGTAAAATTAGAAAACAAAACCAACTGATTACAATTCTGAGATACAGTCTTCAGGATGATTAAGAATTTGATTATTTTGCTGAGTTATGCTTATATATGAGCATCATCCCTGTTTTTCCCATTGTGAGAAAATATTGATAGAGATGGAAACATCTTACTTGGTTCTACTTTGGTGGTTCTGTTGTTTTGATCAAATACTGTGATTGTAAACACCAAGGAGCTATTTTAAATTGTTTACCTCTCAGATTAGAATATATTTGTTTTTAAGTTTGGTCAGTTACTATGGCAAGCCAGTACTTACCAAGGGCCTCAATGAAGTGTCTACTTGGACAAATTGGACTATAACCACATTGATGCATGGAAGGAAGACAAGTCAGTCTTAGGGAGTGCGTTTCACCTGGCATGAGTTGTTTGTCCTTCTAATAGGGAAGATCCCTTTGTTTTTGGAGGCTTGGCATTGGCCTGGCAAAGTGGTGAGGCTCCTGCCTGTGCTTTCCAGCTCATAGCAGGATGCTCCACTTGTATTTACGTCCTGAGAATCCTGCAAGCAGCACTGTTACCAGAGCTACATTTGAGATGAAAGGAATCCCCATTATAGCAGACACTGACAATCTCCACAGGATATCACTAGGTGAGGATTAGGCTGTTATGAAGGCAGGGAGTGAAGCTCTCCAAATTTAGATACAAAAAGAAACTATTGCTTCTGTAAGATGTTCAAGGTGGTTTGTAAAACATACTGAAGTTCCATTTATTCCAAAGTATTAGAAAATTAGCTATTTTGGTTCATGTTTACCATATGCAGATTACATATGTATGCGTTGGATGATAATTTAGTAACTTTACAGGCTCTTTTCCTAAGATAATTTATATGGACAATGGTGTCATTCAACAGTTTTCCCATATTCTTCACTTGAAGGGCCTCTGAAATGCTCACAAAGTAGAAGGTTCACAAATGCCTCTGCTTATCAGTTACGAGCCTGTGTCTAATTTCCAATTCCCTTTTAAACTCTGAATGTTCACTTTATGGCTTTGACCCCCTAGAATACTGCATATTTTATCGATAGGGTTATTTATTTCTCAAGAAATATGAAATAAACTTATCGAAAGTGTTTTCTAGGTGAAGCATTTTAGCATGTACTATACGATTTACGTTTTCCCTTTTTCTCTCTCTCTGTTACTCCTGCTTACTTAGGGAAGCAATGTTTGCTCGTGTTTAAGGCTCATTATTTTTCTGACTTTTATTATGTACTTTTTTTTTCTGACTTTAACATACACCATAGATACCCCATTTAACAACACTTTCTGTATCCTTTTACTAAAGTCCAGTCTCTGGGGAATCAAAAGCACAAACAAAGTCATCCATCTTCAACAAGTATACAAGGTTATTACCTACTGATGGAAGTAAGCACAAACTTGGTGATGCTCCCCACAGCCAGAATGCCATTTAACTACCAATTCCCAAGGAGGCTAATTCATTTGCCAAAGGATATGAACAAAACCATAGTCACTGTTTCAGAGAATATCTTTATTTTCCCTCTTTGAGATAATTCCAACAAGGGCGTGTTTCACCTTATATTTAAGATCACATGATGATGAGAAAATTCTGTAATTTAAAGGATAGGAGTTTATTATGGTAAGGATAAAATAGAACAAAACAGTTGGGCTTCTACAGCATTTTACGGGAAACCTCTTATGACCCCTCTATAAACAATTCCTTTGGTAAAGTCCCCATTTTATGTTGGTTTGCTCTGTCATCTGTGTGGAGTTATGGCTTGAATAAATTCTTGTTGAGGGTTGAAGGTTGGCATGGGAATGCCTTTCTTTTCTAGATGTTATAATGGATGTGTGTAATTCGTCAAGTCTGGAACATATGCCTTGCTTTATTCACCAACTTTCAGAGAAGTTAATGACCAGCTATCACCTTCAAAATCTGGCAACAGAATTTGACATTTAAATATTGTGAGTAAAAATCAGTCAGAAAGGCTTTGCAATTCATCCCTAGCAAACTTGCTAACTTATTATCAAAATAAAAATATTTCAGTAGCATTTTAAGTTTTTCAAAAGCTTATTATTGTAGTTCAGTAGATATCTTGGTGAGCATTTTATATTTTCACTATATCTAAATTTTGGAGTGGGTGCATGAATTAAAGACATGATTTGGCTGCCAGTTAATATCAGTTTATAGAAACTTTGCAATTTATTTCAGTAGTGTTTAGTGGAAAATTACATTTGGATGTACATTAGATTTATGGTATTTTTATTTGTGTTAAAAACATGGTATCCTCTAAATATTTACTTTATAAATAAAAAAGTTTAGGAAGATAAAACAAACTTTTATTTATTCTATCATGTCCTCTTCTTTAACCAGACTCTTAATACTTTTACCAGTGCCTTGAAAACACGAAGTTGCATTATACATGATGCTTTTATAATATCTGATTTTAGATAATTATGAATAATTAAAAATATCTTCTGCTCATGATATCCAACTGTTGTATGAAAGAAAAGACATGATAAGATACTGGATGAAATATTGAGAGAAATACTTTTCTTGTGTTCATGATAATTGTTTCTGGTCCTGGAATAAACATCAGTCTAATTTTGAGAAACAAAAACAAAAATTGCTCCCAAATGTATTTTTCATTGGATAAAGCAAAGAAAACTTGTTTGGCATCTAACAATTGTTGTTAATTACCTTGTGGGTAAGACTTTTGTCAATTAATCAGCCCTAGCTGTTTCCACCAAAACCAGGTTTTCTTTAAGCCTATGTAGTACAAAAAGCACACTATATTGAGCAGATAGTTGTTTCGTACTTCTTCTTAACCAATTCATTCAAATTTAGATAAATTTTAAGCTCTTTTGATTTAAAGTGGATTATCTATATATATTCTACTTCGTTTCAAATGCAAATGATTAAGTGTTCTGCATTCTAATCAGTAAACAGCTCTGTGACTAAATCATAATTTAATGATCTCTTCCTAGAGAGATAATGATGCAAAATTTAGATCTGAAAAGAAGATTCTCATTTTTATCTAATTAAGCTGATCTTTCTGTAAAATCTCTGCAGGCTTCTGTAGTTGTGCTAACTGTAAATCCTGGATGAGATCTACATTATGAAAGATGCTACATTTTTATTCAGGAAATATAAATTATTGAAACATATCTTTATGTTTGCATGTACATGTGATCTGTGCATTTTCTCTTTTGTGTGTGTGTGTGTGTGTGTGTGTAAGTACACTGTGTGCTCAGTTGTGTCTGATTCTTTGCAACCCTATGGACTGTAACCTTCCAGGCTGGAGTGGGTTGCCATTTCCTTCTCTAGGAGATCTTCCTAACTTGGGTATCAAACCTGTGTCTCTTGTGTCTTCCACATTGACAGCCAGATTCTTTACCACTGGGCCACATGGGAGGCCCACAACTTCTCTTTGTTTGGGAGAATTGTCTCAGTTTTATTGGAAGTAAGAGCTAGGGGTTTTAGTTTAAACAGTCACAAATACTTTAAGCAAATTGAAAGAAAAAATAAAAGTCTTTTATTTTTACTCACATATTTCCCTTTCCATATTCTTTGTTTCTTCCTAAAGATCTTAGTTTTATCTGTTATCATTTCCCTTCAGCCTTAATAACTACTTTTGACACTTCTTGTAAGGCAGTTCTGAGGGTGATAACTCTCTTTAGTTTTCTTTTATCGGGAACTATCTTTATCTTGCCTTCATACTGGAAGAACATTTTCACTGGATCTAGACTTCTAGTTTTGCCTCTTTTTTCCTTTAGCATTTTTAATTTGCTATTGTATGTAATGTATTGCTTTTCTCTCTGTCTTTTAAGGCTCTCTTTCAATCTTTATTTATCTCTTTTAGCAGTTTAATTAAAAGTGTTGCCTAGGTGGGGCTTTCTTTTTCTTTGTGCTTATTCTGCTATGGTGCTGAATTTCTTGAATCTATACATTTCTGACTTTTATAATATTTGGCAAACTTTTATTACCATTATTTCTTATTTATTATTACGCCTTTTGGGGGGACTTCAATTATATACGTATTAAGTATTTTGAAGCTGTATTCATTTCTCCCCCTCCAATTTTTTCTCTGTCTTTGAGGTTGGAAAGTTTCTGTTATAGTTCATTGACTCTTTATTGTTACCTTCAAACTGTTATTAAGCTAAGTGAAAATTTTAAATTTCAGCTATTATATATTTTTCAAATCAAGAATTTCCTTTTTGTTCTCTTTTACAAGATTCTATTCCTCTGTTTATATTTCCTAGTTTCATATTCATTTTGAGAATATCTTCTTTTATTTCCTTGAGTATAAATATAAATATAATTGGGTTTTAAATTTGTTGTCCACTAAGTCCAGTGTCTATCATCTCAGTATTGATCTCTATTGTCTTTGAGTAGAGTTCACATATGTTTATCAAATATTCAGTAGCTCTGGATTGTTTTTTGAGCATTGTAGAGAGTCTGGATTCTGTGTGTTCTCCAAATGATATTGATTTCCATTTTTCTTAGAAGGCATAAAATGTGGCTGAGATCAAATGAGAGTCCCTTTTGCAGTAGATGGTTGAAATCTCAGTTTGGTTCTTTTAGCCTCAACAGAGCTGTTTGCAGATAGTCCTACTAACGCTATTTCAGAGGATTGCCAGAGGCTGGGCAGTGTTTATACACAGAATTTGGGATGCTCTTCCTTTGACTTTCTCCTTCATGGGTTTTCCCTTTCGTTTTCCAATTAGTCTGGCTATGCAAAATCTATCCTCCTTTAAGCCAGTAAGTCTGTAATTTTTCTTTCCTTATTTTATCCACTTAGTATGGACAGACTGAGTCCTGCTCTCTGGTGAAAAGTTATAAAACAGGACACTCATCCAGTGCTGTCTCCTTCCTCCAGTGTCTACCCTTTCCAGTATCTGCCTGTTTGGGGAAACGTTGCAGTGCTTTCAGGCATCATGTTTACATTATATCCATACATTATAGTCTTTATCTGTAAAAGGGTTGGTCCTGAAAGGAACCCTAACTAGAACTCCACAACTTTACATCGGAAAGGATTTCTTATATTACAAATATTTAAAAACACAATTTTAGACCACTGTTTAATCATCATAGGGTTGCAGAATAATCTGTTAGGTTGAACAACATGAAATCGCCATCATTGCAGGATTGGCATAGGGAAAGTTTCATATGATTCAACCTAGTGATTATGTTCACCTGTATTTATGATTAATTTTATCAGTGAATATTTATGAGCATATTGAGTTACCTGTATTTCAAGTTATTTACATTCTCTAGAGTCATAGAAGCAGAAGTCCTGGGTCCAAGTTTATGGACATCCTTAAACTTATTGAGTATAATTGCTGATTTTATTATTTATTAATATAATAATGTGCATGCTAAGTTGCCTCATTTGTGTCTGACTCTTTCCAATCCCATGGACTATAGCCCACCAGGTTCCTCTGTTCATGGGATTTTCCAGGCAAGAATACTGGACTGGGTTGCCATTTCCTTCTCCAGGGGATTTGCATGACCCAGGGATCAAACCCACATCTCCTGCATTGGCAGCCATGGTCTTTACCACTAGCAGCAACTGGAAAGCCCAATATAATAATACTTATATTTTTCTGAAATGGTTGCATGAATTAATGACCTCTAAAATGGCATCTGTCCTAAAATTCGGTAATGCAATTATATTTAGGCTTTACTTTTTTATTTTGTTTTGTTTTTTCATTAGCACAAGTATTATCAAGGTTTTTAACTTGAATTGTGCCTTGCGTTTCTTCATTATTATCTACACTGCTTATATTCATTGTACTTGTCAATTCCTATATATTTTTTCTGGATATTGCACCAGAATATTTTAGGAACCCTGGAATAGTTCAGACGTTCATCATCAAATTTCCTCCTTTATGTATATTTGAAATATTAAAATCTACTGAATTTTAGGAAACTTTTAAGATGGCTTCTTTATATGAGATAGGAAAAATTTTAAATGTGTTTCACATTGTATTAGTGTATAGACTAAGCAATAGGAAAAAGAAATAAGCCAGTAAATTTTGCTTGTTTGAAGGAAACACTATATATGGGCAATATAAGGGTTATATAATACTCGTACCTATAGTTATGTGCCCTTAAGTGTTTTAGTATGAGCTGGCAAAAAACCACCTCAATGAGAAGGTCAGTAAATACCCTGTGTTTTAAGTTATTTAAATTGTATAGAGTCATTGAAATGGAAATCCTGGATCCAAATTTATGGACATCCTTAAAACTTACTGAGTATAATTCTGCTATATAGGTGAAGATAGAAGAACTAATGCCCATACACTAAGGCAAATCTTTCATGTCAGTACAAATAGGGGATTCAGAATCCTTGCTGTGGGCTCACTGTTCTGTGGAATAGAGTTTGGAATGCCTTATTGAGTCTGTCTGTTTATCATGTTCTGAAAACAACACGAAAAAATAGATTGATAAGTCTCATTTAACCCCTGAAAGAAAATAAATCCAATGCAATGACTAAATAATTGCATTATGGTTTGTATTAACATAGTAAAACACATGCTATTAACAGCAGTTTGTGCTTTAGACACATCTCTGCTAATTAATTTGTTTATTTTGCAGGAAAAAAGTCAATTGAAAGCATGAGTTATGGCCCCTAAACACTATACGGGGGAAGACTAATTGGTCTAGGACTCTCTTTTAAAGAGTGAAAAATATGCCCCCAAAGAATGTACTATTATATCATTTTTTTTTAAAGTAAGGCCTCCATACAGCTATATTTTTGTCAAATTTTAAGAATGCCTTAAAACAAGGATGACAAATACCTATGGAACATGAGAATCACTTCTTGTGTAATATTAATGTCAGGCATCATTAATAGATCACTTTGTTCTTTCCTACTGAACTCAGATATAGGGTGGAATCCTTTAGACAGAGTATTTCAAGGCGTCATTGCCAACCAGATAGGTATTGTCATGAAAAGGAGACTTTTTGCCACACACATCCCTTTTACTAAACAACTTATCCCAAGATAATAATCTTACTTGGGCATTTATAGTGAAAAAAATGATTCTGATCACCAGAAACAGGAAATCAATGCAAATTATTTTATGTTAAAGTTTTTTCCATTCACCTAGCTACAAGTTGAGATTTATTCCAGTTTCAGCTTTTAATAAACAATGAACTTTGAGCTTATTTGAAGATCAAGGTCTTCAAATAAGAATATCAAGTGTGTCTCTCTCCTTTTCTTTCCCCCATGGTGCTTTCAGTCTCAGGCATGCTCTAAGTGTTGATAAGAAGCAGCCTCACTTACACCAGACCTGCTGAGCCATCATCAGTTTTTATCCCAGTTGTTCAGAGTAAGTCCAAGATATGTCTCTGATTGACTCCTTCTGAATCTGCCTTTCACTGCTCTGAGCAGAGGGATGGAAAATATTGGTTGGTCATGACTGTATCACCTGGACCAGAAGTAGAGAGGAAGCATTGGACTGAGCCTCCACTCAGCCAAATAAACATAGGGGGATGTTATTCCCTAGCACTGGTTGAGGCATATTAATGCAGATAAATGCAGGGAAATAAAAAAAAAAAATAGCACTGTACCCTCCATTCTTATTTTACTTTACTGCTCTGAAACTGCTCTGATGATTGAGATAACAGTTGTATTACTTAGGAGAAAGCCTAAATAAATATAATACAGAGACCTCAGAAGACATTGGCTCAAAGAAGAGATAAAGTCAGTTCATGGTAATAAGCAGGTTTTGATTTACAGAGTCATCAGGATCTCAGGTTCCTGGATGCTCTTTTGTCATCTTCATATAAGACTTTAACCATTGCAGGCTAGCTAGAAGGAAAAAGAGCTAAAAGAATCTAGATTATTTTTAAGTCAATGGCCTGAAAATTGCCAACTACATTTCTCTTCATGTCCCTTTAGTGAGAACCTAGTCTTCGGTTTACACTTTGTCATGAGGGAAACTGGAAAATAGTCTTTTAGTAGGTGGCCATGTGCCCAGGAATTAAAAAAAAAAAAAGAACAGATTTGAGGGGTGAGGCAAGAGGAGAGAGAGGAGTTAACATCCTGCCATATATAATGTCTTATATTAAGAAGATCCACTAGTTCTCTCCTTTTTCTTTAACAGGGTTACTTCATACAGACAGCAGTAAAATTTATTGGCTAAAACCAACTGGACAGAATAGATGAAAAAGATAAGCTAAGTCCTTTACTGCAGCTGAACTATGTTTTCTGTAATGATCAGTCCTTATTCTTGTGCATCACTCACTATCTCACTATTTAATGGCAGTGGCTTATCACATTCTAAAATGATACAAGATTAAAAGTAAGGAGATTTAAAAAAAATATTTTCGAGGCCACTAACCTCTTGTACCACCTTGAGAAAATTTCTGAACCTTACCTACCTCAAGTATAAAAAGAAGCTGTAGGAGAATATGTTAGCTGAGGTCCTTATCAGACTGAAAAGATTTTATATTATGTTTGGAGTACAGATTCAGATGAAATTCTCATCGTCCCCAAATATCAGGGTTTTCCCCCAGTAAATGTGAATTCCTCCTATATATCCCAGTTCACAGGATTTTGAGATAAAACTTGGTTGCCTAGGACTTTGGAATGAATCACCAATGTGAAAGTAAGCCAGCCATAATTGACAGGTGTTTCTAATTGGAGGATAGGAAATCTTTCTGATTGCCACAAGAAATCAACAAATGCCTTGAAGCCTGAAATTTGACAAGATATAAGCAATGTTTTAGCTATATAAGTATAGTGTTATTAATGACCATAAAATTACTTAGTCCTATTAAAATCCAATGAAAGTATCTGGTTCCATGACCTCCTAAGGGTGGATCACACATATTAATGATCCACAGCATGAAATACAAGATTTTACCTTTTTATTTGTTCCAGAATTATTGCCCTTTGATTTTTAATACATGTCCTTTTGTTCTCACATTAAAGGACAAGTTAAAGGAGTATCGACTGTGTCATTTTAACTTCTCAGAGTTAATGTGGTCTTCTTTTGCTTTATTAATATCTAAGCTGAAGGTGGCTGCTTTGTACTTCCAAGGTTGCCTTTGAGGGTTTATCCCTCAGTGGAAACATCCTGCTTTCCTTTATTACAGCAGTTGGCTGGAAAACCTTTGTCGATCTGTGACTGTTCTGAACTGCTAGACTGAAATGCCATTTCCAAAACTATAGCTCTTCTGCTAAACAATTTTTCTAGGAATGATGCCATATCACTAGCTACTAGCCTTTGCCAAGAGCCAATATTCCTTCAATGGCCCTACTCTGGGAATGATACCAAATGATGGTTCAGGCCGAGGGTAGGTAGTAAATCAGCAGTAAAAGCTGAAAAATACCCCAGCTTTTAATATCCTTTCTCTTTTTTCCAGATGACCAGCCTATCTCTCTCACCTTCTGCTTCTATTCATGAACAAACTCCTTTTCTCCCCTGCATTTGTGATTTGATAGCTGAAATTTTATTTTACACAATCGTCCTCAATTGTGAGCAAGAAATTCACACCTTTCAAGGCTAATGCAGTCACATTTTCATGTGACATAAGTATCCCGTCTTTCTCCAGCACCCACTTGCAAAGGTGTGACGGCTGAGAGATAAGGACTGTTTGTAGAGTGAGAAATGTGCTGAATGGAGCGTCAGACCGGAGAGCGGGAGCCAAGAAAGGATTTCAGAGCAGCAGCAGAAGGTATCTTCAGCAATCATCCATTCAGGCTGAAGGCCGCCTTCTGGTTTCAGGTTCCAGTCTTTCTCAAAGCAGAGGCAGTAGATCTGTAAGTTTCTTGGGATGGGAAAGCCTGAATTGGCTGCCTGTCCTTGAACATGTATTAAAAATAGGAGATTATCCTTGGAGGTAATAACTATGAAGTGTTTCTTGGATGTGGAAGTTTAAGTCACTGACTCCATTTTGAATTCCTTAAACAAACAAACAAACTTCCTTTAGTTGGATAAAATACTTTCTTTCTCTCAAATTCTATTTCCCTTTCTTGGTTAATCATTTGCCTGTCTTCCTCCCTCCCTCCCTCCCTCCCTTTCTTTTCCCTAGCCTACCTTTTCCCTCTCTCCCTCACTTCTTTCTTAAAATGCAGCTGCCTGGGGTAAAGTTTTTGTGTACATGAGGACTTAATGTTTGTCCTTAAGCCATAGGTTTACTCTTGGGCTATTTCCCTATTTACATGCAGAATCATGTTTTTTCCCCTTTCAAGAAAAAACCATGTTTATGTTTAAGAACTGACACATCCTCTTCTTGTTTCAGGTATCATGCCTTGCTATTCTCTTATATATCTTTAGGTAGTTAATTTAAAAACAAGCAAGTAGCCTTGCCTGTTGAATTTTCCACTGTACAACAATGCTCCTAGAACATTGTTAGTAGGTGCTCAACAGACATTTGTTTTTTAAACAGAGATGCAAATGTCAAGCAAACACGCTATCAAACAAAGAAGAGCAGTAGGTTTCAGTACTCTGTTGCTTTGACCAGGATGGAGTTCTGAGTCTTCTGCTCAGCAGATGCTTACAAGAAGGTGATATACTCAGGAGATCACCTTGGCTTTGAGTCTTCTTGACCTCTGAAATGTTTCCTTACAGATACAGTACTTTCCCTGTTGGAATTTTATTCAATATTCTGTCTTTGTTTCTACTTTAGAAAACATGCTATGTGAATAATGACGCCTCAGGCAAAGAAATTACTCCAGCAGTTCAATTTAAACTCAGGACAAATCCTGCCCTCACTTGTACTTGCAATTTGCCACACAGTCAGTAAGCGCCATGCCCACACATGAACTGACAGAATTGGGGCTCCAAGGTTAGCAATTATTAAAATTTAAAAGTCCATTTATTCATTTTCAAAATATTTTATCCAGTTGCTTCTGAAGTGAAATCCTGAGTTGCCTTCCCCTTACTGATCACTATAGCGGCATCCAACTCTGAGGGGGGCTCACATCTCTAAATGCCCTCATTGTTCAATGGACAAAACCAGACTGTAAGGTCAATCATACTGCCTTACTAGAGTAAAACTTAGAAGTCAATGATTCTCTAAACATCAAAGAGAACTTAAATTCAACAAAAATTTTTAAAAAGTGGTATTGTGTGAAATTTTTGGAAAATACAGTTACGGTGGGGAAAAAAATGAAAGGGGTATAAAAATCACTTATACTGCAAAGATTGTAACTTTCCCAGATTAATTTTGGAATCAATAAATAAAAACTGCATTTTTGGGGGGAATTGATGAGCCAACAGAAGTGGCCTTTTGTAGTGGAAATAAGCACCCAAGACTTTTTTCTATTTTATAATTAATGAATTAATTCATTAGTGAATTAATACAGAATAAGTAGGAAAAAAATGTTAGGGAACAATATGATAAAATTATTGACCATAAGTAATAGGACAATTAAAAAAATGTAACAGAAGGTGCATACAGTCACATACTAATAATTTGCCAGCTTACGGAAGTAGCATCATTTGTAAATGAAATAGCAAGCCTCATCACGCCTCTAAATGAGTAATGAGAGCAAAAAGGAAAAAAAAAATTAAATAGGTCCATGGCACCACACCCCTCCAATATGCAGCTCTGGGAGAAAACCAGACTGGCGACCTGTGTCTGAAATATGTGCTTAGTGGAGCTATCAGGAAGCAGACGGACTTTAACATTTCTCTTTTGTAGATAAAAGGGACAACGATCCTACCTCTTTTAACCATAGACACGGAAAATGGCGAGCAAAGTTTGGGCTTCGTCCCTTGCTTTTCACCGTGAAATGAAAGTCTTAAGCCTGTAACTCTCCCTGTCCCAAGGGAGCGAGGAAAGGGAGGAGGAATAAGCAGCGTGGGCGTGGGGTGGGTGGGCAGAACCACCGCAGAGAGGAGCTGCGCGAGCCTCCCTCTGCGGGGAGGGCGTGGACCCGAGAGCAAGCCAGAACAGGTCCGCGTCCTCGCGGCCACTGCCGGCGGTGGGAGGGGCGCGGCGGCCTCTCCACGGGCAGATCCGCGTGAAGATCGGCTGTGAGCTGCCGGCGAGAAACTCCCGGGCATCCGCCGGGAGCTGCTGGACTTCCACGCCCTTCTCCCGCTCCAAGCCCGCTTGAAGGAACGGTTTCCTCGAAGGAAGGTACAGAACGGATCTGGTACTGGGAGCGACTCAGGTGTGCCGGGGTTGGGGGTGGAGGCGGTGGTTAATGTGCTTCTGTCTTGTTAGCCCCGGGGAGCTCCCCAGCTCTTTGAGCGAGACCGAAGGAGGATAATGGGTTTGCTCCGGGTGGGGGGAAGGGATTCAACCCATGGTGGGTCGGAGATGGTGCGTAGTCAGGGCTCCGTCATTGCACAAAGTAGGGTGGTCCGAGGTTCTCTCAGCCTTCGGCCAGAGACACCCCCTTTCCCAGCCCCGCCCCCTGGTGGCTGAGGCTGGATTCGGGAGGTTCTGGTCGGTCGGACAGAGTAAAGCCGCTCCTCGAATCCTCCAGCTCCCACTTTCTCCTCCTGGTCACGGGTAGGTAGGTTGACTCTCTTTTCTCCCGCCTCCCTTACCTGCATCTCTTGCTACCCTCTGGAGAGGATTCCAGACCCTCCTGGAGATTCCGGCCTCCTCGGGTGGGGGCTGCGCACTCCAGCCGGGTTTGAGGGTCAGTCCTGGCCTGACTCCTCCCTGCCCGCTACCCTCTCTTGGGTCGTAGGGCTCAGTTCTCTTTCGATAACATCGCCGCTCCACTGTCTTGCGCTCACTCTCAAGGGACGATTACAAATGCCGGTGGGGTTTGATACGCGCCGCCAGCTTGAAAAGGGAGATTTTGGACACTTGGGTTGGTGGCGGGGTGGGGGGATGGGGGTGGGACGAGAAAACCGAGAGGGTTAGGGGCTCCACCTCCCCAGACCACCGAGGGGATGAAGGGGCAGGTCGGGGGCGTGGTTGCCATGGCTCCCTGGTAGCGGAGCTGGGGGAGCTAGAGATGCCAGTCACGGATGGTCCCTTCTTCCTCTTTGTGCCTCTCTCCCTCCCTTCTTTTTTTGAGTGAGAGTGTGCGTGGGGGTTGGGGGGGGGAGCAGGGAGAAAGTGATTAATCTGGAGCGCTGGGACTGGAGCCGGGAGGCTGGGGAACGCCAGCCACCCCCTTCATTCCCACTCCTCTTGCTCACTGCGAGTCTCACTTTCTCAGCCGGGGGCAGGACTGAGGAATTCCTGCGAAAAGCCAGGGGCTGAAGAAGCCGCCACCGCGAGGGCTCAGGTACCCACACCCCGAGTCGCATCCTGGGGCGAGCGCAGGGTTGGGTGGTCAGGCTGTCAGCCGAAGGGTGGGCGGCGAAGGGGTAGGAGGTGAGCTACTGAAGGCAGGTGTGTAGTCCCACAGCGGGGCGACAAGGCGCGGAGGAAGACTCAGATTCCGCCAAACGCGAGGGGCGCCGGGGTTCAGCTCCACCGGGGTGAGGGGGTGCTCCCAAAGAGCCCCCAGAGCTGGCAAGTGGTGCCAGGGCATGCGCGTGCGCGATGGCGCGCTCACGGAACGCCCGTGGTGGGGGGCACTTTGCGCGTGCGCGCGGAGGTGGGCACCTGGTGAGCCACCTGGGCTCGTACAGGGCAGAGTCTCTCGTCGCGCTGGCCTGGGTTCATAGCTCTGAGACGTGTGGTTTTGGACGAGTCGTTTACCCCGTGCCTCAGTTTCCCCTTTTAAATAATAGGGATAGTATCAATACCTTCCTCTTTGGGCGAGTGGAGTAAGATAATTCCAGTAAATAGTTTAGCTCAGCGTCTGATGCCTAATCAGCACTAAAGTTATGGGTGCTGACCCCGTTCCTGTTATTGTAAATTAATCCTCAATTTAAGTAGATCCAGCGTCATCTCTTTTCTCTGCGTTTTTACTGAAGGCAAAATACTGATTTCTAATTTTGGAGACCATCGATTGACATTAGTATTACTGTCCAGTCCATCTTCTACAAAGCTTTGATTTCCAACAGATTGAAAGACATAAATTAACCAACCGGATGGAGGAAGGAACTTAGAAAGCTGTTTAGGGAAACTTTTAGTAACAAGAACAAAAAATTGTTGACTTTACTGCTTTGTGTGTAAAAACGTTTCCTCCCTCATCTGCTAATGTTGCAGTTGGCTTTGTCTTAATTTCATTATTTTTAGGATGAATCATTCTGTGACTTTCAAAATTTAACTGGGTTCGAGTCAAGTGTATAATGGGGATTTCTATTTTATGGCCTTAAGTACTGCTGTGGATTTCCCTCAAGTAGTGGCAGAGCACATAGTGTATAACCATTTCTCATAAACGCTTGAATATTGACAGTGAATAAATGGAGACAAATAGTTATTTCTGGGCAGGTAAGAGTACTGGCTAGGACAGTTCATTAAAATCTCTTTCCAGGCATGTTTGTACTCTTCACTGCAGAAGTTCGGGACTGTGATGATTAATGTATGTTTTCCAGAGTGTTCTCTGTTGCACCTTATGGGTCCTTTCCTTTAAAGAAAAGGCTGTGGATGTTTATTACTACTCTTGGTTGTACAGGTGCTCCAACATATTCAGTAATAAGCAAGTTATATATCCCCTTTACCTAATACAGGTCTGCTAGAATTTGATATTGCACATAATATATTTATTACCCTAAAGTGAATTCATCTCATTAAATGAACTAGTATTAAATTCATTTTAAAATTACTTGCTTTTTAGAATATTGGCATATTTTGAAGCAAGTGAAACCAGACAGATGTCACCATCACAAAGCTCCTTATGACTTTTACAAAATACACCTCATCTAGGAAAATATTTGCTGGATTAGAGCTTGGTTTTTATAATTAGCTTATGAAATCTTTCAAGATTGAAGGTTGTTTGACCCAAATTTGCTTTTTGAAATATTTTAGACAGACTCATTTTTTATGGGGAAATCTAAGTAAAAGTAATGATTTAAGGCAGATTTGAGATTCTACTAATTTTTATCTCATAAAAGAAAATTAAGTAATAGAGGGTGGCTAATTGCATTAAATTTGAAGAAATGAATGTCAAGAAGCCCTGTGTCAGTTCATATAGTAGAGTATTGCTTCAAGTTTGACTTTTGCAAGACAACCAATGCCCCTTTCTTCACAGTGAATATGTCATCTTTAAAGGGTACCTTGAGGAATTACTGTGACAGCTTGCCTGAAATTCATGTGATCATTTA
Organism: Antilocapra americana; assembly: GCA_007570785.1. Lineage (NCBI taxonomy): Eukaryota > Metazoa > Chordata > Mammalia > Artiodactyla > Antilocapridae > Antilocapra > Antilocapra americana. The sequence goes on along the minus strand of ML660201.1, from coordinate 23,337,205 downwards.
CATATTCTTTCCCAGGAGCATTGGCATTAAATGTTCCTTTTATTGGAAATTATTTTGCCCTTTGATTTATGACAGCCGGCAGTGACATAAAGTCTAATACATTTTAGAAACAAAATTTAGCTTTTTACTATTTTACATTTTCCCTAAAAAAAAAACCCTAGAATCTAAAAAGTCAGTCTTAGATTTTGCATGTGGAAAGCTGAAGTTAGGCTGAAGACAAAGGGTAACAGTAAAAAACATGACAAATCCAGATTTAGGGAGCTAATTGACATGCTAAGATATAATCTAGAGAAACAATGTATCTCTATACCAAGGCTGTTTTCAATGATGTACTGTATTATTTGATTCAATCAGTGTTCCTTGTTATTTTTTCAAAACGAGACCAAGAATACTATATTTTCAATTATGAACATTTTGATTACAGCTTCATTCTAACTAACTAATTCAGTCTGAAGAGAATGCAATTATTATGGTGATTTACATACAATATGCTAAGTTAACACAGCTAATGAGTGAAAGCATAATATTCTTTCTATTCATTCCTGGAAAAATATTGTGCTAAGCATTCATTCAAAGAAAAGATTACATTATTCTCCAGCATTTTATGTCTACCTACAGGTAAATTTTGGCACTGAGCCATTTTCTCTGCTTTTAAAATGAAATCTCTCACATTTTGGCGATCCTGTGCCTCTCCCACTTTTCTTTTGGGGGGGAGGGGAGAAGGGAATGGAAACAATTCTCAGTTTAATTAGGTATGGTGATTTCTCTTTTCTCTGCATCTTTATTGGGGGGAAGATTCTGTATTTTCTAATTTTGGAGGCTGGTTAACACCTTAAACATTACTAATTACTGCAGTTTATTTTATGTGTGTCGCAATAGTGTAGTTGGTTAATTATAGCTTTCTCATTAGCACCATGTAGAGAATAATGAATTAACACATCCCTTTGATCAAAAGAACATCTAAGTTTATCTTCTGAGAATAAAAGTGTTATTGTGTTACTGAAAGTCACTATAATTTTCCCAAGAAACAAATTGGTTGGAATTCTCTAGCACTGGGATAAGAAGCTTGATGAATGAGGGAGTAGAGCAGCGGTTGCTTGGCAACCTAACATTATTCTGCAATTTCTCCTGGTATATTTATCCAGTAAACTAGAAAATTCTGTTTTGTTAACGAATGTTTTTTTGTCAGTGCACAAATAGACCATAACCAATTGAGATTTTATGTATTGTGGAGAAAATAATGGCTTTGCTTACCTTCCCATTGTGTTTAGATAATAAAAATACAAAGGGAAAGAATATTGTTTTCAGTTTTTAAATTTTTTCTGTAAAAATTTTTACATGATTTTCACATTAGTTTATTACTACCAAAAATTGTAACTTGTTTACCTCTTTGGAAGTCACATGAAGACTGTGTGTGTGTGTGTGTGTGTGTGTCTACATGTGTGTTACAGTTGGGTTTGTGCACAATTTTTCAGTAATAATCAGAAATAAATTTTAAACTGTGTTGAATTCTTCAAAAGTCGTGGTTTGCTGGTTGAAATTATAATTTGGTAAATTTAGGGAGGCATAAACATTCAATCCAAGTGATACCAGGAGATGATAAGAATAATAAATGTGCTAAATGGCTAATATATAAATGTAGTCTGTTCTTTGACTAGGGCTTCCCCCACCCCCCGTGGTCTTATAACATTCTTTCTTCTGATGTCTGAGTACATCTCATTCATTTCCTCTATAGTTGTGAAGTAGAAGCTTAGTAAAGCCAGGCATTGCCCATCTTCCAATCCACCTCTCCCTAATTCCAGGAACGAGAGTGTACCATTTTCCTGTTTAACCTGTGAAGTTTAGTCTGTATCATAATTCCCTTATCAGATAGCAGAATCTTTTTGAGGCCACATGCTTCATTTTACTTATCTTTTAAACACTACAAGTTCTGTCACAGTGGGAAGCAAAAAGGGTGTGGTAATTATTACATAAATATCATGGCTATAAGAGTCAGGCTGCCAGGGTTCCCAATCCAGTTCTGTTAATTCCTCAACGCATGGTCCTGAGTAAGTCATTTTAACCTCCCTAAAACTGATTTCGTCTATGGAGATGTCGAGTACTATCTATACCCAAACCAGTCAGTCCTAAAGGAAATCAGCTCTGAATATTCATTGGAAGGACTGTTGCTGAAGTTGAAACTCCAATACTTTGGCCACATGATGTGAAGGGCCAACTTATTGGAAAAGACCCTGATGCTGGGAAAACAAAAGGAGAAGGGGGTGGCAGAGAATGAGATGGTTAGATGGCATCACTGACTCAGTGGACATGAAATTGAACAAACTCAGGAGATAGTGGAGGACAGAGAAGCCTGGCATGCTGCAGTTCATGAGGTTGCACAGATTTGGACATGGCTTAGTGACTGAACAGCAATAAATCTGTATTCAACTCATGTGTGTTATTCAGTTCAGTTCAGTTGTGCAGTCTTGTCTGACTCTTTGCGACCCCATGAACCGCAGCACACCAGGCCTCCCTGTCCATCAGCAACTCCCAGAGGTCACCAAAACCCATGTCTATTGAGTTAGTGATGCCATCCAACCAGCTCATCCTCTGTTGTCCCCTTCTCCTCCTGCCCTCAATCTTTCCCAGCATCAGGGTCTTTTCAAATGAGTCAGCTCTTCGCATGAGATACCCAAAGTACTGGAGTTTCAGCTTCAACATCAGTCCTTGCAATGAACATCCAGGACTGATCTCCTTTAGGATGGACTGGTTGGATCTCCTTGCAGTCCAAGGGACTCTCAAGAGTCTTCTCCAGCACCACAGTTCAAAAGCATCAATTCTTCAGTGCTCAGTTTTCTTTGTAGAAAATCTATGCAGCAATCTATGTAGACAACTTACTAGAATGCATTAAGCACTCAATAAATTTTGGATTTTTTATTGTAATAATTTTTATTCCATGCTCAGTGTGTGAATGGATAAAAGATAGACATGAATGTGTCTATGTATATGAATAAGTGTGAACTTATTGGTGGCTCAGCTGCTAAAGAATCTCCTGCAATGCAGGAGGCTGGAGTTTGATCCCTGGATTGGGAAGATCCCTTGGAAGAGGGCATGGCAACCCACTCTAGTATTCTTGCCTGGAGAATCCCCTTGGACAGAGGAGCCTGGTGGGCAAAGAATCAGACACAACTGAGATACTCAGCACAGCACGGCACAGCACATTATGTTACTATTAAAATCATGGAACATTGTTGATACCTACATCAATTAGATGTACACGTGCAGTTAGTGATTGTTTCACATGTTTGAAAAATCCTGGGTAGTAGTTTTCAGGCTTGATTGAAATGAGAATCATCTAGAGAACTTTTTGGAAACTGCCAACCCAGATAAATTCAGTAAAAATTCTTGGAAGTGGTGACCAGGCATGTGGAGTTTTTAAAAACTCGGGCGAAATAGTGATACCAGAGTTGAGAATCACCGCCTTATGTTTGGGGAGGCCTTCTATAACATTGTGCTGGCCTGAGGCATTGACTTACAGTTACCTTGGCATCATGAAATGTGGTTGGAAAAGAAGAAAAGCTCTGACAAACCTCTGAGGTTTTTCTTACTAATCCCTTTGGTTTATACAGCACTTTATTCTCTGAAGAGCTCAAATGTGCTTTTCATTTACTATGTATTATTTAATTTTTCAGCCAAATGTCCCTGTGAAGATGGTAGGGGAAAAGTCATTATCCTGATTTTGTGGATGAATGGAGAGAGCCATGCAGAAACTATGGGATTTGATTAGATTCATACATTTAAAACAATCTTAGATATCAAGATTCTTGTCACTTTTGGGTTCCAGATAGTTCTCAGTTTTTGCTATGAGATTTCAAATGAGGGAGAGACAGTTATTGTTTTTTAATTAATTATGTAGGAAAGAATTGTATAGATGAGGATTTCTATGTTTCTTGATATAATTCTGCATTATAAGAAAAAATAGATTTTTTTTTTTAAAGAGGCACCATAATCTATTAAGATCCAGTCCTATGTCCCTTGGACTGAACCCAGCCTACATAAATGTGTTTTCTTTGGCCTAAGATGTATTTATAAAATACTTAAGCCAATATTTTAAAACCAAGGATTTCACATAAAATTCATATTTCTGACTTATCTTGAGAAACGTGATGATCTTGCAGTATTGGACGTGAATGCCCTGGTGGCAGAGTACCATCCACTGGAACAGGGTAGCATGTTCTCCTGGCAGTGTTTAAGGACCCAGAGGTTTTTATGTCCTCTGGGTAAAAGTTGGCACTCTCTTGCTTTCACTTGATTTTTTTTTCTTTTATATAAATGGTACTCAAATGGGGCAATTGAAGGGAGTTTAAAGAAGAGACCAACCACATCTTTTGGGGCAGAGTTGAGGGAAGCCAACAAGGAAAGGCTCCTGAGGCAACCCTATTACTGCACTTAGTCTAGAGGGATGACAGGAGAAAGAAGTTACGGACAGATGGGAGCCACAGCTCTGGGGAAGGGTGCAGAGAGAACCTGTGGTTTTAGAGAAACATAGCCATTGTCAGGTTGTAGGACACTGGTCTCCTCCTACGCCAAGAGCTCCTGCTTCTTCCTCCCAGTGGCTGTATCCATCAGCAGTCAGAGGACAAAGGAGCCTGGTCCACGTGATCTGCTGCAGTTGGTTCCCTCTGCACAGAGCAGCCTGGAGGAAAGTGGAGAATAAATATGAACCTGGAGAGCTACTGAAGAATATCCAGCCAACCCTGAAGGCTTCACATTTATAGCACTTGTGTAAGGGGGAAGAAGAAAACCCCAACTGCTGAAAGCTGGACCAAAGGGAGAATCCTGAAATCTGCATTCAAGGCCATCATTTTCTCTTCCCCTTTGTTATTCCTTCCTCTGATCCTCTTTCATTGCCCCAAGTGGGCATTCTCATGGCCGGAAGTAGGTTTCAGGTGAAGCTTCAAACTTCAAAACAAACTTGCCCTTTCCCTTGAGTTATCTCTGCCTTCCAAGAGAAAGCTGTAAAGCACAGTGAATAATGCAAACAATAGATTCTAGCTTCTTTGGTAACAGGTTTGCATTTTTAGCAGAGGTTCCTCCTTAACAAAAGCTTTTGCTGTAAGTGGTGATTTTAACTCTAGGGATTATAGATGTGCCCAGGAAGTGGAGATACCCTCAGATAAATCTGATAGCCCAAAGTCATTGTGACCTGGGTATTTGGATTCCTGAAGTGCTCCCCCTCTGTGGTGCAGTGTTATCAGGATAAAGAGGATGAGGAACTAGATCAAGGATATGTTGGTAGCATCCTGATATGAGAAATTTGTATTTACCTTGGCTAAGGAACATAGTTTCCAAAGTTATAGAAAGTAAATTGGTGAAAAGATTTTTAATGATTTGTTGCTATTAGAGCTGACTGTGAATTCAGTTTGCTACTGTGTTGAAGACCACTAAAGAAAGTGATGTGTCAGGATATCAGCTTATTATGGGATGTCTTACATATTGATATGTTCAAAGAAATAACATATCTCCTGTGCAAAGGTTCAAGGGGAAGACAAGTATTGACCTTTTCTGAGACCCTTGACATTCAACACAGCATTTACATTAATTTAGAAGATTACTGCTGAATATTTCTATTTAAAAAATCATTATTTGAGTGCTTTAGGCTTTTTACAGAATTTTCCCATATCTAATCTGACTTTTTCAACAACAGGGCAGACAAAAAGGGATAGGTTGTTAGCTTATTTTATAGAGGGAAAAGACTGAAGTAAGGTTGAATAGTGGGCTGGGCAGTGGTGAAACCAGAATGAAAGTGCAGATACCATCATTTTATGTAACTCAGTTCATAATACACTCTACAGCTTTTAAATTTCCTTCTTTGAAGGAAAAGAGAAATATTGTATAACTGATTTGTTTTTTTTTAGGGTCTTAAAATATTTTTTTTAATCTGTTATTTTATTTATTTTCTTTTAACATATAAGCTGAGGGATGCAATAAATCTAGGGGAAATACTGAAAAATTAACCAGTTTTCTGTCCAAGGTTGACTATAACCCTGCCCAAAGATAAGGAGATTCGATTTTTTAATAGCTTCCTTAATTCCATTATACATTGACTGATTAAATGGTTGATTTACTGGGTGTGCTATGAGACATTGACAGTGACCAATCATTAAAGGCTTTTATTGAATAACTGCTTTGTGTTAGAGACAGAACTGAGGCTATGCCAGGCAGTTAAATTACCTGTCACTTACTAAATGTTTATGATGTATTTCATAATCTCTGCATCAGTGTTTTGAGGAAAGTACTGTTATGATAATGTTCATTTAATGCTGAGTGTCACAGATATAGGGTGTCCTTGTGCAGGGTCACACAATATGACTTGGAAGTGGCCAAGCCAGAACTCCAACTCAAAAGTATCTAATCTTCAGCCTCAAGCTCTTTAACACTGTGCTGCCTTTGAGTCCAGCAGACCCCTCAACACCCCATCTTAGTTAAGACTACTGTAACAAAGTACTGCAGAAGGGGAGGTTTATAAACAATAGAAATTTGTTTCTCACAGTTCTGGGGACTAAAAGCCTGATATCAGGATTCCAGCATGGTCTGGTTCTCATGAAAGCCTTCTTCTGATTTGCAGACTGCTGACTTCTCATTATATCTTCATGGTGAGAATGGCCAAAAGAGTCCAAGAGTTCTCCAGTACCCCTTTTATAAGGATACTAATCACATTCATGAGGGCCCCACCCTCATGATCTAATTCCCTTGCAAATGCTACACCTCCAAATACCTTTTCATTGAGATTAGGGTTTCAATATGAATTTGGAAGATATACACATTCAGTTCATTACATACCCATTCTCTTCACTCTTGGACTTCATTTCCCACCTGTGCAATGTCCCTAGTACTGGCACCCAGGATTAGCAGGATTCTCTAACTATGGTCTTTGTCAAGGGCCATCCAGATTTGCCTCTTGTGTGTATTATTTTGTCATATGGAAAGTAGATGATTAAGGGCTCCTCCTGAAGTATTACATGATATTGAAGGCTAATCCTCAGAGTGGTGGCATTTAAAAAGAGGATTTAAAGTTCTTGTTGCAAAGATTTGCTGTGAGACACTCCCATGTGGGAGACACACTGGGAAAGAAAGACATTTCTGTTTGCTGCAAAATCATGTCATAAAAGTGTATGATGTCTGAGTCCTCCTGAAATGTGTCCTGGGCACCAGTATATGTAAAAATCAACCTTCACCCTCACCAAAGCTTTTGCTTGCCTTCATTACCATCTTTTATTTCTTGGCAGAAATGTTTCTGATACTCTATAATCTCAATATGCATAGATTTCCTGCACATCTGGGTATTATATGTAACCAATTGCATTACACGGTTGGCATTTCCACAAAGGTGTATCTGCCACTCCAGATTAAGATAGACATAGTTGGCAATGGCAGATGCTATATCCCAGGCTGGCTGTTTTTGAAAATGACACCTATCATAATGGTGGCACTGTCTTTATTAGCAGCTGTCAATTAAGATAAGGCTTTTGGGGGAAAAAAAATCAACCTGATTCTAGGCATGGTCAATATATTTGGGAATTTTGAGAGGTATTTGATTTTTGGGGTATTTATTTAGAAAAATGTTAATTTTTTTAATATGCAAAATATAAATAGCATTCTGAAGCGCTGACTCCAAAAGACTTCTTTATATAATAGATAGTGGCAGAAATGTGTTTGCATTCTTCTTTGTCTAGACAGTAGATGCCATTTCCTTGGACTATATGGAATGAATTTGCTATAAGGCTTTTGTTTGATCCATGCCTGCTTCTTTAGAGTATAGCACTTGGCTCCTTAACAAATGCATTTATTTTTGTATTATAAATTCAGAGACTTTGAAAACTTGTTCTGTACAATGCAACTAATGACACAGTGGGAAAATAATTTATTCAATTAAAATACTTAAGGCATTGTACAATGGCAAAGAATTGAAAACATTGTCCTTGGTGGCAAGTAAAGAAAGAAAAACAATAATAATTTTACTATCTATAGACTACACTAGAAGGATTAATAGACTGTTTGGGTTGTTCATTATTATTAACTAATTTGAGACTTATAGTATTTTCTGGAAAGGAGATCTTAGTGAATGGTTAAAAATAGAAAGCCAGAATAAAGGTGTTTAACTTTGACCTTGACCCTGTTTCACATTGTGATCTCCAGCAACTCTCAGTGGAGCTAAATTTCAAAGGGTCTCAAGATACCTTTTTCTATGCATACAAGTTTCTGCATGTAATTGATTTGGGCTGAACAGATTCTGAACACAATTGATTTGCTTGAAATAATGCTAAAGGACCAAGAATGAGCAATTCAGGTGTGGCTCATGTGAATCAAGTTCAAATAAATTGGATTTGACCTTAATTACTATCCCCTCAAAAAAGGAATGACAGTTGTCAGAGTGAATACCATCCAATTATATATAAAAATTGATATGAGTTGTTTGAATTGGAAATTGACCTCCATACACAAAATCTCCTTTTGAAAACTTGGTTTCTACCTTCTATTTTCCTGTCTTACCAGCTGTAAACTGAGGATAGAAACATTAACGCACCCTCCCAGTGGCAGAGGATTAATGAGCTAATATTTGTAAAGTGCTTTGAAGATAAAAGTGCCAGCTATTATTATTACTAATAAACCATTTTTCTCCAGTGTAATTTTGGACAGCAGCCATTAAAAACCCATTACTGTATTTAACAGTGAAACAATCTGCTACAGCCTAGTATTTACTGCCTCAATTGAGCATGCATTCCACTTCCTTTGCCCCTCCAAATTCTGAACTGATGAGGATGGACAGGAAGGTGTGTGTTATCATTTTCCAAGTTCATTTCAATAATGGGGTTTAACAGACTGGATGCTTCTGGGGTAGACTCCTTTGATTTTCTCCTCCCTAAATGAGAATGTTCTCTTAATGGAAGGATAATTTGGCTGCACATTTGGTTGTGTGTCCTATGAAAGGAATGGAAGACCTATTCTGGATTTTTATTCAGCTGGATTTGCAATGCTCTTAGTATGTTTGAAGATTGCATTCCAGTACGTTCTTGGTTATTTAAAACTGGTTCCATAAATGAAACAAGATTATGTGGGTGGCTGTAAGTATACTTTACATGGGTGAACAGGAGGGTGTGCGCTGTTCAAAACTCAGTCTAAAACTGAAGTGGAAGGAAGACTGAAGAAATTGTGCAGCTACTCCAAGTATATACATATTTAAAAGATAAAATTGGAGGCCTTGACTTATACAGAGTAATTTATTATTCTGTAATTAATGTATGCTATTAAATCCTTTCAATCCCAATTTATTTTGACCTGTGTAGATGTCCTAAAATACTGAATGATACTCATTTTCTCCATACTGTTTTACTACTGCAAATAAGACTGAAAATATAGATCAATGACTACAATGATAGGTATTCATTTGAAGTTTACTCACAGCTACCTCCAGTATTTAAATCCTAGGCTAGTATTGAAAAACTGAAAAAAAAAAAAAAAAAGCATCATAGCAACCTAAATCTTATCTCAGCAAAAATTCGCCAACTGCAAACATTTAATTGTGGAAATAACTGCCTCATTCAGTGACTTTACTTTTAATTTAGAACCATCTCAATAAGTTCAATTGTTTTATTTTAGTGGATGACAAAGTGTAAACTGCAGGTAAGAACAGATGAAGGAAATGTTGCTGATTCATTCACACACAGAAGAATTCACAGCTAACATCTCTTTAGCAAGGGAGAAGGATAGAAAGATTAGAAAAGATTAGAAAAAGACAACTTAGAGATCATAGGTATATGGCTGGTCCTGAGTCAGTAAGAAACCACAATAAGTTTAAGATAAAACAAAGAGGCATTTTTATGTATCACCTATAGGTGTACAGATCGTTTATATGAAAATCATCCAAAACCCTCTTAACTAGTTATACAGCTGCTTGAGAATGTTAAATACAAATACAAAACAGCAATGATAAAACTCCAAAGCTTTTATAAGATATCCCAGAAGCAATGCACTGGTAACTATCCAAGGTACTGTTGTTTGCAGATAAGATTTCGTATCACCCACTGCAAGGAAATCATGGTACATTTTTGTATACTATTACTATCACTTAGGGAGGCTGTGATTTAAGTACCATCACCATTCCATTGACTTCTGAAATTGAGTTAATGTTATTTTCATCATTTATTTTTTGAATTGTGTCCTGGGAATTCACCATATGTTTAAGACCTCAGCAGATATGTATTTTGCATATGAGATTCTTGGGGAAATGTACAAGTAGCTTATTGTTTGGAAGAAAAATACCTGGAGGCTTATGTGTAGCTAAGAAGGGCAATGATGAAAACTGATTCAGAAATGTGACCATGTATTAATAGCAGTTTGTAAAATGTGAAGGGGCATTGTCTGATTTATCTACTGCTATGTGGTTAACTAACCCATAACTTAAACAAGTTAAAATTCCATTCTGTGAGATCTCATGATTTTGTGAGTGATTTCTTCAGCTCCACCGCATGACAACTGAAGTCATGTGGTGATTTTCAGATGGTGGCTAAGCTGGACTGGTGGTCCCAGGATGGCTTAATTTGCATGTCTCCTGCTTTGGCCAGTTGCATTGAGCTCAGCTGGTCTCCGTTTCCTTTTCATGCAGCCACATGGCCTTTTCACCAGTCTGTCCAACAGGTTGTTGGACTTTACATGATGGCTGAGGGCTCCAAGAGCTCAACTTAGAAAACTGTCAGTTTTATTAAAGCCCAGCCCTGGAGCAACGTTTCTACTGTAATCCGTTGGTCTAAGCTATCAAAGACCAACCCCTTTTCAAAAGGAGGACTCATTTAACTACATTGCTGGAGAATTCTCGTAGACAGGATAGGAAGAAATTTTGTAAAAAGTCATGCTCATAGCAGAATCATCAATCCTACTGTGACACTGTTTACTGCATACATGATTGATTAGAAAGTGGAAGAAAATGAGGAACAGGTAGAACCACGCTTTGTCTTAAGTGGGCACTCCTTTCTCTTTCCTACTTTCTAAATATCTTAAGTCTTCCTAAATACCTAAATATCTTCAGCTCAGGAAGAAACCTGACTTTGAGAAGGGAGTGTGACATGAGGATGAATGTGGGTTCCAGGGAAGTACCCATGGTTTTGTCTGGAGAGAGAGGCTAGAGCTGAGAGAAAAGAGGGGTGAGTTGGCCAAGAACAGTTTTGGCTAAAGATTCTTTAGAAGGATGGACTTTTCTGGTTCTTTTGTCCTCTGATCCACCTACATTTATCCTCACTCTTCTCCATTTACTTTAGAAGTGGTTTGGGCTTGGGAGAACCAGGAGGCTCTTCATCAGAGTCAAAGGGCAAAGGTGTAACTGGAATGCCAAGAATCCAGGAGTCTACTTAGATTGTGCAAACCTCCAGGCTTGAGGAGGGAAAGAAAAGAGCTCCTCGATTTCATTCTATTTGTCCGTTACAGCCACACATGGGAAAGGAAGCAGACTTCTTGGCCTGCAATGATGATTATGCATTTGGCTGTAATTACATGCCTTACCTGTAATTCTCAGAAGCATGACTGTAATGGGAAGATGCTAACTGGTAGCAAGGATCATTATTCTTATATCTTCTGTGCACAGAACAAGAAGCAGGTGAAGAATATACAGCAGGGGAGCTGTCTTGGGATATTTCTTTCTCTTCAAATGTTCACTGAGAGTAGCCAAAGAACAACTACTGCCATGCCTGATGCAGGTTCAACTTGTGTTCTCATTGCTTCTCTATTTTCCCAAAATCTTCTATCATATTCTTCCTTCTATAGCATGTCATTTTTCTTGGAAACCACGCATGCTATTTTTCTTGTACCTGTGAATCCCACCCTTCTGATAAACGTGAGCTGATGTGTTTCTCTTGCAGTCTTGCTGAAAGTACTAATAGATATTGCACCATAATTTTCATATTTCAAAAATTATTTCATAGGCAATATGCAATATACATAACCCCAAAGTGCTGTGCTATGGTGAAGTTAATTCTATCCTGCTAATGCTGTGAATTGTCTTTGAATGAAGGACACTATATAGGTACATCATTTAATTTGATACTCATAACAGCTAGTTATTTCAACAAGATATGTATTCATCCTGTTCAGAAAGTTAAGGAAACTCATTAAACTCATATGTGTGAATGCGGAACTTGGACTCGGGTTGTCTGATTTTGTCTTAAAGGTCTTTTAATGACAAATCATTTGTGACTGATAAAAAGTTTCCTTATTGAAGAGAGATAAATTTTCTGAACAGGTTTCATTTTTGATGATATAACCTGAAGCCATATAAATGTTAAATTCTGCTCTCTTGGATTTGAGAAAAAAAATGAAACAAATGGCAGAAATTGGTGGTAGTTGTAAGCTGAGGTTCCTATAATGAGTTCTATTTTTAAAAATGCTTGGGACTACTGAAACACAAGCAGTCCTAGGTTTCCCTGTGGTTTCTTCTGATATAGCAAAATATGTTTTTACTGTAGCTGAGAGTGTGTTTTCTCTCATCTCCCTTGAGCAGTTTGCCATTCTTTGTCCCCTGTTTTCTTTTTCTACTTTAAACAACTGTAAAACTTGCTTCAGCTTTCTTCTTGACACACTAAGGTTTATTTCTCATGAGCCATTCCGGAACATTCCTTGTTCAGTCTTCCAGTCACTAGACCACTGCAACCTTTCTCTCACAGGATTTCTGCCTTTTATTGTCACCCTTCTCCACTAAGACCTAAATGTCACAGTTAAAATCCCCTTTCTCGCTTGTCACTTTGACCACTGTGTCACTTACTTCCTAAAAACTCCCCCTGGCTCCCCACTGCTTTGACCGCCAAGTAACTGTCACTCTTGCTTTCCACATCCAGCCAGACTCAGCCTTCATGATTCCCTCTGCTTTCCTGTATCCTTAGAGACCCTCTCCTGTTACTGAACAGCTCGCTGCTCCTGTCTGTCTTCTCAATACATTTCCTGCTCTCCTTTTCTCTTAAAGTTACAGGTCACTCAATAATCTCCAGCTCTTAAGACTGTACTCACTGAAATGTAACCTTCGTTACAGTTTTTGTCCTATCTCTGTGCCATCTACCATAATTCATGTAAATTTTTAGCTGCTGCTGCTGCTAAATTGTGTCAGTCATGTCTGACTCTGTGCAACCCCATAGACAGCAGCCCATCAGGCTACCCCATCCCTGGGATTCTCCAGGCAGAAACACTGGAGTGGGTTGCCATTGCCTTCATTATAAAGACGATGACTTAAAATGAAAGTTTTATTTCATTGCTATCAATGAAATACCACTATCAGGGGAAATAATGAAAGCTGTGTACAAATGTGAATACAGTGAAAACAATCCAAGATCATTACATTCTAGGGAGATCCTGTTACCTACTGAAGGCTTCGGGCTTCAGTCCTGCTCCTTCTTTATGAAATAGGTTGGTGAAGTTAAAATGCTGGTAATGATGTATTAGGACCTACTTGAGCCTTTTAGGTTTCTGTAGTCAGAAGGATTAAAAGACAAAGGATGTTCACTTACATCATGCCCAAAGTCATCCTCTAAGATCCTCTCAGTACTGAGAGTACTATTCTAGGACATGCAGCCGAACTCCAGGAGGGTAAAAATATCCCTAAGAAAAATTCATCACAGTCCGATTCTCTCTTCATTCTGTTTCTGCATTTAGTGTTTATGTGAAAATTTAGGAAGTTCTTACTGTGTGGAAATTACAACATTGAATAGACAGATTCCAAGATGAGTTAGACAAAAACGGTGGCCTGAAGATGCTTACAGTTTCTGCTAAATGCATGCCCATAAAATGTTATTAATGTGAGTATATATGCATTTTCTAGTGTCTTGCATTCCTGAAATGTTGTGAACCTCCAGTCCAGTTAAAGAGCTGGGACATGTACATAAATAAGTGCACTGCAAAATAAAGGATCATAAATGGCACTGTATGTATTGGAATGCAATGGATGTATTGCATTGTATTGGAAAGTATTGACGATGTGCGGCGAAATAGAGAAAGATTTCTTCCAGCTTATGCACTACTAAAAGATGTCAGAGAAGAGACAGAACTTGAAAGGTGAAGAAGAAATTCCACTGCAATGATAATTTCTCTGAAATAAAAAAATGTCCAAACCCTATTTAATGAGCATTTGATTTTTAGCAGTATTTATCAGTGTAACATCAACACGGTATACCTTAGCATAGTGTAATCTAGTGCTGTTTGAGAAAACCTGAGGTGATGAAGTATGATTTGCATGCTTTTCTCAAGTTCTGGAAGGCCCTCCCACCCTCATTTGGAGTAGGCTTAGAGAAAGGCAAGCATAGTTGGAAGATGGTGACTTCACAGCATCTGCGTTTAGGGAGCCAGCCTGATGCCTTCTTGATTGGCACCGAGGTCAAGGGCATGGGCATTCTGAGCCATCACAGGGCTATTTGGTGCCAGTGACCTTGTGATGTGATTTTCACTTTTGATATGGCCAGAAAACCAATAAAAAAATAGCACTGTCATTTTTTTTCCATTTGGGTTAATATCTTCTCTGTATTTCAGAGTACTGCTATTTCTGTATCCTCTGCTCTTTTCTAGGACCTCATTCTTAGTTAGGCATGCTCAGATAGTGCAGATATGGCCATTCTGTGGTCAGTTTTCTGTACATAATATGCATGTGAAATGAAAAAAACAGAAAAAAAATTAATGATAATGAATTCCAATATTAGGATCTGACTATAAACTCTAAATTCTTCTTTATAGTTTTGTATAAACTTACAACTTTAAGTAATTTTACTTTAAAAAAAAAGTACAAAAGTAAACACCCACAGTATTGGTTAGTAATGATATTCTTCCTTCTGACAGCTCTTTGAATAATATACTCTGTATTAATTGCTATGAACTTTTCATCCATACCTGGAAATACACAAAAATTCAGAGTTCTATTTGAAGAAGTGATTCCATTAGTAGAGTTTATAAAGTGATAGTTACAGTGATGTGAAATATTCTAACTCTTCTGAAGGAACTTCTTCTAAAGATTAATTGCATGCATCTAATAAGTAACAGTGGCAAGGCATAATTTAAAGAATAAAAGTTGAAAATTTAAACACATTTAACACATGCACACACACAAACATATATGTGTATATAATTGATCTTTTGTATAGCTACAAAATCTCACTTATGTTGCATTCATTCTCTTAGGCTATACTTTCTCATAAAGCATTCATCAGCAAAGTGAAAACCTCTTAAAATTGTCAGTGGATTCGCCTTTGCCACTGCATGTTTACTGAGGGCAAAAAGTGACATCTATTTCTTGGCCACATACTAGGTGATTAATTATAAAACTGTTCTGTGCATTGAAGCATCTCTCAAAAGCTTTACAACTTGACTTTGACAAAGGTGTCATTGACATCTATTGAATGATTCACTGGTGAAATTTACTTCTGAGTTTGCCATTTTATGATTTCTGAATTTGTTTGACTTTCAATGTTTCCACTCATTTTTCATTTATTGAATCTATGAATTAGTCATTTTAATCAAATTTGTTAGCTTCCAGCCTAAGCCTTTGAAAATTGGTATAATGCATGTTCTGAATGCGAATATAGTTAGTTGACATATTTTAAACCTAAGAATGTAGAATCTGAGACCTAGCTGCCAGAATATGTGAACACAATATGAGGTTTAAAAAGCACTGCTATATTTTAGAGGAGCACTACTGATCAAATGATATTTAAAAACTGTGTCGAATGGTACAGCTTTAGACTGAAGTACTATGAGAGAAATAGCATTACTGGTATATGAAGTTTGACCCAGTGAGGGTGAAATCCATTTTTGCAGGTGTATGGCACAATAATTCAAAATACTACAGCTTTATTTTTCTTTTTGATGTCCCATAATTTCAATTTGAATTTAATATATGACGGTTGGAAAAGTCTCCTTGCTTTTTGTATTCTTTTCAATGATTTCAGGAGAAGAGTTGAACTATTCTCGTTCATAAAGTTAATGAGAATTATTTATGAAATAATATACTAGAGAATGCTCTTATGAATAAAATAATGACCTCTGAACCCTAGAATAGTCAGTATTTGCTGCTGTTTAGTTGCTAAGTAGTGTCTGACTCTTTCTGACCCCAAAGACTGTACCCTGACAGGCTCCTCTGTCCATGGGATATCCCAGGCAAGAACACTGGAGTGGGTTGCCATTTCCTTCTCCAGGGATTGAACCCATGTCTTCTGCATTGCAGGTAGATTCTTTACCACTGAGCCACCTGGGAGCTCCAGTTAGTATATACCAGACCTGTTTATAAAAAACAAAAATAAAACAGAAAACTTTGTAGTTATAGACGCCGTTAGTAAGATGTGACTTTGCCCGAAGAATCTTAGCATCATATTTCCCTTAACAAAACTAATTGCCTATGAATATTGACAATATATTTGGGAGACTGTTTCCTCCACAGGCCTGTGCCATTGACACTCAAGAAACATTGCTGGACGTGACTTTGAAATGGACCAAGTGGACTATACATTTTTGGAAAGGGGCTCTAAATATTCATACCCAGATAACTAGCATTTGCCCATTTTCTAGCATTTTCCCAAGCTGGCAGTGGTTTCTGGATGCCACACCCAGACTTCCTTTCTTCAGCACTGTTGATTGATGGAAATGCCTTGATAGAGGCTCCAAAGCTAACACCGAATTCAGCAGTGCAGAAAGACTCCAAATCATATTCTTCTTCTGTGTCAATATTTTCACTAGGGCAATGTAAGATATTAAATCACCTGAAATTAGTTATGTGCCATTTCAGCAACACTTTGAGCTCAATCTGCTACAAGCTGCTTGTGCTGATTAGCAGTTTAAAAGTCTGCAGAGGAAGGGAATTTTTAGTAGCTTGATTTTTTTTCCCCTTTCATTCCTATGTGTATCGAGGGAGCAATTACCTTCTGTACAATTCCTGAATAATTTGATCTGACCAGATTGATGCTGGAAAGTAATAGTATCAGAAAACTTTACCTATGGGGGCATAGCTAGGCTACCAGGTAGAAAACAGAAGAAATGATGTCTTCAAGCAAAGTGTGTGTGTGTGTGTGTGTGTGTGTGTGTGTGTGTGTGTGTGTGTATGTAATTTTGATTTCAAGGAGTCATTCATTCATTCATTCATCAAACATTCATCGAGCTGTTTTTAAATCGCAGGCACTGTGCTAAGCATTAAGATGAAGACAGATTCCCTGCCTCCCAGAATTTGCCATTACTGAAAATGTCAACCAATAAATAAGTAAATAATAAAATGATTACAGGGAAGAAACAAGGACTGTGATAGAGAAAAATGAGAGGAGGAGCCTGCTTTAGAAAGGGCTCTCTGAGAAGGTGACTTTCAAACCAAGCCCGAAAGGGAAGAAGGCAAATAGGAGAAGAGCCAGAAGAGCAGAGTTCCAGGCAGAGGGTCAGGGAGCGGAAAGGCAGGGTAGAAGTCATGAATTTGGCATCATGTGGATCTGACAGAAGGCTGGGATCAGGAGTGCAGTGAGCATGGGAGAGCTTGGCACAGGTGAGCTTAGGGCAGATCATATAAGGCCTTGTAGGTCGTGTGTGAGCATATGGATTTTAAATGCAGTATAGGAACGTCAGAGGAGTCCAGCCAGTTAAGCAAATTAAAATTTTCATTAATTAAATTTTTATACAACTTTTAAAGGTTAATTTCCATTCATAGCTATTATGAAACATTAGTTATGTTTCCTGTGCTGCACAAACATTTTTGAGCCTATTTTATACCCAAGAATTTGTACCACCCACTCCCCTGCCCTATCCCACCCTGCCCCCACAAAAACACACACACTAGTAACCACTAGTAACCACTAGTTTATTCTCTATATCTGTGAGTCTGCTTCTTTTGTGTTAAATTCACAGTTGGTTGTATTTTTTAGATTCCACATGTAAGTGATATCATACAGGATTTGTTTTTCCACATCTGACTTACTTCATTTAGCATAATATCCAAGTCCATCCATGTTGCTGCATATGGCAAAATTTTGTTATTTCTTATGGCCAAGTAGTATTACATCGTGTATATATACCACATCTTCTTTATCTATTCATCTGTTGATGAACACAGGTTGTTTCCATATCTTGGCTTGGGTGTTGTAGATAATGCTGTTGTCGATAATGCTGCTATGAATATTGGGGTGCACATATGTTTTGAATTAGTGGGTTTTATTTTTTTCAGATATGTACCCAGGAGTGGAACTGTAGCGTCAAATGGAATTTCTGTCTGTAGTGTTTTGAGAAACTGTCATACTATTTTTCACAGTGGCTGCACCGATTTACGTTCCCGCCAACAATGTACGAGGGTTCTTATTGTCCTCCATCCTTAACCAGCAAGTGTTGTTTGTATTCTTTTTAATGACAGCCATTCTGACAGGTGTGTGGTGATACCTCACTGTGGTTTTGATTTGCATTTCCCTGATGATTAGTGATGTTGAAAATCTTTTCATGTACCTATTGGGCATCTGCATTTCCTCCTCGGGAAAAAAAATGTCTATTCAGTTTTTCAGGCACATTATACAACTTGATCTGATTTATGTTTGTAAAAAGAAATTACTTTTGCTATTTTGTGAAGAGTAGAACAGTTAGAACTGGACATGGAACAAACGACTGGTTCCAGATAGGAAAAGGAGTACGTCAAGGCTGCTTATTAAACTTATATGCAGAGGACATCATGAGCAATGCTGGGCTGGAAGAAGCACAAGCTGGAATCAAGATTGCCGGGAGAAATATCAATAACCTCAGATATGCAGACGACACCACCCTTATGGCAGAAAGTGAAGAGGAACTGAAAAGGCTCTTGCTGAAAGTGAAAAAGGAGAGTGAAAAAGTTGGCTTAAGGCTCAACGTAAAGAAAACTAAGATCAGGGCATCTGGTCCCATCACTTCATGGCAAATAGATGGGGAAACAGTGGAAACAGTGCCAGACTTTATTTTTGGGGGCTCCAAAATCACTGCAGATGGTGATTGCAGCCATGAAATCAAAAGACGCTTACTCCTTAGAAGGAAAGTTATGGCCAAACTGGATAGCATATTGAAAAGCAGAGACATTACTTTGCCAACAGAGGTCCGTCTAGTCAAGGCTGTGGTTTTTCCAGTAGTCATGTATGGATGTGAGAGTGTGCCAAAGAATTGATGCTTTTGAACTGTGGTGTTGGAGAAGACTCTTGAGAGTCTCTTGGACTGCAAGGAGACCCAACCAGTCCATCCTAAAGATCAGTCCTGGGTGTTCTTTGGAAGGTCTGATGTTGAAGCTGAAACCCCAATATTTTGGCCACTTTATGCAAAGAGTTGACTCATTGGATAAGACCCTGATGCTGGGAAGGACTGGGGGCAGGAGGAGAAGGAGACGACAGAGGATGAGATGGCTGGATGGCATCACTGACTCGATGGACATGGGTTTGGGTAGACTCCGGGAGTTGGTGATGGACAGGCAGGCCTGGTGTGCTGCAGTTCATGGGGTCACAAAGAGTCAGACATGACTGAGCGGCTGAACTGAACTCAACTTATGAGTAGAAATTGGTCCTCTAAAATGTGAGTTATCTACACATTTGTATATTATACAACCTGTATTAGTTTTCTATTGTTGCTCTAAACATTTACCACTAGTTTTGTTGTTGTTCAGTCACCAAGTCATGTCCAACTGTTTGCAACCCCATGGACTGAAGCATACAAGGCCTCCCTGTCCATCACCAACTCCCAGAGTTTGCTCAAACTCATGTCCTTCAAGTCAGTGATGCCCTATAACCATCTCATCCTCTGTCTTCCCCTTCTGCTCCTCCCTTCAGTCTTTCCCAGCATCAGGGTCTTTTCTAGTGAGTCAGTTCTTTGCATCAGGTGCCCAAAGTAGTGGAGTTTCAGCTTCAGCATGTCCTTCCAATGACTATTCAGGACTGATTTCCTTTAGGATTGACTGGTTTGGTCTTTTTGCAGTCCAAGGAACTCTCAAGAGTCTTTTCCAGCACCATAGTTCGAAAGGATCAATTTTTCAGTACTCTGCCTCCTTTATGGTCCAATTCTCACATTTGTACATGACTACTGGAAAAAGACCATAGCCTTGACTATATGAACATTTGTCGACAAAGACAAAAACATTTGTCTTTGCTTTTTAATACACTGTCTAGGTTTGTCATAGCTTACCGCCAAGAAGTGATTATCTTCTAATTTCTGGCTGCAGTCACCATCCACAGTGATTTTAGAGTCAAAGAAGAGGAAATCTGTCATTGCTTCTACCTTTTCCCCCTCTACTTGCCATTAAATGATATGACTGGATGCCATGATCTTCAGTTCAGTTCAGATGCTCAGTTGTGTCTGACTCTTTGCAACCTCATGAGCTGCAGCATGCCAGGGCTCCCTGTCCAGCACCAACTCCCGGAGCCGACCCAAACTCATGTCCATTGAATCAATGATGCCATCCAACCATCTCATCTCTGTCGTCCCCTTCTCCTAAGCCCTCATTCTTACCCTGTATCAGGGTCTTTTCAAATGAATTAGCTCTTCGCATGAGGTGGCCAAAGTATTGGAGTTTCAGCTTCAACATCAGACCTAACAAATAACACCTAGGACTGATCTTTAGGATGGACTGGTTGGATCTTCTTGCAGTCCAAGGGACTCTCAAGAGTCTTCTCCAACACCACAGTTCAAAAGCATCTATTCTAAAGTGCTCAGCTTTCTTTATAGTCCAACTATCACATCCATACATGACTACTGGAAAAACCATAGTCTTGTTTAGACAGAACATTGTCGGCAAAGTAATGTCTCTGCTTTTAAATATGCTGTCTAGGTGGCCATAACTTTCCTTCTAAGGAGTAAGCATCTTTTAATTTCATGGCTGCAATCACCATCTGCAGTGATTTTGGAGCCCCCAAAAATAAAGTCTGGCACTGTTTCCACAGTTTCCCCATCTATTTGCCATGAAGTGATGGGACCAGATGCCATGATCTTAGTTTTCTGAGTGTTGAGCTTTAAGCCAACTTTTTCACTCTCTTCCTTTACTTTTATCGAGAGGCTTTTCAGGGTGGTGCCATCTGCGTATCTGAGGTCACTGATATTTCTCCTGGCAGTCTTGATTGCAGCTTGTGCTTCATCCAGCCTGGCATCTTGCAGGATGTGTTCTCCATGTAAGTTAAATAAGCAGGGTGACAGTATACAGCCTTGACGTACTCCTTTTCCTATTTGGAACCAGTCTGTTGTTCCATGTCCAGTTCTAACTGTTGCTTCCTGACCTTCATACAGGTTTCTCAAGAGACAGGTCAAGTGGTCTGGTATTCCCATCTCTTTCAGAATTTTCCACAGTTTATTGTGATCCACACAGTCAAAGGCTTGGGCATAGTCAATAAAGCAGAAATAGATGTTTTTCTGGCACTCTCTTACTTTTTTGATGATCCAGCGGATGTTGGCATTTTGATCTCTGGTTCCGCCTCCTTTTCTAAAACCAGCTCGAACATCTGGAAGTTCATGGTTCACGTATTTCTGAAGCCTGGCTTGGAGAATTTTGAGCATTACTTTACTAGTGTGTGAGATGAGTGCAATTGTGTGGTAGTTTGCGCATTCTTTGACATTGTCTTTCTTTGGGATTGGAATGAAAACTGACCATTTCCAGAAAGTCCTGTGGCCACTGCTGAGTTTTCCAAATTTGCTGGCATATTGAGAGCAGCACTTTCACATCATCATCTTTTAGGATTTGAAGTAGCTCAACTGGAATTCTATCACCTCCACTCACTTTGTTTGTAGTGATGCTTCCTAAGGCCATGATCTTTGTTTTTGAATACTGAGTTTAAAGCCAGCTTTTTTGCTCTCCTGTTTCACCCTCATCAAGAGGCTCTTTAGTTCCTCTTTGCTTTCTGCCATTAAAGCCATCAGTTTAGTGGCTTTAAATTTCTTTTCTTTCTGTTCTGGAGGCCTACTGTTCTTTAGACTACAAGTCCAAAAATCAAAATGTCAGTAATGCTGTGTCCCTCTAGAGCCCCTAGGGGATAAACTGTTTCTTACATTTTTCAGCTTCTAGAGTCCACCTGGCTTGTGTTAAGGCCCCTCTGTGAAGATGGTTTCAATGTTAGTAAATGAATTCCTCTTTTAAAAACTGTTAGAACAGTGACTGGCATGAAGCATTTGCTAAAAATGTATTTGCTGCAGTTGTGAAAGTTATGAGATTCAGTAAATAATCAAAACCCATGTTGGTTACATGCAAAGTTTGGTGGAGAGAAAAGTGCAAAAAATCAATTGAAAAAACTGGAAAGGACTGTGCTAGATACTAATTGACTGTGCGGTTAAATTTTTAAACCTTGTATTCATTTGGAATTTAATATTGAGCTCTTAGTGTAAATGAAGTTCTGTGTTAAGTTCAGAAACAATAATGAGCAACTGGATGGGTACTGACACTCAGAGAGACTACAGTCCAGCTCAGGAGGTACACAGTTAATAAATCAATAATAAGTGCTGTGATGGAAGCTGCACAGGGTATCAGACTGTCCATTATTTGATCCTTAAGTTAAACCAAATTAAATATCTTTGAAGCCTGATAATGAATATAAATTAGAGAAGCATCCAGTAAAGTGGAGCCTGAATTGATTCTCAAAGGATTTTTTTTTTCTTCTAAGACAGCACGTAAACCAAAAGTGAAAGCTGGCTCAAACACAAAATGATTACATTTCATATGCACCTACACACATGCTCATAATCACACTCACGAGCACACACACTGGCACAGTCTAAGAACTGGACAGTGATTGTGCCTCTCTAATATCTAAAATAGAGAGCAGTACTTAGGAAGGTATAATGAGGGAGTTACTGCTTTGCTGTCTTCTTTTAAAAGTGGGGATATTTCTGTGACTTCTCAGAGAAAATTTTTACCCTATGGTGCTTATGATTTGTGTCTTTCCCTTCATTTTCCACAGTTCTACCTTTCCCCAGGACTTAGCAGAAAATTCCTTAAAGAAAAATACTTTCTGAGTAGACTTCACTTGGGAGAGTTTTGAAAACAGCATAAGAGTCATGTCTTAGTCCTTGTCAAAATATTGTCTTGCTGAAAATTAAAAAATTTTATGAAAACTGGAATGCATATCACATTAATTCATGCCTATTATTTTAGGTAAATACTTTCACTAGGAGTCTTCAGAGGTAAAATTAATATTTATATCATACAAGCAAGTAGCGGGTATAGATATTACCAGGGTCTATAGGGAATATAAATGTTAGCCATCTCCTCTTTACTCCTTGTTCATCTTACTTTTACTTCAGTAGCCACCTGTGAATGCCCATTTATTAAAACCAAGCAGGGAGCTGTATTGTAAATAATTTTTAATATTTTCTGCCTGTTTTTAGAAAAGCTATATGAGAAGAAACATGAGACAGGAAGTGCTATATTAGCCCTGAGAAGCTAGACCTGAGGTTGGGATCTAAAGTAGACTGGGTATATGTGCTCCCTTAGTGATGCTGCGGAGCTATCTGTACTAGTTCCTTAGACCAAGTAGGAGAGCACTGTGCTTCTGAGCTAAATGAGAATAAAATGAGCAAACCAAACCCCCGTCTTTTCTCTTAACATTTTTAATTCTTCTTGTATGAAAATAAGAGCCAAAAGACTCATATCTTGAAAGACAATAGGTGATGTGTGGCATGGTGCTCCACGTGTGGGTCCTTGCTACAGTTTCATGATGCCTTGTCACTGCAGAAATGTGATCTGACTTTATTGCCTAGGAGGCTTCCAGCGTTTCAGGCAAATGGCTCTCCTTCATGCACCTACATTCTTTTCTCCTCCTGGAGTTCCCTCTTTTTGTCTCTCTCCACTTTCCCCCATCTTTCTACTCCTCAAAATACCTGTACTTGTTGCTCTGGCCTCCTGCTAACGATTTTTGTTGTGATATTTGGACTCTCTTCTGCTTCCAGCAGTGGAGGCAAAGGGGAGGAAAACCAGCCGATACCTGTGAGCTTTCAGGTGGGGCTCACTGGGACGGCCACATGGGCTCCAGGAAAAATGGTTGACAGCATTTCTTTTTTTCTTGCTTTTGCTTATTGCAATTAAATGCCCTTGTGTATTTATTGCTCTATAGATGGATAGACAGATCGATCCATCCATACCTCTGTTTATTTTGGCATGCCGTTAGGGGTAGAGGTGGACAGTGTCTAACTGGATTTCATCTATGACTAGATTGTTGTCAGGATTACAGAATTAAGACTCAGAAGTCAAGACCAAATTTAATGAAGTTATTGAAATATTTAACAATAATATGTCTGTGTTGTGCTGTGCTTAGTTGGGTCCAGCTCTGTGACCCCATGGACTATAGCCCACAGGCTCCTCTGTCCATGGGGATTCTCCAGGCAAGAATACTGGAGTGGGTTGCCATGCCCTCGTCCAGATGATCTTCCCAACCCAGAGGTTGAACCTGGGTGTCCTGCATTGCAGGTGGATTCTTTACCATGTGAATTTCAGTTTACCTGAGGTTGTAATAGAGACACAGGGGAGAGCTTGAAGAATCACTTTGCCTCTACCTAAGTGGTATAGTTTTGGATGGAATTACAGTCAAATCCTAAGAGTTGAATAAAGTTCCTAAAAGGCTTACCCCAATCATCAAAAAAATTTTTGAAGTGTTTTTCTGATTAAATTCTGCAAACATGTCTATTTATATGTTAAATATTCAAAAGAGTACCCTCACATGAATGTAAGCCTCATTACTTGTACTGTTATATAAGTGTAAGTACATGTATAACAGTGGCAGTATCTTTAAAATGATTATGTCTGAGTGGTTTCTTTATTTCTAGTTGTTTTTGTAGTAAAATAAACCAGATTATAATTTACATAAATTGAATGCCCCACAGGACTACATATCTCCGTGTGGTATGTCTTGTGGTAATACAATTTTGTAATAGCTCATTAGCCCCTATGAGAGCCCACTGACATAGGACAGCAGTGTATTACTATCAAATCTAAGAATATAAGTGACATCTTTTTCATGTAGATTTCTAAATCCTCTTATTAGCTTGATATCAGCTTGCTAGCATATTTTAGACTTAAGATAGGCTGTCCTCTGGTTCCTGGTGCTTGATTTAATGGTGAATTTGACCCTATGTGTATCAGATATGGAAAGTAATGCCCGTTAGGTGGAGTAAAAATTTTCTTTTAGGGAGGAAAAAAACATGATTTAAATCATTAGGTTCTCATGGGATCTCATTAAAGTTCTCTTTCTTTAATACATTGTGCTGCCTAATAGTTATCTGGAATCCTGCAGTGTGCATTGCTGATAGGTTAGTTTACATAGGATTAATTGTGTAATTTTGCAGGCAACCAGCACAGTGAACATTGATTTTTGTGTTAGTCCTGTGTGTTGTTTCTAAGGAGATTCTGCTTTCTGTTTTAGGATGGTGTTACATTTCTCTGTTTATTAATTATAATTTCTGCCAACATGGTTTGTGTCTGATACAATTTATTAAAAGTTTGTCCTAATCTTTTTTTTTTCTAATTGTTACTTCCTTCAGAAACTTCATTAATTTTGAGCACTGATGTGTAAAAATGATAGGCAAAAGCATCATTCCCAGAATATTCACTGACCAGGTCCTTTCCCCTTGTGTCCATTGAAATCTTGCCCTAGAACACAGAAGCAATTCAGTGGCATCCACTCCAAGTATACTCAGTGAGTAATTCATGCAAGAAATAACCTGTGAATATTACATTTCTCAAACCAAAGGAAGGTGAAGGTCCAAAGTGGAACTGGCTATTCTCAAATTGGTCCATTTTTTAGAGTATGTAGGTCTCTAGAGACTAGTATTTCCTAAAATATTTGTGAATATGGAAGGATTAGAGGAAAGAATGTTTTGCTTGAATTTTCCAAAATTAGTTAGCTCTCTCGGCTACTCATTTCTTCACTCTGGGAATTATAAAATGACTCTTGAGATTTCTGTGCGATCCTTATAGCTGGGTTCAGATTATACTTTGTAATCTTGTATGTGGCTATGAGAAAACAGAAAATAATGCTGATTGCATGTGATTTTAACCTTAATCTGTTTCTGGTCTTGAACTTGCCAATTAGTCACCTGCCTGTGCCCCTCCTCAGTCTACCATCCTTGCTTTCCTTGGGTAAGATTTCCTGTCTCCATTTTATCGAGGGCTCACTAAGGGAAGGAGTTGAACCCTTCTTAGTGTTTGCTGCTTTTGTTTTGTTTTGCTTTGAATGGACCCTCCCTTTCCCCCCTACCCCGAATTTCTGCAGTATTATAAAGCCCTAATAAGGAGCTATACAAAGTAAGTACTTAAAATGTGTGCTGAGTGACCCACTGGCCCCTCTTGGAGGAGACCTCTTGAACACTATGTTGCCAGAGCTTCAAAAAGAAGCTTGTTTCTGAAGGATCAAAGGGTCTCTTGTATAATAAATTCAGAGCATTTGGTATATAATGAAGAGAATAAAACTTGTCTTTTGAGTTCCTGTATGATGCCCAGATTATGTGAAGAGACTAAAGAAGTGGTGGTTCTCTCGACTTTTGTGTTATAGCATTAAACAGAAACAGATGAAAGCAAGCACTGAAAACTGACAAAATCCCAAGTAGGAAGCTATGGTCCACAGCTTGTTCGCTGGTTCATAACAAACCACCAGCTGATGATTTGGAAAAAAAAAGAAGTTTTCCTTTCACAGGAAAAGATTGTTTTGTGCTACTGTAAACTGTGCAACTTCAAAAAGTAAAAACCACTTAAAAAAAACAACATATAAACTAGGTTATGACATTGTCAAGAAAGGACTGGCATTGGAATCACAATACGGTGTTCTACAGTTGACCTTTGTCACTTGCTGTGTGTGACATTAAAGAAGTGGCTTAGCTCACTGGATCGTATTTTTCCTGATTTAGAAAGGAACCTAATAAAACTAACACAAAAAATTACTTCAAGGATTAGATTTAAAAAAAAATCATATAGTGCTATAACATAATGTATGATGTTATATTGTTTTAAAATAGGTAACTTGCAATAACATTTGATTAAACAATTATGACATATTTTAGTTCCCTATTTTAAGGCTGAAAAATCCTCTTTATATATTAAACTTTATCTTGAATAATTTGAATGATCCAGATCAGAGGGGTCATTGAGACTGTTGTGTGTGTGTGCTAAGTCGCTTCAGTTATGTCCAACTCTTTGCGACCCCAAGGACTGTTGCCCACCAGGCTCCTCTGTTCATGGGATTCTCCAGGCAAAAATACTTGAGAGGATTGCCGTTTCCTCCTCCAGGGGATCTTCCCAACCTAGGGATCTCCTGCGATTGCTGCATTGCAGGCAGATTCTTTGCAGCTGAGCCAGCAGGGGAGCCCTTGAGACTGTTGTAATTGTGTTCAGTATATTTAATGCATGGATATGTGTGTATATTTCGGAGAGTCAGCTTTCTCCAGATTTTTAGATATGTTTATGATTCAAATGGTGTTAAGAATCTCTTAACTGCATAAAAATCACTAATTTTCATTTCACTTTAATGATAGCCCTCCTGCTATAGGATTAGATATCTGAAAAGTGATTTTAATGTATTAGTTTATATTTTCTCAGTTTTTGTCTAACTGAAATTGTGCATATTATATTATCTCCTTTTTCTCAGATTCCCTGGAGGATAAAATCAATGCAGATTTGGAGATCCAAATAACTTTCTCCAATATTTATAAAAAGTTAAAAAAAATTACCTTGAAGATTTCCCATATTTAAGGCAAATTTTTTTTCTTTCTTCCTCCTTTCCTTCTCTTTTTTTTACAAAAACACCACCACCATCACAACCACCATTGCTATGTTTTCTTCATTTTGCTTTAAATGTGTTACGTAATTGCAGATACACCCTTTCATAGAGAACTGAAACAGGCCTAGCCCTAGGTGAACAAAGTTTGAAATTTTGAAAAATAGGTTTGCATTACATTTTTTATGAATGTTTATTTTTAATATCTTAAAAATTTAATGTTAATTGAAATTTTCAACCAAAAGTGTATCTTTCGACTTTATTTCTTATTCTCTATCACCCCAAATATACCTCACCCTCAATGTACTGGTCTGATCCTCAACTATACCTTACTTAACCCAATATAAATTTTATTTTAATTAATATTTTTAAGAGAATCACTAATGACTTTCTATCTCTTCATGTCAAAAATCTCTTATATTTCTGATTGATTTGCTGGTCAGTTTTTGGTGGGAGTGTAAGTCATGGCAATCACTGCTGGTTGACCAGAAAGTTATACAGAAAATTCACATATTCATCTCTTTAACTGAGAGGTTTTGACATCTCCTGTGTACTGAGCTCATTGTGAAGGGGCACTGGGGAATCAGGGTCTAGGTCTGCATATTGGTGGGGTTGTTACAAATTATTAATATGGTCTTTTGAGTGACACAGTTATGTTTGTATATTATACTGCTTGTACACAGTTCTCTGGAGCCCTTCATACAGAATTATTTTGAGTTGGTCCTTGTTAAAAGCATTTTGAGAGTTACCATTCAACTTGCATAGTTTTTCTGCATTACAGTTAATTAGAATTAGTGTTTTATTCTAATAAATTAGTAGTTTGATAGTTCAAATATCATTTAAAGTCTATCAATAAATGATAGTATATTTTAATCTTTGAACATATTATGACATCTCTTTGTAGCAGTTTTAGATTTTTTTCTTCAGTTATTAGAATAATTTTTCCATGTTCTGCTACTTATTTATTTACATAGTTTTAGAAGTTAGGTCTTTGCCCTTTGACTTATTTTGCAGAACAAAGTTTCCATTTGCCAATGAGTGTATATAAAATAAGATCATCATGTTAGACACTATCTCTGTTCTGTAATTGAAATATAACTTTATTTTCCTGCTTTACTGAGGTATAATTGTCAAATAAAAACTGTTTATATTTAAAATGTACAACATATGGCTTGATATACACATATATTATGAAATGATTACATTGTTTTAGTCTTATCTGTTTTTTATCTCTTCTCTGTCTTTATCTTCAGCTTCCCCAGACTTCATATATCTTCCTGACTCTGCCCTATTTCCCTAGACTACTTCTCAGCTGCCTCTTTTGCTTTCCCATACCCACCCTATGACCTAAAACTGGAATGCAGTTTATTTCTTTTCAGCTTGATAAATTGGGCCATTTACTTACCTGGTTCAAATAACTATGCCACCTTTGGGAGAAAATTGTTTTCATTTCTTATTGCGTTTATTTTGATGCAAAAAAATAATTCATGACTATTAAAAATATATCTATTCAATTGGATCATCTTTAATCTCTTCTTGCCCCTTCCCCCCACAAAACCAATGCTCATAATGTATTTTTTCCAATGTTATTCCCCAGGTAGCTATAGATGCTGGAGAAGGCAATGGCAGCCCACTCCAGTACTCTTGCCTGGAAAATCCCAGGGACAGAAGAGCCTGGTAGGCTGCAGTTCATGGGGTCACCAAGAGTTGGACACAACTGAACGACTTCACTTTCACTTTTCACTGTCATGCATTGGAGAATGAAATGGCAACCCACTCCAGTGTTCTTGCCTGGAAAATCCCAGGGATGGGCGAGCCTGGTGGGCTGCCGTCTGTGGGGTCACACAGAGTTGGACATGACTGAAGCAACTTAGCAGCAGCAGCAGCAGCTATAGATACATATCAGTTTTTGGAAAAATCGAGTTAAAACTATAAAATTTTGTTGGTTTCATCTAATGTTATGACATAAGGAGTTCCTCCAGCATTCAATATTCTTTGAAAATATATTTGAAAAATACACAAGCTAGATTTCCAGGTATGTGAATATTGGCCCAAGCATATGAAAGTAAGAGGATGTTAGGTTATTCAATAAAGCAAAATGTTCTTAATGTTATGTACAATTAGACAGTTTATGGTTTTCAGATATTCACTAGTATATATACATAGATATATATGCATATATTTATGTGTGCAGCTATATCACTCTTTGAATATTGATATATATTTTAAAATTAATTTTATTTATTAATTGATTTTTTATTGCACTCTGTCTTCATTGCTGTGTGCGGATTTTCTCAAGTTGTGCAAGTGGGGACTATTCTTCGTGGTGGTCCATGGGCTTCTCACTGCAGTGGCTTCTCTTGTTGTGGAGCACAGACTCTGAGGTGTGTAGTCTTCAGTCATTGCAGCACACGGGCTTGCTAGTTGTGGCTTGTGGCCCCCAGAGTCTAGGCTCAAGAGCTGTGGTACATGAGCTTAGTTCTCCACAACGTGTGAAATCTTGCCAGACTGGAGATCAAACCCATGTGCCCTACATTGGCAGGTGAATTCTTATCCACTGTACCACCAGGGAAGTCCTTGAATATTGATATATTAATTGGGGAAAGGAATGCACTAAATGTTAATAGTATTTAGTTTGATAGGTGATATCTATTTTATATGTATATATGCATATACATACATGTATATGTATATATGTATATGCACATACATGTGTATGTATACATGTATAGGCACACACACATACACATTAGTATTTTTACCAAAAATCTCTACAGTGAATGTTTATTACATTTGTAATAAAGCAAAAATCCCTACACAGTTATCCACTTAAACCAACTGTCATTTCCTACAAAGCCTTTCTAAAATGAAATTCCTGGGTGAAAATGCGTTTTTCCTGGATGGAGTAGTGAAACCACTTGAAAATTTTTTATCTGCTAAGGTTCACTGTGGTGGACTAAAATAAACACCATGCTGAATGTATCTGGGAAAGGTGGGCAGAGGATTGAATCTTCTTCTTATTTCATAGGGGGTTAGAGAGTACAGCCCTGGGTGTTCTTTGAGTAAACTGAGAAGGAAGTGGACAGTCTGAGATCCACAGCCAGTGGTACAAGAACAGTGAAGGCCAGTCGAGGCTTAAAAGGCATGTGAGCAAATACTCTGACCAAATCAGCAGGTGGAGTGTGGCTCATGCAGGAAATTGGGAATAGTATCCTGGGATCGGATTTGTTTGGACAAGTTCCTTTTTGGGGGACATAGGGCTCCCATTCATGGGTGTGACGTAGCACAGTGCAGGACGCAGACAAGTAGTAAATACTTGAATGAATAAACAAAGACCCCTTGTACAATGCTTTGGGACTGAAAGTCCTAATAATAGCCATGTTAACTTCCTGTCCTACCTAAATATGCCTGAAAGACTCTCAAGCAGTTTTAGTCCATTTTTCAGTGTGTCTTTTAATGGTTTGTAATTCCTTTGTTTAATCATGATTTGAAATGTTTGTGTTACTAAGCTTGCAGCTCTAAACAACAAGAGTCTGTTTTAAAAGCATTCTGATGCTGCAGTAATGTCTTTGGCAGTATTAAAGCCTATCAAAATTATAAAGTTACATTCTGGAGAAATAGTTCTGTAATCCTAGGAAGTATGTAAATTTTTTGTGCCTTAGTTCCTCATCTCTGGAATGAGGACCTTAAAAACAAAATGAGGACCTTAAAAGGAAAAAAACAAAGTGTCTACCTCATAAAGTTATAAGGATGAGATTAATTATAAAATATAAAGTAGAACGAACAGTGCCTGGTTTACAGCAAGCCCCACATAAACATATCCTATTATCATCTCTAAGTGGGCCTTACTCTTGCTATTCACTTGCCCATGGTCAACTGATTTGCTCAGGCTTTTGTCAAAGGAGCTTTGCTTCTCTGATATCTGAGGTTGAGCTTCCCTGGTGGCTCAGACCATAAAGAATCTGCCTGCAATGCAAGAAACCCAGGTTCAATCCCTGGGTTGGGAAGATCCCCTGGAGAAGGGAATGACAACCCATTTCAGTAGTTTTACTTGGAGAATCCATGGACAGAGGAGCTTGGTGGGCAACAGTCCATGGAGTCGGGCAGAGTTGGACACAACTGAGAGACTTACACTTTTTATGTGAGGTTATTGTTACATGCATTTTGGATCATATATAAAAGCAAAGTGCGCCTCAACCAGTTGTTTTCAGACTTGCTACTGCCATTTGTAATTGACATTCCTACTTCCTGCGAAGACAGTCTCCAATTGCATTAGAAAGTACTATAAAACCAGATCTAGACCCTATCTGAGATCTAAAAATGATTGATTTAGTTTATTCTTAAAACGTCGACATTTTTGTTTATTTATTGCTTTCAAAACCATTTCAAACATGATTTCCATGAATATTTGCATGCATTTGACATATTGAGAAGACTGGGGAATGTATCTGACCGTCACACTCCAAGGTGATAAACAGAAGAACAGCAGGTCCAGAAGAGAGACTCTGACTTTTGGGAGGTGGGACTTTTAATCCATATTATTTAGAAAAGCTCCAGCTCTTCCTCTGGTGTCCTATGGGGCTCGGGTTCAAGCTTTGTGGTGTGACTGTGGAATGTAGTTGAATGTGGTTGTTTTGCCACCTTGGTGTTCGTGGAAGAGCACAGAGGGAGTGATGAGGAATCTGTGCCTTATAGATGCGCTCTGAGCCTCAGGTCGTGCTCCTCCACCTCAGGATTCTGCTACAACAAACTGCCTTGGATGCTTGGCTATAGCTGCTTTGCTGGGAGTTTTATCAGAAAATTTCACCTTTTAGAATTTTTCCTACTGTGTAATCATGTTGATTCTCCTCGGGTCATCAACAGAAGAAATCACAGCCACATTTGATTGTAGAGAAGACAGGAGTTAAGTAGTTTCCTCAAAGTGACACAGCTATTAAGTGGCAGAGGTCACTCATTCAGACACATATTTATTAATTACTTTCTGTGTGTTACCTGCTGGCATTGAATCAAATGCCAAAGTACCTGCGTGTAATTGATATCATTGGTCAAATCCAGACCCTTCTAGACTAGCCATCCACAAGGGGTTCTTGAGAAGGTTTATTGGTTCTCCATAATGTTCTCAAATAGTGAGATATAAACCCTCCTTTCTGTGAATAAACTATGAGTGTACTTGCCCAAAACATGTCTTGACCTTTTGGGAAACTGTTTCTTTAACATACATGACCTGTCGTAGTAGTAGAATTCTACTGTGTATGTATTGCTTCCCAACTCATTTCTGAGGGATTGTCCCTCTTACAAGTTTTAATAGTCCAAGATTGTAGAAAAGACACTATGTTGACCTTCTTGTATTCTCAAGGTTTTATGTATTTTGATCTATATGTTCTGTGTATTCATCTTTACCTGCAAAAGACTTTTTAGTTTTCTCTTTATGAGTCTCATGATCTCAGCCTCTTTAACATTTTAATTATCCTTCTGTGTACCTCCTTCAGCTCCATTGTTGGAGAAATTTTTTCTTGTAATCATTGACTTTTGAGGCAAAAAGAATCTCAGAATTGCTGTTGACACTGTCATGTTGTAGATGAAGATACTGAGCCCCAAAATGGTTAAGACACTTTCTATTCATAGGCAATGCTAGTAACAGAGCTAGGAATAATATTTATTAGGTAGCCCTGGAATATTCTCTGCTGATTTCATCTTATTATGCTATTCACTTCTTTAAGATAGTTGAATGTATATCTCAAAATGTGGTAGAACATAGATAAATAATTACTATGGAGTCTTTTTGTCAAACTCATGGCACTTGATGTGAATGATGTGGTAGGAAAAGTAGGCTAGTGGAGAAATTAAGCCTTGGAGAAAGACTGGTTGCACATCTTGGCTCTGCCACTCATTCTCATTGTGCATTTGTACAGACTAACCTATATGAATTTGTTTCACCATCTATAAAATTATGGTCAATGCTGGGCATATACACCGAGGAAACCAGAATTGAAAGAGCCACGTGCACCCCAATGTTCATCGCTGCATTGTTTACAATAGCCAGGACATGGAAGCAACCTAGATGCCCATCAACTGACGAATGGATAAGAAAGCTGTGGTA
>ML660201.1:23280913-23302989 GCA_007570785.1 Antilocapra americana | reverse complement strand
AAAAACAATTAAAAAAAATAATAAATAAAAAAATTTAAAAAAATAATAATAAATAAAAAAATTTAAAAATAAAATAAAATAAAATAAAATAAAATTATGGTCAATGGTACCTAACTTAGAGGGCACTCTGTTACATGAGATAATACATGAACTGCTTATCTCAACATCCAGCACAAACTATGTTGTCAACTGATGTTAGAAAAAATTCACATATGATCCTTAGTAGGAGGTCAATAATTGTTTTTAGTAAACAAATGCTAAAGCTAGTGGTCACGAATAGGAACTCTTCTTTTTGAGTATTCTTTCAGAAGTATTTGTAGGAAGAAATTCAACATTTCTATATTGCTTGTGTAAGGTTTTTCTTGTAAAGAACTTCCAAAAGCAAATATTTACTGTTTGTTTTTGCTTTCGTTTTATAATGCATATTGAAGAAGTTCCATTGGGTGTTCATTTTTACTGTACCACCATCGGCACAGATTTTTGAGGGCATAGAACTCCATGATTTGAATCAATAACTCGTTTATTCATGCCAAGTAAATGTCAATTGATAACAGAAAGATGTATATTCAATCCCAGTGTCTTAAGAATATGGACCCAAATATTGACTAAAAGCTGAAGTGCTCTTAGTCTGTTTTTTAAGTCACTAGAAATTCTCCAGTGGTTAAAGATTGAAATTAGATACATTTGAAAAGGAAAAGGAACATCAACGACAATTCCAAATGCACACACTGCACACACACACACACACACACACACACGTATACATAGAATATGCCTTTTCATTCAGTGTATATTTAATAAGCAACCAGTTTTTGATAATTTGACAGCCACTGCACGTGAGTATTAGGGAAGCAAACATTAATAAAATAAGTGTTTTTCTTGGCCTTGAGGAACTCAAAAACTTGTGAAAACACACACACACACACACACACACACACACACACACACTGTAAAGAAATCCTCTTCTGTCTCATGAAGATAATGCCCACACAGGTAGCTTATACAACAGCTGTCAAGATTCGTTTGCTGCCTCTTAAGATAACATGTGGTTTCCGCCTGTTGACTGAGTTTGAGTTGGGGACGCTGACCAGATGTCCTTCCCGGTTCCTTTGCCTCTCTCCTGGTGAGGATGGAGATCTAAGCTGCCCCTCTGGTCACTGAACATTTTCCAGGTCCCATTCCTGAGCTAAGTGTTTTGGACATGTCAGTCTTATCCCTCAACCCTGTACTGCAAGGTAGATACTTTTCCCCCTTATTTACCAACAGGACAATTGGAGTTCTGAAAGTTTCTGTGCCTAGCCTAAGATTACACAGCAAGTGCATGCTCACCTTACTGTTTTTTTTTTTTTTCATAGTCACTTTACTTTTAGCTCCTCTGGCTCTTTTTCCTATGCTCCTGTGTCCCTTTTGTCAGATACACTGGTTAATGTGCTCCCTGTTCTATCAGAGTGACATTCATACCTAGGACTGTTGGGTTAAAGAACTGAGGGAACACTAATTTTTGATACATGTAACTTTTATACATTTAATCACTAATTCTTCCAAAATTTATTTTTTAAGCTTCTTTACGTTGCCAATCAGTGGTACTGGGATTACAGTGACAATCAAGATTTGCCATTTTGGAACTCAAGAGTCCCTGTATTAAATATAGAGTAGAAGCTATCAGAAATATTTAGGATAGCCACTGATCTGATTCATTTTATCTAAAATGCAGCTTGCAATTTACATATGATTTGTTGTAAATTCAGTGGGTATGGAAAATTCACCTTAAAAATAACCTAGGATGGTTATTTAACCTTTCATGTAGAAAGGTTGCATATTATTAAGTAGGTTTTTCCTTCAGCATTGGAAGAAATCACTATTTCTTTTGCTGAGTGCCTATGAAGTCATAGTTTCACTTGTAAAGGCCGTATTGTGTGAAAAATACTCTTTTCGTAATCTAAATAACCTCAGGGTAGCAACATGTTCATATCAGGATGGCATGCAGACCTGAGTTCAGCTGATTCAGAGCTCCTGTTTTACACTTTTCATGGGTTTGCTGTTCACCAGGTGGACCCTTGTCCATTTTTTAAAGTGCCTCTTCCTTTGAGAAAGTTCTGTTTCTCCCTTGAGTATGCTTTGTGATTTTTTCCACAAGTGAGTAGAGTTTAACTAGTTCGATTTGCCTACACTATAGTTTCTTTGTCATCCTTTTTTTTTTTTTTTCAGTAAAAGCAAACAACCAAAAAGGGCTCAAATGCCTGTATTGCTTTAATATGCTTCTAAATTCTTGAGATTCCCTTTCAGTATTCCTTATTCCTCCCATGACATTCGGTAGGTGTGGTTATTCATATTTCACAACTAGAAAAACAGGGATTTTGGAAAATAAACAATCAACTTACCTTTTAAGTGTGCAAAAGAAGATACTAGTATCTGTATCACTGGTGATAGGAGGAAGGGTAAAGGCTTTAAACAAACAAATCCAAAAGATTATGCATCCTGCTAAATATAATAAAAGTAGGATGAGAAAGACATCTTCTTAGACTATAGTAGTGTAGTATGTGCGTGTGTGAGCATGGATCCATGCTCAGTCATGTCCAGCTCTTTGTGACTCCAGGGACTGTAGCCCACCTGGCTCCTCTTTCCATGGCATTCCCCAGGCAAGAACACTGGAATGGATTGCTGTTTTCCTTTGCCAGGAGATCTTCCTGACCCAGGGATTGAACCTGTATCTTCTGTGTCTCCTGTATTGGCAGGCTGATTCTTTACCACTGAACCACCTGGAAAGCCCGTGTCTGTGTGTACCCTTATAAAATAATATTTAAGCCTATACCTCCCACCTAGGTATATCCCAAATTTGTACAGATTCATGGTGTGCTAATATTTACCATAAGGAAACAGAAAATCAGGCACATTTAAAATAATTGGATACAATGAGATAAAAATAGCATATATCCTCATATTTTATTATCAGCATATATGCCTTAATATATGTATTTAATATGAATTATATATATGCATATATATGTTCTAATATTGTTAAATTTTAAAGAATTTTCTTGTATGCCTTTTTGGAGATCATATACCCACAACATGAAGGAATGAAAAGAGACCTAATAACACAGAAATAACCCTTTATATACACCAATACCAGACAGACACACACACTCTCACACACATTAGCAGCACAGAACTTAAATCCATGATTAATGTGAGTGCCTTCTCAACCAAAGTTGGATAAAGCAGATGAGAGCTCAGCAGGCATATGCTGTGAGCATACAAATCAGTTTGATCAGTAGCTACAGTCTTCATGCCTAATGCCAAGGCACTCTTGAAATTGTGAAAGTGTGGATAACTTCAGCATGGCCACTGATCCCTGTTGTTTTGGGTGTGACTCATGGAGGTAGAAAGGTGAATCCCATTGGGAAGAGATACCTACAGTAGCTGTATGAGATGGGTGGATTTTGAAGAGATGTCTAAAACAGACTTAATATGGGAACCTGGCTGTAGACTATATCCAGTTTATGACTTGGATAAATTGCCTTTATCCCTGGCATGTATAAAGGATATCATTTAACTTCAGTCTCAGTAAATGAGGTAGGGCAATCAGCAAATCTCTCTTGGAATCCACATGTGAAAACATTTCATTTTTTCTTTTCCCCACTAGGTGACTATGGAAACCCAGAGGGCACTGGATACAACAAATGATGGCCTGGTTTCATATTCCTGTATTTAGGGGAAAAGTTTCTATTAGCCTGTAGACCTCTATAAATACAGTTATACTCAAGCTATGTGTATCATGAACCCTCTGGTTAGGGCCATGTTAAATGTTGTTTTGGGCTTTGTGAGCCATGCATAAATAGTTCTTTTTGTTATAATGAAAATTATAACAGTAACAGTGTAAGAAGTCGGTCGAAAGGAACTAAAATGAGGCCACTAAACAAAAGTATACAGGGCCCAGTCTGTGCAGTGTGTCAGTTGGTCAGTTGGAAAGCAGTGAGGACTATTCTCATTCTTGCCAGGGTGGAATTTTTCTTTTCAGTGTATTGGTGTCAGTTTTCCTCCGGAGGCATTGCAATCTGCTTATAGCATTTTGGCAACAGCTTTTGGAACAAGGCCAAAAAGATCATCAAATAATGCACAGAAACGGAGTGTATTGCTCGGATATTTTAGCCATCTTTCTTCTAAGGGCAAAATATATTGTAGTTTTATAAACTCTTTAATTAGTAGTTTCCACTGGAGTGAGTTAAAATTACTAAATGGAATTTAGCTCTTTAGAATGATGCTCATTAAGTTAAGACAACTGGTATGACAAAAATCTTTTACTCATTTTGACCGTCCTTATGTTCAGCAGAAAAATCTTCATTTTTCAAAGATGTACTCTTGGGAAGGCATTTGGAAAAAGCTTATAATCTTTTAGAGGTTGGGAGCCAATCCACAAATCATTCAGAAGTTAACAATAAAAAGAGCGTGTGTACTGGTTGAAACACCTCCTTCATTTCACATGTTGGTTTTTTAAAAGATGGGAGACTTGCTGGGAACACATCTGGGTGAGAGATAGCCTCTTGAACGGAAGGTTTATGTTAACTCTGATTCATAGCGTTCTGATCTCGGAGAGTGCTTCCTGATAGAGCTCTCATCATTTCAGGCTATACAGTTTTCTACTGATAGATGGGTCACAGCCTCAGACAAAAGCAAGTGGCTACTGTGAAAAACAGCCCATGGAGGACTGCCAAGAAGCAATTCGCCCAAATTGTGATCTGTTGCAAAATACTTGAGTTTGCGAAAGAAGACACATCAATAATTCTATCAATAAGAAGAGTAATTTTGTGGCTGTTTTTTCTATCTCTGTTTCATTTATTCATAGATAGAAATCTGGAGGCTGTATTTTATCCTCAACAACAGAGCAATGCTGTTGTTTAGGTATCTGGAAATTTTTTCAAAGGTTAATGAGGAAGAAAAAATAAATAACCTTAAACACGGAAAAGGTAAAAAATTTGTTAAAAAATGGTTTCTTAGATGGGGATTATCTCTAAAATTACAACTTTCTAATCTATCTCTAGGTGCTGTAAACTACAATGACCCTGTGTTAATACCACAGACATCATAGTGGAACTGAAGGGAACTTAATTTACTGGTAAGAACATTGTTTTTAATCAGGTGCCTTATGCATTTTCAAAGCATTGGTCACACAGAGCTTACCCCTTCATGATCTGAAGGGTTTTCAGCTTTAGTAACTGTCCCCTGGATTTGGATCAGTGTGGAATCTGACCTGAGTCCTCCTTTGGAGCTTGTTCAAACTCTTTGTGCAGTACCAGGCTGAATTGTAATAAATTTCAAAGGGTTTGGAAGAGTGAGAAAAAGTCTTCTTTTAAGGGCCAGAGACACACGGATCTGGTTATGGGGAAGTTACTTAGCCCTTTTAAACTTCCATTTCCTAGTTCATAAAATTAGAATAATAGCTGTAATTTCCTGTAGGTGTGGGTTAAATCAGATCATTTTGGTAATGTGTGTTAGCACTGTGTTGAGTCCATATATTATTCAGTTAATGTTAACCCTTACTATCATTATAAGATTTTAAAGACAAAGTTATTTGAGGGAAAAAAAAGTATTTTTTATTGAAGTATAGTTGATATATAGTATTATATAAATATAGTGATTATATTATATATTATTGTGATTATAGCGATTTCCACTTTTTAAAGGTTATGCAGGTTATACAACATTTATAGTTATTATGAAGTATTTACTATATTCCCCATGTTTTATAATATATCATTTTAACTTATTTTATACCTAATAATTTGTTCATCTTAATCCTGTATTCCTTTATTGCCCCTGCCCCTATTTTCTACCCATTTGTAACCACTGGTTTGTTCTCTGTATCTGTGACTCTGCTCCCTTTTTATTGTTGTATTCACTAGTTTGTTTTATGAGGAAAAAACAGTATTGTTTTTCAATAAAGAATAATATTCTTTTTACGTTTTTAAGAGCACATTTTGTAACCAAGAGTATGCACTCCTGTAGAATTATTTTTAGGTGCATGCAAAATCTTTCTACATACTGGTTATATGTGGGGAATTTAGTAACTATAAGGAAGACAGTATGGAAAGAAATGGGACTTCTTGAGTCATTGCTCCTTACCTACTTCCTGGTAACCAGGAGGGGCCTTCTAAATGAATGTAGGGCAATTCCAAGAAGAGGTCTATGAGAAAACTGTGTGTGTTTTGAACAGCCTGTGCCCTCTGTCTCATTCAGGTGAGTGATTTTACCCCTCTACTGTAGTGTCTAGATCCTTCCTTTGGAACTCTGTGCAGTCTTTCTAACTCCAGTGAATCGACTGGTCTATTAGAAGATTAAAAGGCATTTGAGATATATTCCTAGAAAAAACTCTTCTTGAAATCTGATGAATAATCAAATCCTTTGATGATGAATGGTTATTAGGAGTATATTTATTATGTTAAAACACTTTTATTATTTTATCCTAATGAATTTCTAGATCCTAAGAAACCTAGGTAAATCTTTTCAGAAATTAAAGGATGAAATACAATGTCTAGTGTATTAAATTTAAAAAAAAGATGTTAGCATGCTGCCATGAGGAACCTTGACTATGGTTATGTCATGATGATATATTAATAATTGTGTCTTTTGACATCATGGAAAAGGATGGCAACTTACAAAACAACTGCTTGCTCATGACATACATTCTTAACTTCATTTTATTGTTATGTTTGTTTCCTTGTGTTCCTCTTGATGACCAATCAAATCATTATTTAATTCTACAGTTCCCTTGCCATCCATCCATTTTAGTGCTTGAGAAATTTAACTATGCAGCTTCCAGGAAGTGCTTAGGGAATGATAATCCATAAGGATAACACACAAACATGTACAAACATATGCTAACATATTTTAATGTTAATTTTCTTTTGAGAATCTTTGATTTCAGAGAGTCCCTCACAATCTCCCAAGAATTAAAAAATATGGGGTGAAATAATTCCCAAGACACTGATAGACTATAATAGATGAATACTAATTTTACCATTATATTTTTCAACACTCAAATGTGTCTGAACTTGTTCACAGCACAGTCTACACGTTTTAAGTGTAAAAAAGAAAATTGAGCTTGAGTTTGTGTGTACTACATTAACAGAGTTTTATCTATATGTTTCAATCATTGCCAATCCTATGTATAATTTATCCAGAGATGATACTATCTATATATCTTAACAGAAGGATTAAGTAGTTGGATGATAGAGTCTGTATTTTTGTGGAAGGTCACAGTAAAATATGTGCTCTAATAAAATGATGTGTCACATTGGGTCATGTGCTGAGACTGATTGCTGGCGCTTATCTCTGCACATGGCTCCTCCTACTGATTTATGGATTTGAGTGAATTTTCCTTTTTTTATCAGACTCTAGGCTGCATGTCCTGAGAGGAGGTAGGACAGAGTAGTATATTCCTTTGCGTCTTAGTGTCATGCTGTTACTACCTAAGAGAAGATTATAGCCACCCTCCCTTGCTGGTCTGTGAAGCTGTCATGAAGGTATAGATTATGTTCCAGAGGAAACCATGTCTACTTTCAGAAAGCACTTCACATGCTCGGTTATATCAGGGCTTGACTCCCATACTCTGGAGAGGACAAGATATAACTATCTGTCCTTTCTGAAGTATTCTCAGTGCAGTGTGATGCATATACTGCATGTAGTGGTTGATTTTAAATGTAAGTTTGACCAGGCTAAGGGATGCCCAGATAGCCGATGAAACATTATTTCTAGGTTTGCCCGTGAGGGTATTTCCAATGGAGATTAGTGTTTGTGTTGGTAGACTGAATAAAGAAGACTGCCCTCACCAACTTGTTTGGGTATCATCCAGTTCACTGAGGGCTTGAATAAAACAAAGACAGAGGAGGGTGGACTTGTTCTCTGTTCGAGCTGAGACACCCATCTTCTGCCCTTGGGCATCAGCATTCTTGGTTCTTGGGCCTTTGAAAAGAAAAAAAGTGAAGTTGCCCAGTTGTGTCCGACTCTTTGCGACCCCATGAACTGTAGCCCACCAGGCTCCTCCATCCATGGAATTTTCCAGGCAAGAATACTGGAGTGGATTGCCATTTCCTTCTCCAGGGGATCTTCCTGACCCAGGGATCAAACCCGGGTCTCCTGCATTGTAGGCAGATCCTTTACTGTCTGAGCCACCAGGGAAGCAGGGGCCTTTGAAATCATACTGAATTATTCCACCAGCCTTGCCGGTTCTTCAGTTTGCAGAGAACAGGTCATGGGATTTCTCATCCTCCTTAATCTTGTGAGACAATTCCAATAGTAGCTCTCTCTTTATTCCTGTATATATATGCTACTGGTTCTGTTTCTCTGGAGATCTCTGGTGAATACAATCTCAGCTTGTTTGGCTGATCCTGCATCTGTCTTATTCTAACTCTGTTTTAGGCCTTACACTCAGTTTCAGTGATTTGTTTACACATTTGTCTTAGTAATAGGTCTTTGAGGGCAGAATACAGTTCAGGTATATATTTGCTTTGTTACCACTGAGCATAGAACATAGCACACACTAGATGCTTTATAAAGATGGGGCATGGGGAAAAAGGAAAGAGAGAACAGTGGGAGGAAAAGATTCTCCTGATAGTTCACTCCCTGGACACCTTCTGGGCTAAATTTAAATTCTCAAATTGCTTTTCTGCATCCTCTAATGTAGGCAATCATGCTGGTAGTTCCTAGTCTCACTAAAACTTGATTTCTTATGAATTCTAATGTTCCCTTAACTCTCCTTTCTCTAACATCCCCACCTGGCTAAGAGACCTGGGTCTTGTTGGCATTGTTATGTCTAATTCACTTCAGGACCATTCTGAAATAAAAGTGTGAAGAATTGTTGAATGAGTCTTAGCCAAAATGAAAGTCTCTCCTCAAAAGATTTGAAGTTGAAACTGATATCCTGAGAAAGAAGTTCTTCTACTTTGAATAAAGGGCTAATTTTTCAGTATCTTTTAAAATGGAGACATTCTGAGATGGTAAGATTCCATTGGATGCTAAAATATTTTGCATAAGGAATGAACGTTGCATATTTTAAAAGGATGATACTAAGCAGTGTCCTTTTTCTTTTTTCCTTCCCATGATATAAGAACACCAAAACTAGCTCCATGCTCTTGTCCCAGAATTAATCATTCCTATCCGTTTACTTGATGTTTACACCTTTTCAATATTTATGGACTGTTTTGTTCCTTTATTGTTGTTTATGTACTCTTGAGACATTCAGAAGCCCTGCATTTCTTCCTTAGCCAAGCACTCCATTCCCTTCATCATTCTTGTGACTGTTCTTTGGATCACCTCCAGTTTGTATAAGTAATTTT
Organism: Antilocapra americana; assembly: GCA_007570785.1. NCBI lineage: Eukaryota > Metazoa > Chordata > Mammalia > Artiodactyla > Antilocapridae > Antilocapra > Antilocapra americana. The sequence goes on along the minus strand of ML660201.1, from coordinate 23,293,654 downwards.
GGTATCGAGGTGCCAAAAATATGTTTGTTTCTACAGAGTCTTATTGAAGTTGCTTTTACTCAAATCACGCATACAAATAAAAGTGATCTCTAAAGCATGAAAACTCAGTGAGGGGTCCAGAGGGAAACCGAGATATACAAATATGTTGTTAAAATGCTCCAGGTAGATTCTAAGTCACTAGAGAAATGGCATCTCAAAATCAAAAAATTGTAGAATGAGCATCATGTGAAGAATTTTCTTTTAAGGCCAAGGTTTGTGATCATTTTGCAGGTTTTGTTGTTACTGCCAGTCTGCTGGCTTGTAAGATTTTAACAGGGTTGGGTCTAATCTTCTTAGCCGTTTTCTAATCATTTACTTATTTTCCCTGTCTTTGCACTTTCAGAAGACAAGAGTCTCTTTTCAGTGGGAAAAAAGTTTCTATTTCTTTGCAGAGTAAAGACCAAAGCAAAATATCCATAAAAATATTAAAGACAAAGAGACACTGAAACCCACCAAAACATGAGTGATCTTTTAAGTTAATAAATGGACACTATGGATCTTCTGTTGTCATTTAAAAAGACTTTTAAAGTGGCAACACAAAATACTGCATGAATAAAATGTCTGTGGACATAAGTAGCACAAGCAAACAAATGATTCAGAGTGAAATCCAGTGAATAGAGAAAATTGTGTTCCCTCAACAAAATGCCAGTTTTGCCCTAAGGCAATCCATGTTGGGGAAAAATACCATGTATAACACTGACACAAATCATAGACATCTCCACTAAACAGCAGATTATATTGAACTGCACATGTGTGAAAATATTTCAGGCCTTGCAGAGGAAGCAAACCAATGAAATACATCACTGCTATCACTAACTGAACTGGGGAGGGCGATGGAGCAGGCACTTCTGAGAGCCTGGTGATGAAACAGGGAATTAGGAAGTAAATCATAGCCTCTTATCACAGGCTAATATAACCTATCATAAATGATCCTGCCACAGAAGGAAGCCTTGTGCACAGAGAGCAAAGATTGGAGCCTCCCTAGATATCACAACATTCCCTGCCCAAAAAACACCAAGAAAAGAAGTGAAAAGGAGAAATGCACTGAAGCTCTCTAAGAACCCTGTACAGTATAACCTCCTTTTCTTAAGGGCAGCATTCACTGTTAGAAAAGTGGAAATGAATATTTTTAATAGTATGATTGAGATCTGCTTTTGAGATAGTGAGTAGCTGTCACCATTGTCTTGAGTAACTTTCTTGCAGACAGACTCTAGGAAGTGCTTCCTTATATTTGTGATCCTTCCATGCCTATTTTAGTGTTTCCTTCAGAACTACAAACAGCAGGTATGTTATATTTTATATTTGAGTGACTATTGTGTACTGTGGAGAAGGCAGTGGCACCCCACTCCAGTACTCGTGCCTGGAAATTCCCATGGACGGAGGAGCCTGGTAGGCTGCAGTCCACGGGGTTGTGAAGAGTCAGACACGACTGAGCGACTTCACTTTCACTTTTCACTGTCATGCATTGGAGAAGGAAATGGCAACCCACTCCTGTGTTCTTGCCTGGAGAATCCCAGGAATGGGGGAGCCTGGTGGGCTGCCATCTATGGGGTCGCACAGAGTCGGACACGACTGAAGCGACTTAGCAGCAGCAGCAGCAGCATTGTGTACTGACCTTGGGTTTGGTCCAAGATTTCAGTCCATGCTAATTGTTAATTTCTTGTTAACCAGTTAATCAACCCTTATGTGATTTTGATATTTCATTCCACATTGTGAATATAGGAAGTTCCTTGACTGTATCTATACATCATATTCTCCTGTCATCATATTTTACATATTTTATAATATTTTAAACTTGTGTCATGTGTAAGATGACAGTAAAAGAAAATGAATCTTATAAATCACTTTACATTTGTCTAATATAGTATTCTTCATTTGTAGGAAGCAAACCTTTTAAAAAAATTAATTCATTCAACAGTTATTTTTGTTTAACTATTAGGAGACACTTGGCTGAGGATACACCAGAAAACAAACAGGCAGTTTTTACCCTCATAAATCTTATTTCTGTTATGGTAAACACATATTCATTTGATTATCATGCAAACAACTATGATATTGCCCCTCTGATAAATACTAATTAGGTGAGTTAAATGGAGATTTGACCTATGGGAGGTCAGAGAGAGCCTCTCTGAGAAACTGAGGCCTGATCAGAGGTAGGAAATAAACTGGGCAAGAGGGAAATATGAAGGATCCATGTGATTAGGGAATTTTATCACCATGGATTTATTTTTCTTGGAAGGGAAGTTGTGGTGGAAAATGAGTCCAGGTACAAGGCAGATAACCAGCCCACTCCCGTATTCCTGCCTGTGGAATTCCATGGACAGAGGAGTCTGGTGGGCTACAGTCCATGGGGTTGCAGAGAGTTGAACATGACTGAAGCTACTTAGTACACATGCACAGGGCAGAGAATGGTATAGAAGATGCTAAACTGATGAAAAGAATAGGTTTGGCTAATTAGCCAACCTCTCTGAACCTCAGGCCTCTGATCAGAATCTTTACATTACAGAACTGTCTCAGTGAGTGGTTGCTGTCATCATCATCATCACCACCTTCATCTGGGGTTCTAGCATTGATCTGTAGTGTGATTTTAGGCATATCATTTCATTACTTGGAGTTTCAGCTTCATACTTCTATAAAATGGGAGTGTTGGATTAAGATTGCAAGCTTCCCTCTCACTCCAACTTTCCATGACTTTTCAGGCAAATCTAAAGCTGGAAATTTCATGCCAGATATGGGAAGTTTGTATGCCAACAGGTTGGGGAAAGTGTTTTGGGGAAGTAAATTTTGGAAAGAAGCACAGTTCCACTTTTTAGCAACTTTACTTGTATTTCTGTAAGCCACATTTTAGGAGTTTCTATTATCTTAGATTAAATTTTATAGCACATATTTCTTCTGCTAAAAAGCCTTTAAAGTATTTTGGTGGGACATTTAATTTCCCATTATGGTTGATTTCTCAAATGATTCCCTTTGTAACTGTCACATTTTTACAGTCCTGTTTAAAATGAATTTAGTTTTCCAACTAAAAATATCAAGCTGAGTTGGAAATGGAAATTCTAGGACTGTAAAATCAAATGTTAAAAAAACAAGGCTTCAGGCCAGAATTTTCAGCCACCGTAATATCCCTCCAGAATAGTGTTTTCTTATTTCTTTTAAAATGCATAAGAATATGTATAAGATTCTTTTGGTCTAAGCAAAATTCTACAACATTTCTAAATCTAGAGGATGACTTATTTTATATCTTTGTATTTAAGTATTAATACAGAAATATTTGGTTTGATTGCAGCATCTTCTTCACTCTAATTACTTCTGTTTTCGCTTCAAAAAGTTTATTTTCAACTTTATTATATTAAACATTTAACCTTTTTTTCTAGTGCTACAGGTATAAGAAAATTCAGATGTATGTTTTTTCCTACTTGGTATTTTATTTTATTTTAAATTTATTTATTTATTTTTTTCTTTACATTATTGTGTTGGTTTTGCCATACTTGGTATTTTAAAAACTCACTCTGATGTTTTGTGAGATAAATACTCTAAATGCTTATGTATATTTCACCTTAACCCTTAGGGGATACATATTAAACATAGTAAATAGGCCAGGGACTACTGTCCCTAAATTATGGATTTAAAAACTGGGATGTTGACTCATTCAAAGTCAAATGCAGGAATCTTCCTGGCAGACCAGTGGTTAAGAATTCACCTTCCAATACAGGGGGTGCGAGTTCCATTCCTGGTCAGAGCTAAGATCCCACATGCCTCAGAGTCAAAAAAAACAAAAACAAAACATAAAACAGAAGCAGTATTGTAACAAATTAAAGACTTTAAAATGGTCCACGTCAAAAAAATCTTTAAAAAATGTCAAATGCATATTTACTTAATAAGAATTAGATCTTATATCTCCTAGCTTCTAGACGAGTGTACGTTTTACAGTTCCTCCCTGATTTTCCAATGTAATACAGACTCCTCCCAACTTAATAAAAGTTAATGAATTAGCTATGGCTAAATTGGCCAATCATTGTCTGATTGGCCTCAATGATTATAGCATTAAATGATATTTCACATTGATTTCTTCTGCTGTTTTTTTCTTGTGCTATTTCCCACTTTATTGGCCTTGGTATGGTTATGCTTTTCATTTGTGAATGTCCAATTATCACGCCTTCATGTTGGATGGAAGGCTGATCAGCATGGATTAATTAAGGTAGTGAAATAATTACATTTATTATGGTATAACTATATAGTAGCCAACATTAGCATGGCCTAATTATCTAGTAGTTATGAGCATGTGCTTAGGAGATTTGATTGAAGTGAGTTTGAATTTGACCTTCAGTACTTACCAATAATGCATGCTTTTTTAAGTTACTTAATCTCTTTGAGCCTTAGTTTTTTTTTTCCTTTGGTAAAAGGAGGTAATAGTATTTACGGAATTTCTTTTTTTATTAGATACTGTTATAGAAATGCATTGTATTTTATACATGGCAAAGCCTTGATAATTATTAGCAACGTTACTTTTATTGCCTTGACCACAAAACTGTGTACGTATTGAATTATGACCCAGTCATCCTCGCTTAGCACCATGGTCTTATACGATGGGATAGGAGTGCCAATCTGATGATATTCAGCATCCTTCACTGGGGATTTATTGTATTCAAGCTGGGATAACAGAGCTAGTATCAGGGAATAATGCTGCAAACAAGCAAGACAGAAGTATGAGTAAGCAAGATGGCTTAATGGTGTTTTGGTTTCAGAATTCAGAGGCTCCTGGTGCTGCTTCTCCCTCTACTTTTTATATATGTTTTTGTTTGTAGGCTGATAAAATCCCTTAACTAAGTTAGTTTGATTTGGGTTTATGTGACTCATTCATGAGTCCAGTAATACAATTTCTTAAACAATTTTCTTCATCCTTCAGTTAACATTTATTACTCTTTTGTTGTTGTAGTTCAGTCACTCAGTTGTGTCCGACTATTTGTGACCCCGTGGTCACACAGCAGGCCTCCCTGTACCTCACTTACTCCTGGAGCTTATCCAAGATCATGCCCATTGTGTCGGTGATACTATCTAACCATCTCATCCTCTGCTGCCCTCTTCTCCTTTTGCCTTCAATGTTTTCCACATCAGAGTCTTTTCCTCTGTTCGCATCAGGTGGACAAAGTACTGGAGTTCCAGCTTCAGCATTGGTCCTTCAAATGAACATTCTCACTTGACTGCCTTTAGGATTGACTAGTTTGATCTCCTTGCTGTCCAAGGGACTCTCAAGAGTCTTCTCCAGCACCACAGTTAGAAAGCATCAATTTTTTGATGCTCAGCCTTCTGTATGGTCCAACTTTCACATCCATACATGGCTACTGGAAAGACCATAGCCTTGATTATGCAGACTTTTGTCAGCCAAGTGATGTCTCTGCTTTTTCATATGCTGTCTAGGTTTGTCATAGCTTTTCTTCCAAGAAGCAAGCATCTTCTATTTTCATGGCTATAGTTGCCATCTGCAGTGATTTTTGCAGCCCAAGAAGAGAAATATCTGTCACTGCTTCCACTTTTCCCCCTTCTATTTGTTATGAAGTGATGGGACCAAATGCTGTGATCTTGTTGTTTTAATGTTGAGCTTTAAGCCAGATTCTTCGCTTTCCTCCTCCACCGTCATCAAGAGACTCTTTAGCTCCTCTTTGCTTTCTGCCATTAGAGTAGTATCATCTGCATATCTGAGATTTCTTATTACTATTAACAGTGTTATATTACCTTTTTATTTACATGGTTGTTTCCCTTCTTCCTGTTACTAAAAATATTACCAGTGGTGCTAGTGGTAAAGAACCCACTTGCCAATGCAGGAGACTAAGGTCAACCCTGGGTGGGGAAGATCCCCTGGAGGAGGAAATGGCAACCCACTCCAGTATTCTTGCCTGGGAAATCCCATGGACAGAGAAGCCTGGCAGGCTACAGTCCATGGAGTCTCAAAGAATTGGATACAACTGAAGCAACTTAGTATGCACGTGTTACTAAGAAGTAAATTCCTTTTGGACAAGAACATTTAACCCGCTTTCCTCAGGTATTGAAAAATCCCTAATAACTAGTAGACATTCAGGTAATATTGGTTGAGTCAATGGAAAAAGGGAGAAAGCAGGGAATTTTGAAAAAATGCTCTCTAGTCAAAAGTGCATCCACATTTTTTTCCTGAATAGAGCTGGTAAAGGTGCACATTCAGCATTTATTGAGAACTTAATGTTGAGCATAGTCATCATGGAAGATGTTAGACATCTTTTGAGATTGTTAGTGTCATCTTCATTTCACAAATGAGGAAATCGAGGAACAGTGAGATAAATTCATGGTAGTAGATTCTATAATGTTCTCCCAGATCAGCCTTTGAGAGCCAATTGAGGGCAGGAGGAGAAGGGGACAACAGAAGATGAGATGGCTGGATGGCATCACTGACTCGATGGACATGGGTTTGGATGGACTCCCGGAGTTGGTGATGGACAGGGAGGCCTGGTGTGCTGCGGTTCATGGGGTCACAAAGAGGCTGACATAACTGAGTGACTGAACTGAACTGAACTGAACTGATACCTCCTGTTGGGCTTCCCTGATAGTTCAGTTGGTAAAGAATCCTCCTGCATTACAGGAGACCCTGGTTTGATTCCTAGGTTGGGAAAATCCCCTATAGAAGGGATAGGCTACCTACTCCAGTATTCTTGGGCTTCCCTTGTGGCTCAGCTGGAAAAGAATCCACCTGCACTGTGGGACCGATCCCTGGGTTGGGAACATCCCCTGGAGAAGGGCAAAGCTACCCACTCCAGTACTCTGGCCTGGAGCCTATTATTCTGGACTGTATAGTCCATGGGGTCGCAAAGAGTTGGACACAACTGAGCGACCCTCACTTTTTTTCACTTCTATACCTGCTGTGGCTTGGGGTACTTCCAGCAATCAGTACTCAGGGTCAGAGTTGCCTCAGATGAAGAGAGTACCCCTTTGCGGAAGGTCATGTCTCCTTTCCAGGGGGATATCTACTATCTGACGTAGAGGGATGGAGACCCAGCGCGCTCGTGCAAATTAGGACAGCTCTAAGGATCATGCCCACTTCAGAACTTCCTGAAGGGTGGGCTGAGGGTTCCCTTAAAGCTGTATCACAGCTCAGTTTTTCCCTTTGGGCGTTTCCGCTTCCTTCCTGTCTCTTCCCCATGCTTTGATATCAGATAGCTCATTCATAGACCAGAGTGAGCTTTCCAGGGAAACCAACCTGCTGTGGTAACTTCTGAAGATCCCTCCCCAGTGGAGAAGAGGCCTCTCTGAGGAAGTAAAGCTGGATGAAACCTTCAGGCTTGGGAGAAGTATAGCTCTTAAGTCTGAGCAGAGAAAGAGCTAGATTTTTTTCCCTAGGGTCTTAAAAATGATTGTTGCAGCTGGAACACAAGGAGCTGGGAGGAGAGAGTCTTGAGAGGATGGTGGGCCCCAGACTGTGCATAGTCTTGTAAGACATAGAAAGAAGCTAGACTTGTATTTTCCGTTGTTTCTACTCTTCTTTTTGCTTTTGCACCAGCATTTTCCTCCCCCTGTCTCTGGCTGTTCTGCCCTGTAGAGCCCATTTCTGTCCTATGAAATAGTACTTGAATTTGTGTTTTCTTTCAGAATGCTATTTTTAGATAGATCCTTTCATTCTTAACCTTCTCACTGGCTTCCTACTGTAATTATAGTCTCAAAAAGCAGTTGTTTTCTGGGAAAAGGATGTTTTGAGCTATTATTTGTGACTTAGTCAATTGTGTGTAGTTTAAGAGATGTCTTTCTTTATCCACTAAAGAGGCTAGACTTCCAGTTGCTATGATTCAAAGGCAGTGGGGCATATTTCCTAGAGTTTTGTGTGATTATAAAAACCTTCTTAGACATGTTTAATGATTATAGTTTATACCACATTGATATATGATTGGGAGGTCATTCAAATGACCTCTAGAATTTAGTAACTTCTAGGTCATGAAGAGGCACAAATGGGCATGATGCCATCTTTGTATTTGATAACTGGCAGGTGTTTGTGCCTGTGTGTGCACTCTCTGGAAAAAAGTGTAAATGCTAAAGTTTTCATTTATTTTGGGCAAGTTGGAAGAAACTTAGTATCTGAAATCTCAAATCTGGAAAATGCAGAGATAAATGATTCATATGTATGCTGCAGGTTTTATTTTCTTGTCTGGCTTTCCCTCAGTATTTTCTGACAACCTAGAACAGTAATTTGCACCTTTTAGTGCCCATAATAATTACTTGTGGCACTTTTTAGATCTAAGGCTCTCTGAGCAGCTATTCTGACTTTGTAGGTGAGGCTCAGATAGCTGTTTTTTGTTGTGGTTGGTCTTTTCAACTTGTACTCATGATTTTGACAAGCAGAGTTGAGAAGCACTGGTCTGTTAAAATACCTAACAGGAAGCTATCTGGGAAGTGAGGGTATTTCTTCTTTTGTCTGGTGTCACCCTCTCAGCTTTTAAAAAAAAATATTTCCAGGCTCTTTGTTCTCGTTTCCAAAAGAACATTGGATTACCTAGAATTTACAGCAGCATTCATCAATTAATGTTTTTGCTTCTTCATTTTCTTTGGGCTTCTGCTTAGAACTAATCACATGTTAGACAAAGTAAGAGTTCCCTGCCTCAGTTTGTGTACGGGTGTGCATGACAGAGAGAAGAAATGAGAAAAGAGAAGCAATATTCATGAATGCAGTTTGAAATAAACAGTAGAACTTTGGTAAGTATTCTATATCCTGGTCTTTTATTAAATCTCTAAATTCATGGCTCCTCTGTCCATAGGATTTTCCAGTCAAGACTACTGGAGTGGGTAGTCATTCCTTTCTCCAGGGAGTCTTCCCAACGCAGGGATTAAACCTGGGTCTCCTGCCTTGAAGGCAGATTCTTTACTGTCCGAGCTACCTGGGAAGCCCAGTGTATATCACCAGAGCATGTAATTTCACCCATTACACAGTAAAGCAGCAGAGCTTCTCCTTTTGCTGCTGCTGCTGCTAAGTTGCTTCAGTCGTATCCGACTCTGTGCTACCCCATAGACAGGGGTCCACCAGGCTCCCTCATCCCTGGGATTCCCCAGGCAAGAACACTGGAGTGGGTTTCCATTTCCTTCTCCAATGCATGACAGTGAAAAGTGAAAGTGAAGTCGCTCAATCGTGTCCAACTCTTGGCGACCCTGTGGACTGCAGCCTACCAGACTCCTCCGTCCATGGGATTTTTCCAGGCAAGAGTACTGGAGTGGGGTGCCATTGCCTTCTCCTTTTGAGGGATGTACATTTGTTACACAGCTTTAAGGAAGAAATTCACATAGAATACAAATGAATTGTGTTCCCTGAAGTTGTACAAGGGAGTGCTCTTGCTTTGCATGTAGGGAGGAAGGACTTAGAGCAGTGGTTTTCAACCAGGGGTAATTTTATCCTTCAAGGGACATCTAGTAATATCTGGAAACATTTTTACATTGTTGTTACCTTTGGGACAGAGGTAGAGAGTGGGGCTGCCACTAAACATTCTGCAACACACAGAACAGCCTCCTAGTAAAAAAGGAATTATTCTGCCCCAAATGTCATTCACACTGAGGTTGGATAAACTCTTGACTTAGAGATGTAGCTATCCTGCATCCACAAAATTCTGATGTAAATTTGGAGGTCGGGGCAGGAACCTTATCTATCAAGTGCTGTATTCTCACTGCCTAACAGAGCAGTTGGCATACAGTAGTTGCCCGGTTATTTGGGGGATTCCTGAATGAATCAGAGATTTGGACTGGACAACTTTGTATTGCCAGACCTGGAATCTAGGCAAAAGGATTACGAGCAAGAACTGAGTCCTGCCTGTGTCTGTGGCTGCCCTCACATGGAAACTACGGTTCAAAAGGAGACTTACGATGTAGGTGATTAAAGATATTTTCATGGATTGTCCATGGTGCCTGGCATTCTCTAATTCATTGTTCCTTTAAGTTTTGTCCACCTGGGAAACTTTAGGGGTTAGGGCTTCATTTCCCCTCTAACATGAGGACATTAGTTTTAATTAGTCATGGGGTGAGTACCACTGATGGAGTATAAAATAATCATAGGTAATTTAAGATTAAACACAGACATATACATCAAATCTTTTTACTTCTCTTTCAGTACTTCAGATTAAGTAAAAAAAAAAAAACCTAGATTTGTGCTTGTATGAGTTTATAAATTTTAACTTTCTACTATCTCTTTCTCATAAAAAGAGACCAGACTTCAAAATCCAAGATTCAGCTGGTTAAAATGTCTATGTAGAATTTAATTGTTGAGGTTTCAGTGTATTTATTTTTTTATGGAATGTGGTACTTATTTCCCGTTTTATAGTAGTGAGAGAACATATTATCTTAAAATACTTTCAACTGAAAAGTCAGTCAAATAATAAGTGCAAGTAATGCAAGCATATGAGAAAAATCATGAACATATCACTTGAATGACTTGAAAAACATTGTGTTTCTTTATTTTGTTAATTTGGTATTTCAACATGAGGAAGATGGACTCTTGAGAACACCAGGCTGGGTGGTTCTGACAGAGGCAGCATGTTCTGGGGATGTGTTTATACGTCTCTGGGACCATGTGGGAGAGGATGATGGAGGCTGGGAGAGGGCAGCCCCTCAAAGAGGGAGCAAGCCCTGGAAGGACACCCTGTGCCCTTTTAAAGGCCAACTGCACCAGCTTCAAACGTTCAGTTCTTCCCACGTGGCTGTCTTGTCGGGGCAGCACCAACATGCCTCCTGGTTTGAGAGGCCTGTAAGAGTAAGAGGGGCTATTGTTGCATGGGGCAGTCAGTCCTACTGTTTTGAGTCATGGAATTCTGAATCATGCGTCATAGATGCTCTTAGTCAGCAGGACCTCAGCTGTCCTTTAATTCAGCCATTCCTTTGGGCTCGAAGGCGTTTGCATTCCCATTGCATTGAGTGGCCATTGACCCCTACTTCACCTCCTCTGACATGGGGGCTCCCTCCTGAGGCTTCCAGACCCATGTCTGTGTAACTCCAAACCTAGAGCTACATTTGTATAAGCCTCAAATATCTCTCCCAGGAATTTTCTTTTGTTTCTTCCAGTTCTGCTCTTTGGGCCCCCCAAAACAAAGTCTTATTCCTTTTTTATGACCCTCTTATGTTTGAAGAGAAGTTTTATATCTCACTTGAGTCATCTTTTTACACAGGAAAACATCCCCAGGTCCTTCATCTCTTCTTTCCGTGGGATGCTGTCTGTCCCACCTCCCATCTTGGGAGCTCACTTCTGAATGAGCTGTTGGTATGAATCAATTTTAAACTGAAGCACCTGGACCTGTATAAAAATTTCCAAGTGTCCCTTGTGGGAGAAAAGTAAAGTGTGACAATCACATTCTTTATTCTAGATCCATTATTTCTTTTACTATATTCTAGTACTGCCAACTTTTGGGCAATTTTATCACATCATTCTTGAACAGACTTTTTTTTTTTTTAATTGTTTTTGCCATACATTGTCATGATATCACCATGGGTTTACATATGCTTCCCCTCCGGAACCCCCCTCCCTCTTCCCTCCCCCCACCCCGGGAAATCTCGCTGCACCAGCCCCGAGCATCAATCCTGGGCTGGCGATTGATTAGACATATGAAAATTAACATGCTTCAATGCCCTTCTCCCATATCATCCCACCCTTACCCTCATCCACAAAGTCCACGAGTCTATTCTATACATCTGCGTTCCTTTTGCTGTCTCGTATGTTGGATTCTCGTTACCGTCTTTCTAAATTCCATATATATGCGTTAATATACTGTATTGTTTTTGCCTCTGGCTTACTTCACTCTGGATAATGGGCTCCAGTTTCGTCCATCTGAGTAGAATTGCTTCAAATGAATTTTTTTTTAATGCTGAGTAATATTCCATTGTGTGTATGTACCACAGCTTTCTTATCCATTGAACAGACTTTTTAAAGAAAGGACTAAAACTGTGCCACACTGTCTTCATTTTAAACATATTTTTTAATAAAAATATGTGTGATTTGCGTTGTGTGCATGTAGGAGGAGATAGGAATTGCAGGGAAGTAAGAGTAAACTCTTAAGTGAAGTGAAGTCTCTCAGTCCTGTCCGACTCCTAGCGACGCTATGGGCTGTAGCCTACCAGGCTCCTCCGTCCATGGGATTTTCCAGGCAAGAGTACTCGAGTGGGGTGCCATTGCCTTCTCCAAACTGTTAAGTACCAAGAGAAATGAGAAATTTGAAGACATATGAGATATCTGACATCATGTGTAAGCTGAGAAGCAAGACATAAATTTTATTTTTCCTTAGCCTGTGTTTTAATTTATATATGCACACAGACACATATACATATATGTGTACATGCTCAGTCACTTCAGTTATTCTGACTCTGCAACGCTATGGACTATAGCCTGCCAGGCTCCTCCGTCCATGGGATTCTCCAGGCAGAAATACTGGAGTGAGTTGTCATGCCCTCCTCCAGGGGATCTTCCCAACCCAGGGGTCAAACTTGCATCTCCTGCATTGCAGATGGATTCTATACTACTGAGCCACTGGAGAAGCCCTATATGCGCGTGCATATGTGTGTGTGTGTGTGTGTGTGTGTGTGTGTGTGTAGTGGTTTAGTTAATAAATGGTGTCCGACTCTTCGTGACACTATGAACTGTAGCCTGCCAGGCTCCTCTGTTCTGGGATTTCCCAGGCAAGAATACTGGAATGGTTTGCCATTTCCTTCACCAGGGAGGCA